>CM031960.1:25511561-25986396 GCA_018749465.1 Paracanthobrama guichenoti | reverse complement strand
AATTATATTTACAAAAATACAAAAATAAATAAAAATCTAACTTTTCCGATACATATTTACTCCGATTTACCAATATATGTCTGTCGGTCGGTTGATATATGTATGTGTATGTAATACAAGGTAATGTGTATGGTGTGTGTATGTGTACATGTGTATAACTGGGCCGCTGGGGTCTGTCTGCCTGGATATATGTATGCATCTCTCTAGTTCGGTAGTTTGATATATGTATGTATGCTTTCCGTCGGTCAGGTCAGATATATATGTATGTATGTATGTATTTCTGTCAAATTGATCGGTCGATATATATGTGTATGTATATCTGTCGATTAGGATATATGTATGTATGTATGTCGGCGTCGGGTCAGATATATGTATGTATGTATGTATATATGTATGTCTGTCAATGATCAGATATATGTATGTATGTATGTCGGCCGGTCGGTCGATATATGTGTATGTATGTATGTATGTATGTGGCGTATGTCTGTCAGTCGCTCGATATATGTATGTATGTGTATGTCTGTCTGTCGGGCCTGATATATGTATGTAAAAATGTCCTTTATAAAAAGGCAAAATATCACAAATATGCAGATTTAAACATGTCAAAGCTTTTTGATTGAACATCAAGAAGTATTATTTCAGAATAAATTATATTTACAAAAACACACAAAATAAAATAAAAACTCTAACTTTTCCTGGACGCTACATTTTTCTGTGCTGTCTGTTGGTCGTTGAATATATGCATGTATGTATGGCGTATGTCTTTCGTGTATCAATATATGTCGCGTTCAGTCGGTTGATATATGTATGCTGTATGTATATGTGGCGTCTGTTTATCGGATATGTATGTATGTGCATGTCTGTCGGTCAGTGGGCGTATGTCGATGTATGTCTGTTTGTTTCGAAATATGTATATATATATGTCGGCCGGTCAGTCAGATATAGTGCGTATGTATGCATATATGTATTTGATATATGTATGTCGATGTCAGCCGGGTCGGTCAGATATATGTATGTATGTATGTATGTATGTCTGTCGGTTGAAATTAGGATATATGTATGTAAAAATGTATGCCCTTTATAAAAGGCAAAATATATCCACAAATATGCCAGATTTATAAGGTATGTCAAAGCTGATGTGAACACTCGGTGAGAATATTGCTTCAGAATATGTATGTATATTTACAAAAGGCAACACAAAAGATAAAAATAAAATCTAACTTTTTCCTGAACAAGCACATTTTAAAAGGTAATCTAATCTGTTTTTTTCTTCGACAAGCACATATGTCTGTCGGCCTGTTGGTTGAATATATGCATGTATGTATGTATGTATTTCTGTCCGCCGGTCGGGTCGGATATATGTATGTATGTCTGTCGGTTGGATATATGCATGTATGTATGTGCGTATGTCTGTCGGTCGGATATGTATGTATGTATGTGTCGATGTCGGAAATATGTATATATGTCGCCGTCGGCCGATATATGTATGATATATATGTAATAATAATATGTATGTATGTCTGTCGGTTTGATATATGTATGTATGTCTGTGCATGGGATATATGTAAAAATGCCCCTCATAAATGGCAAAATATCATACAAATATGGGGATTTAAACATGTCAAAGCTGATTGAACACTGAGTGAGAATATTGCTTCAGAATAAATTATATTTACAAAAAACACAAAAATAAAAAAAAAAATCTAACTTTTTCCTGGACAGCAAATTTCACAATGCACTAATATATGTCTGGTTTGCCGATTGACAATATATGTTCGCATTCTGTCGGTCGATATATGGATGTATGTATGTCGCTGGTCGTGGTCATATATGTATGTATGTCGTCTGTTTATCGGATATGGCGTATGTATGTATGTCGGCCGGTCGGTATGTATGTGTATGTATGTATTTGTCGGATATATGTATGTGTATGTATGTCGCGTAAGCCGGTCGGTCAGATATATATGTATGTATGTATGTATGTATGTCTGTCGGTCGCTCGATATATGATGTATGTAATATGGCGTATGTCGGCCGGGTCGGTCATATATGTATGTAGTGTTGTATGTAGTATATATGTATGTATGTAATGTATGGCGCGTCTGTTTGTCAAAATATATGTATGTATGTATGTATGTATGTATATGTATGTATGTATGTATTATGTCTGTTCGGTTTGATATATATGTATGTAAAAATCCTTGTATAAATATATCACAAATATGCAGATTATATGTCTGTTGAACACTGTGGATATATGTATGTATGTATTTCTGCCATACAAAAATAAAAATAAAAATCGGTCGTTTTCCCTGGATATATGTATGTATGTCTGTATGTCGGGTTGAATATATGCATGATCGTATGTATGTATCTCTACGTCGGCCGGTCAGATATATGTTATGTATGTATGTATGTCGTGCATATATGTATGTCTCGTCTATTGTATGTATGGCGTCTCATGGGTCGATATATATGTATGTATGTATGTCGACATATGTCCTGTCAGTCATGATATATGTATGTATGTATGCTCTGCCGGTCGGCCGATATATGTATGTATGTATGCATATTGTTCAGATATATGTAGTGTATGTCATGTATATGTGGATGTATGTATGTCTGTTTATGATATATATATGTATGTCTGTTTGTCAGATATAAGTGGTATGTAAAATGCACTCTTCATAAAAGGCAAAAATATCTGTTAAATATGCAGATTTAATGATGACAAAGCTGATTGAACACTGGTGAGAATATTGCTTCAGAATAAAATTATATTTACAAAAACACAAAAATAAAATAAAAATCTAATTTTTCCCTGATACACATCTTTCTCCGTTTACTGTCTGTCTGTCGTCGAATATATGTATGTATGTATGTGTCATTTCGTCAATGATATATGTATGTATGTATGTCTATCGGTCAGATGTATGTATACGGCTGTATGTATGTCGCCGGTCAAGTCGCGTATATGTATATATATGTATGTATGTATGCTCGCCGGTCGGTCGAATATATGTATGTATGTATGTATGTATGTATGTATGTATGTATGTATGTATATGTATGTCGTTGTTCAGATATATGTATGTATGTATGTATGCATGGGCGTATGTATGTATGTATGTATGTATGTCTGTCGGTCGGATATATATATGTATGTCTGTCGGTCAGATATATGTATGTAAAAATGCCCTTCATAAAAGGCAAAAATATCACAAATATGCAGATTTAAACATGTCAAAGCTGATTGAACACTGGTGAGAATATTGCTTCAGAATAAATTATATTTACAAAAACACAAAAATAAATAAAAATCTAAACTTTTTCCTGAATCAGTATTACATATTTTTACTCCGATTTACCATATATATGTCTGTCGTTAGTCGGTCGTATGTATGTATGTATGTATGTATGTATGGTATGTATGTATGTTATATATGTCGGTCGGTCGGATATATGTATGTATGTATGTATGTATGTATATGTATGTATGTATGTCGGTCGGTTCAGATATATGTATGTATATATCTGTGTATGGTCGATATATGTATGTATGTCGGTTTGTTCAGATATATGTATGTATGTATGTATGTATGTGTGTCATGTCTATCAGATATATGTATGTATGTATCATCGGTCAGATATATGTATGTAAAAATGCCCTTCATAAAAGGCAAAATATCACAAATATGCAGATTTAAACATGTCAAAGCTGATTGAACACTGGTGAGAATATTGCTTCAGAATAAATTATATTTACAAAAAACACACAAAAATATAAATAAAAAATCTAACTTTTTCCTGGACAAGCACATTTTTTACTCCGATTTACCAATATATGTCTGTCGGTCGGTTGTATATGTATGTATGTATGTATGTATGTATGTATGTATGTATGTATTTCTGTCAGTCGGTCGGTCGGATATATGTATGTATGTCTGTCGGTCGGATATATGTATGTATGTATGTCGGCGGTCGGTCAGATATATGTATGTATGTATGTATGTATGTATGTCGTTGTTCGGATATATGTATGTATGTATGTATGTATGTCGGTTGTTCATATATGTATGTATGTCTGTCGGTTTGATATATGTATGTATGTCTGTCGGTCGGATATATGTATGTATGTATGTCCTTCATAAAAGGCAAAAATATCACAAATATGCAGATTTAAACATGTCAAAGCTGATTGAACACTGGTGAGAATATTGCTTCAGAATAAATTATATTTACAAAAAACACAAAAATAAATAAAAAATCAAACTTTTCCTGGACAAGCACATTTTTTGTACTGTCTGATTTACCAATATATGTCTGTCTGTATGATATCGGATATATGTATGTATGTCGTGTCGGCGGTCGGTCAGATATATGTATGTATGTATGTATGTATGTATGGCACGTCGGTCAGATATATGTATGTATGTCTGTATGTATGTATGTATGTATGTCGTCGGTTGGTCAGATATATGTATGTATGTATGTATGTATGTATGTCGTATGTCTGTCGATCAGATATATGTATGTATGTCTGTCGGTCAGATATATGTATGTAAAAATGCCCTTCATAAAAGGCAAAAATATCACAAATATGCAGATTTAAACATGTCAAAGCTGATTGAACACTGGTGAGAATATTGCTTCAGAATAAATTATATTTACAAAAACACACAAAAATAAATAAAAAAATCTAACTTTTTTCCTGGACAAGCACATTTTCTGTACTGTCGATTTACCAATATATGTCTGTCGGTCGGTTGGATATATGTATGTATGTATGTATGTATGTCGGTCGGTCGTATATATGTATTTATGTCTGTCGGTCGGATATGTATGTATGTATGTCTGTCGGTCGGATATATGTATGTATGTATGTCGGTCTGTCAGATCAGATGTATGTATGTATGTATGTCTGTCGTTCGGATATATGTATATGTATGTATGTATATCTGTTGGTCAGATATATGTATGTATGTATGTATGTATGTCTGTCGGTCGGATATATGTATGTATGTCTGTCGGTCGGATATATGTATGTAAAAAATGCCCTTCATAAAAGGCAAAAATATCACAAATATGCAGATTTAAACATGTCAAAGCTGATTGAACACTGGTGAGAATATTGCTTCAGAATAAATTATATTTACAAAAAACACAAAAATAAATAAAAAAATCTAACTTTTTCCTGGACAAGCACATTTTTTTACTCCGATTTACCAATATATGTCTGTCGGTCGGTTGGATATATGTATGTATCTCTGTCGGTCGGATATATGTATGTATGTATGTCGGCCGGTCGGTCAGATATATGTATGTATGTCTGTCGGTCGGATATATGTATGTATGTATGTCGGCCGGTCGGTCAGATATGTATGTATGTATGTATGTATGTATATATGTATGTATGTCAGTCGTATGTCGGTCAGATATGTATGTATGTATGTATGTCGGTCGTATGTATGTATGTATGTATGTCTGTCGGTCGGATATATGTATGTATGTATGTATGTTAATGTCGGTCAGATATATGTATGTATGTATGTCAAAATGTCGTATATATGTATGTATGTATGTATGTATGTCGGTCGGATATATGTATGTATGTATGTACATATATGTATGTATGTATGTATATGTTGTCGGAGTATATATATGTATGTATGTATGTATGTATGCATCGTCAGATATATGTATGTATGTATGTATGTCTGTCGGTCGGATATATGTATGTAAAAATGCCTTTATAAAGGCAAAAATATCACAAATATGCAGATTTAAACATGTCAAAGCTGATTGAACACTGGTGAGAATATTGCTTCAGAATAAAGTATATTTACAAAAAAACAAAAAAAAAATAAAAAATCTAACTTTTTCCTGGACAAGCACATTTTTTCTCCGATTTATGTATGTATGTCTGTCGGTCGGTTGGATATATGTATGTATGTATGTATGTATATCGGTATGTATGTATCATGTCAGTCGGTATGTCTCGTCATCGGATATATGTATGTATGTATGTCTGTCGGTCGGTCAGATATATGTGGTATATATGTATGTATGTATGTCGGTCAGATATATGTATGTATGTATGTATGTCGTCGGTCGGATATATGTATGTAAAAATGCCCTTTATAAAAGGCAAAAATATCACAAATATGCAGATTTAAACATGTCAAAGCTGATTGAACACTGGTGAGAATATTGCTTCAGAATAAATTATATTTACAAAAACACACAAAAATAAATAAAAAATCTAACTTTTTCCTGGACAAGCACATTTTTTTACTCCGATTTACCAATATATGTCTGTCGGTCGGTTGGATATATGTATAGTATGTATGTATGTATGTATTTCGTCAGTCGGTAAGTCGGTCGGATATATGTATGTATGTATGTCTGTCGGTCGGATATATGTATGTATGTATGTCGGCCGGTCGGTCAGATATATGTATGTATGTATATGTATGTATGTCGTTGTATGTATGTCTGTATGTCGGTCGGATATATGTATGTATGTATGTATGTCTGTCGGTCGGATATATGTATGTATGTATGGCAGTCGGTCGGATATATGTATGTATGTATGTCCTTTCATAAAAGGCATAAATATCACAAATATGCAGATTTAAACATGTCAAAGCTGATTGAACACTGGTGATGAATATTGCTGTCAGAATAAATTATATTTACAAAAACACTTTATAAATAGGCAAAAAAATATCACAAATATGCAGGATTTAAACATGTCAAAGCTGATTGAACACTGGTCGAATATTGCTTCAGAATAAATGTATATTTACAAAAACACACAAAAATAAATAAATGTCAATCTAACGTTTTATCTGGATTTACCACATATATGTATGTCTGTCTGTCGGTTGGATATATGTATGTATGTATGTATGTATGTCTGTCAGATGGTGTATGTATGTATGTATGTATGTCTGTCGGTCGGTCAGATATATGTATGTATGTATGTATGTATGTATGTCATGTCGTATCGGATATATGTATGTATGTATGTCTGTCGGTCAGATATATGTATGTATGTCTGTCCTCAGGATATATAAAAATGGCAAAAAGGCATCACAAATATGCAGATTTAAACATGTCAAAGCTGATTGAACACTGGTGAGAATATTGCTTCAGAATAAATTATATTTACAAAAACACACAAAATAAATAAAAAATCTAACTTTTTCCTGGACAAGCACATTTTTTACCCGATTTACCAATATATGTCTGTCGTCGGTCGTTGTATATATGTATGTCTGTCGGTATGTATATATGCATATGTATGTATGTATGTATGTATGGATATGTGTATGTATGTCTGTCGGTCGGTCGATATATGTATGTATGTATGTCTGTCGGTCGGATATATGTATGTATGTATGTATGTATGTATGTATGTCTGTCGTTCGATATATGTATGTATGTATGTCTGTCGGTCGGATATATGTATGTAAAAATGTATGGCAAAAATATCACAAATATGCAGATTTAAACATGTCAAAGCTGATTGAACACTGGTGAGAATATTGCTTCAGAATAAATATATACAAAAACACAAAAAATGTAAAAAATCTAACTTTTCCTGGACAAGCACATTTTTACTCCGATTTACCAATATATGTCTGTATGGTATGTATGTATGTATGTATGTCGGATATATGTATGTATGTCTGTCATGTCTGTCGGTCGGATATATGTATGTAAAATGTGCCCTTCATAAAAGGCAAAAAATATCACAAATATGCAGATTTAAACATGTCAAAGCTGATTGAACACTGGTGAGAATATTGCTTCAGAATAAATTATATTTACAAAAACACAAAAAATAAATAAAAAAATCTAACTTTTTCCTGGACAAGCACATTTTTTACTCGGATTTATGTATGTAATATATGTCTGTCGGTCGGTCGGATATATGTATGTATGTATCGTATGTATGTATGTATGTATGATATATCAGATATATGTATGTATGTATGTATGTATGTATGTCGGTCGGTATGTATGTGTATGTATGTATGTATGGTCGGTCATATATGTATGTATGTATGTATGTATAAATGGCAGATATATGTATGTATGTATGTATATATGTATGTATGTATGTATGTATGTCTGTCAGTCGCTCGGATATATGTATGTATGTATGTATAAATCTGTCTACGGATATATGTATGTAAAAATGTCCTTATAAAAGGCAAAAATATCACAAATATGCAGATTTAAACATGTCAAAGCTGATTGAACACTGGTGAGAATATTGCTTCAGAATAAATTATATTTACAAAAACACACAAAAATAAATATGTAATCTAACTTTTTCCTGGACATGTATGTATTTTTCTGTGCTGTCTGTTCGGTCGATTGATGTATGTATGTATGTATGTATTTATGTATGTATGTATTTGTATATGATGTATGTCTGTCGGTCGGTGCATGTATGTATGTATGTATGTCGGTCGGTCAGATATGTATGTATGTATGTATGTCGGGATCATGTATATATGTATGTATGTATGTCAGATGTATATGTATGTATGTATGTATGTATGTATGTCTGTCGGTCGGATATATGTATGTATGTCTGTCGGTCAGATATATGTATGTAAAAATGCCCTTTATAAAAGGCAAAAATATCACAAATATGCAGATTTAAACATGTCAAAGCTGATTGAACACTGGTGAGAATATTGCTTCAGAATAAATTATATTTACAAAAACACAAAAATAAATAAAAAAATCTAACTTTTTCCTGGACAAGCACATTTTTACTGCTGTCTGTTATGTCTGTCGGTCGGTTGAATATATGCATGTATGTATGTATGTATTTCTGTCAGTCGGTCGGTCGAATATATGTATGTATGTCTGTCGGTCGGATATATGTATGTATGTATGTCTGTCGGTCAGATATATGTATGTATGTATGTCTGTCGGTCGGTCGGATATATGTATGTATGTATGTATGTATGTCGGTCATGATATATGTATGTATGTATGTATGTATGTATGTATGTATGTATGTATGTATGTCGGTTGTTCAGATATATGTATGTATGTATGTATGTATGTATGTATGTCTGTAAGAATGTCGGAAATATATGTATATATATCTCGGCCTGGACGGTCAGATATATGTATGTATGTATGTATGTATGTATGTATGTATGTCTGTCAGTCGGTCGGATATATGTATGTATGTCTGTCGGTCGGATATATGTATGTAAAAATGCCCTTCATAAAAGGCAAAAATATCACAAATATGCAGATTTAAACATGTCAAAGCTGATTGAACACTGGTGAGAATATTGCTTCAGAATAAATTATATTTACAAAAACACACAAAAAAAAAAAAAAAATCTAACTTTTTCCTGGACAAGCACATTTTTTTACTCCGATTTACCAATATATGTCTGTCGGTCGGTTGGTATATATGTATATGTATCTATGTCATGTATGTCGGATATATGTATGTATGTATGTCGGGATATATGGTCGGTCAGATATATGTATGTATGTATGTCTGTCGGTCGGATATATGTATGTATGTATGTATGTATGTATGTATGTATGTATGTATGTCGGTCGGATATATGTATGTATGTATGTATGTATGTATGTATGTATGTATATATGTATGTATGTATGTATGTATGTATGTCTGTCGGTCGTTCGGATATATGTATGTATGTATGTATGTCTGTCGGATATATATGTATGTAAAAAATGCCCTTTATAAAAGGCAAAAATATCACAAATATGCAGATTTAAACATGTCAAAGCTGATTGAACACTGGTGAGAATATTGCTTCAGAATAAAGTATATTTACAAAAAACACACAAAAATAAAAATAAAAAATCTAACTTTTTCCTGGACAAGCACATTTTCTGTGCTGTCTGTTGGTCGGTTGAATATATGCATGTATGTATGTATGTATTTCTGTCAGTCGGTCGGTCGAATATATGTATGTATGTCTGTCGGTTGGATATATGTATGTATGTATGTCTGTCGGTCAGATGTATGTATGTATGTATGTCTGTCGGTCGGATATATGTATGTATGTATGTCGGCCGGTCGGTCAGATATATGTATGTATGTATGTATGTATGTATGTATGTATGTATGTATGTATGTCGGTTGTTCAGATATATGTATGTATGTATGTGTATGTATGTATGTATGTATGTATGTATGTATGTCTGTCGGTCGGATATATATATGTATGTCTGTCGGTCAGATATATGTATGTAAAAAATGCCCTTCATAAAAGGCAAAAATATCACAAATATGCAGATTTAAACATGTCAAAGCTGATTGAACACTGGTGAGAATATTGCTTCAGAATAAATTATATTTACAAAAAACACAAAAATAAATAAAAAAATCAAACTTTTTCCTGGACAAGCACATTTTTTTACTCCGATTTACCAATATATGTCTGTCTGTCGGTCGGATATATGTATGTATGTATGTCGGCCGGTCGGTCAGATATATGTATGTATGTATGTATGTATGTATGTATGTCGGCCGGTCGGTCAGATATATGTATGTATGTATGTATGTATGTATGTATGTCGGTTGTTCAGATATATGTATGTATGTATGTATGTATGTATGTATGTATGTATGTATGTATGTCTGTCGGTCAGATATATGTATGTAAAAAATGCCCTTCATAAAAGGCAAAAATATCACAAATATGCAGATTTAAACATGTCAAAGCTGATTGAACACTGGTGAGAATATTGCTTCAGAATAAATTATATTTACAAAAACACACAAAAATAAATAAAAAAATCTAACTTTTTCCTGGACAAGCACATTTTTTTACTCCGATTTACCAATATATGTCTGTCTGTCGGTCGGATATATGTATGTATGTATGTCGGCGGTGGTCAGTATATATGTATGTATGTATGTATGGATATATGTATGTATGTATGTCGGCCTGTCGGTCAGATATATGTATGTATGTATGTATGTATGTATGTCGGTTGGTCAGATATATGTATGTATGTATGTATGTCGGTGTATGTATGTATGTATGTCGTCATATATGTATGTATGTATGTGTCGGTGAGATCGGTGTATGATATGTATGTATGTATGTATGTCTGTCGGAAATATATGCCTGTCGGTTCATATATGTATGTAAAAATGCCCTTCATAAAAGGCAAAAATATCACAAATATGCAGATTTAAACATGTCAAAGCTGATTGAACACTGGTGAGAATATTGCTTCAGAATAAATTATATTTACAAAAAACACAAAAATAAATAAAAAAATCTAACTTTTTCCTGGACAAGCACATTTTTTTACTCCGATTTACCAATATATGTCTGTCGGTCGGTTGGATATATGTATGTATGTATGTATGTATGTATGTATGTATGTATGTATGTCAGTCGGTCGGTCGGATATATGTATGTATGTCTGTCGGTTGGATATATGTATGTATGTATGTCGGCCGGTCGGTCAGATATATGTATGTATGTATGTATGTCGGTTGTTCGGATATATGTATGTATGTATGTATGTATGTATGTCGGTTGTTCAGATATATGTATGTATGTATGTATGTATGTATGTATGTATGTCTGTCGGTCGGATATATGTATGTATGTCTGTCGGTCGGATATATGTATGTAAAAAATGCCCTTCATAAAAGGCAAAAATATCACAAATATGCAGATTTAAACATGTCAAAGCTGATTGAACACTGGTGAGAATATTGCTTCAGAATAAATTATATTTACAAAAAACACAAAAAAAAAAAAAAATCTAACTTTTTCCTGGACAAGCACATTTTTTTACTCCGATTTACCAATATATGTCTGTCTGTCGGTCGGATATATGTATGTATGTCTGTCGGTTGTATATATGTATGTATGTATGTCTGTCGGTTGTATATATGTATGTATGTCTGTCGGTCGTTCGGATATATGTATGTATGTATGTATGTATGTATGTATGTATGTCTGCCGGGCGGTCGGATATATGTATGTATGTCTGTCGGTAAGATATATGTATGTTTGTATGTATGTATGTATGTATGTATGTATCGGATATATGTATGTAAAAATGCCCATTATAAAAGGCAAAAATATCACAAATATGCAGATTTAAACATGTCAAAGCTGATTGAACACTGGTGAGAATATTGCTTCAGAATAAATTATATTTACAAAAACACAAAAAAAAAAAAAATCTAACTTTTTCCTGGACAAGCACATTTTTTTACTCCGATTTACCAATATATGTCTGTCGGTCGGTTGGATATATGTATGTATGTATGTATGTCTGTCGGTCGGATATATGTATGTATGTATGTCGGCCGGTCGGTCAGATATATGTATGTATGTATGTATGTATGTATGTATGTCGGTTGTTCGGATATATGTATGTATGTATGTATGTATGTCAGTTGTTCGGATATATGTATGTATGTATGTCTGCCGGTCGGATATTTGTATGTATGTATGTCGGCCGGTCGGTCGGATATATGTATGTATGTATGTCTGTTGGTCGGTCAGATATATGTATGTATGTATGTCTGTCGGTCGGATATATGTATGTATGTATGTCGGTCGGTCGGTCAGATATATGTATGTATGTATGTCTGTCAGTCGGATATATGTATGTATGTATGTCGGCCGGTCGGTCAGATATATGTATGTATGTATGTATGTCGGTTGTTCGGATATATGTATGTATGTATGTATGTATGTCTGTCGGTCGGATATATGTATGTATGTCTGTCGGTCGGATATATGTATGTAAAAAATGCCCTTCATAAAAGGCAAAAATATCACAAATATGCAGATTTAAACATGTCAAAGCTGATTGAACACTGGTGAGAATATTGCTTCAGAATAAATTATATTTACAAAAAACACAAAAATAAATAAAAAAATCTAACTTTTTCCTGGACAAGCACATTTTTTTACTCCGATTTACCAATATATGTCTGTCGGTCAGTTGGATATATGTATGTATGTATATATTTCTGTCAGTCGGTTGGTCGGATATATGTATGTATCTCTGTCGGTCGGCTATATGTATATATGTATGTTGGCCGGTCGGTCAGATATATGTATGTATGTATGTCTGTCGGTCGGATATATGTATGTATGTATGTCGGCCGGTCGGTCAGATATATGTATGTATGTATGTATGTATGTATGTCTGTCAGTCGTTCGGATATATGTATGTATGTATGTATGTATGTCTGTCGGTCGGATATATGTATGTATGTATGTCGGCCGGTCGGTCAGATATATGTATGTATGTATGTATGTATGTATGTATGTATGTATGTCTGTCGGTCGGATATATGTATGTATGTCTGTCGGTCAGATATATGTATGTAAAAAATGCCCTTCATAAAAGGCAAAAATATCACAAATATGCAGATTTAAACATGTCAAAGCTGATTGAACACTGGTGAGAATATTGCTTCAGAATAAATTATATTTACAAAAAACACAAAAAAAAAAAAAAAAAAATCTAACTTTTTCCTGGACAAGCACATTTTTTTACTCCGATTTACCAATATATGTCTGTCGGTCGGTTGGATATATGTATGTATGTATGTATTTCTGTCAGTCGGTCGGTCGGATATATGTATGTATGTCTGTCGGTCGGATATATGTATGTATGTATGTCTGTCGGTCAGATATATGTATGTATGTATGTATGTATGTATGTATGTATGTATGTCGGTTGTTCGGATATATGTATGTATGTATGTCTGCCGGTCGGATATTTGTATGTATGTATGTCGGCCGGTCGGTCGGATATATGTATGTATGTATGTCTGTCGGTCGGATATATGTATGTATGTATGTCGGTATCGGTCAGATATATGTATGTATGTGTGTATGTATGTATGTCTGTCGGTCGGATATATGTATGTATGTCTGTCGGTCGGATATATGTATGTAAAAAATGCCCTTCATAAAAGGCAAAAATATCACAAATATGCAGATTTAAACATGTCAAAGCTGATTGAACACTGGTGAGAATATTGCTTCAGAATAAATTATATTTACAAAAAACACAAAAATAAATAAAAAAATCTAACTTTTTCCTGGACAAGTACATTTTTACTCCGATTTACCAATATATGTCTGTCGGTCGGTTGGATATATGTATGTATGTATGTATGTATTTCTGTCAGTCGGTCGGTCGGATATATGTATGTATCTCTGTCGGTCGGCTATATGTATATATGTATGTTGGCCGGTCGGTCAGATATATGTATGTATGTATGTCTGTCGGTCGGATATATGTATGTATGTATGTATGCCGGTCGGTCAGATATATGTATGTATGTATGTATGTCTGTCAGTCGTTCGGATATATGTATGTATGTATGTATGTATGTATGTCGGTCGGTCGGTCAGATATATGTATGTATGTATGTCTGTCGGTCGGATATATGTATGTATGTCTGTCGGTCAGGATATATGTATGTAAATGTATGCCCTTCATAAAAGGCAAAAATATCACAAATATGCAGATTTAAACATGTCAAAGCTGATTGAACACTGGTGAGAATATTGCTTCAGAATAAATTATATTTACAAAAACACAAAAAAAAAAAAAAAAAATCTAACTTTTCCTGGACAAGCACATTTTACTCCGATTTACAATATATGTCTGTCGGTCGGTTGGATATATGTATGTATGTATGTATTTCTGTCAGTCGGTCGGTCGGATATATGTATGTATGTCTGTCGGTCGGATATATGTATGTATGTATGTCTGTCGGTCAGATATATGTATGTATGTATGTCTGTCGGTCGGATATATGTATGTATGTATGTATGTCGGTTGTTCGGATATATGTATGTATGTATGTATGTATGTCAGTTGTTCGGATATATGTATGTATGTATGTCTGCCGGTCGGATATTTGTATGTATGTATGTCGGCCGGTCGGTCGGTCGGATATATGTATGTATGTATGTCTGTTGGTCGGATATATGTATGTATGTATGTCGGCCGGTCGGTCAGATATATGTATGTATGTATGTATGTATGTATGTATGTATGTCGGTTGTTCGGATATATGTATGTATGTATGTATGTATGTATGTCTGTCGGTCGGATATATGTATGTATGTCTGTCTGTCGTTCGGATATATGTATGTAAAAAATGCCCTTTATAAAAGGCAAAAATATCACAAATATGCAGATTTAAACATGTCAAAGCTGATTGAACACTGGTGAGAATATTGCTTCAGAATAAATTATATTTACAAAAAACACACAAAAATAAATAAAAAAATCTAACTTTTTCCTGGACAAGCACATTTTTTTACTCCGATTTACCAATATATGTCTGTCGGTCGGTTGGATATATGTATGTATGTATGTATTTCTGTCAGTCGGTCGGTCGGATATATGTATGTATGTCTGTCGGTCGGATATATGTATGTATGTATATCTGTCGGTCAGATATATGTATGTATGTATGTCTGTCAGTCAGATATATGTATGTATGTATGTCGGCCAGTCGGTCAGATATATGTATGTATGTATGTATTGTTCGGATATATGTATGTATGTATGTCTGCCGGTCGGATATATGTATGTATATCGGTTGGTCGGTCGGATATATGTATGTATGTATGTCTGTCGGTCGGTCGGATATATGTATGTATGTATGTCTGTCGGTCGGATATATGTATGTATGTCTGTCGGTCGGATATATGTATGTAAAAAATGCCCTTCATAAAAGGCAAAAATATCACAAATATGCAGATTTAAACATGTCAAAGCTGATTGAACACTGGTGAGAATATTGCTTCAGAATAAATTATATTTACAAAAAAAAACAAAAATAAATAAAAAAATCTAACTTTTTCCTGGACAAGCACATTTTTTTACTCCGATTTACCAATATATGTCTGTCTGTCGGTCGATATATGTATGTATGTATGTCTGTCATGTATGTATGTATCGTTGTATATATGTATGTATGTATGTCTGTCGATATATGTATGTATGTATATATGTATGTATAGTATGTCGCCAATCGGTCAGATATATGTATGTATGTCTGTCGGTAAGATATATGTATGTTTGTATGTATGTATGTATGTATCGGATATATGTATGTAAAAAATGCCCATTATAAAAGGCAAAAATATCACAAATATGCAGATTTAAACATGTCAAAGCTGATTGAACACTGGTGAGAATATTGCTTCAGAATAAATTATATTTACAAAAAACACAAAAAAAAAAAAAAAAATCTAACTTTTTCCTGGACAAGCACATTTTTTTACTCCGATTTACCAATATATGTCTGTCGGTCGGTTGGATATATGTATGTATGTATCTATGTATGTATGTATGTATGTATGTCTGTCATTCGGTCGGTCGGATATTTGTATGTCTGTCTGTCGGTCGGATAAATGTATGTATGTATGTCTGTCGGTCGGTCAGATATATGTATGTATGTATGTATGTCTGTCGGATCGGATATATGTATGTATGTATGTCGGCCGGTCGGTCAGATGTATGTATGTATGTATGTATGTATGTATGTATGTCTGTCGGCCGTTCGGATATACACTCATGTATGTATGTATTAGTCGAACACCTGTTCAATTTATCATTAATGCAATTATGTAATCAACCAATCACATGGCAGTTGCTTCAATGCATTTAGGGGTGTGGTCCTGGTCAAGACAATCTCCTGAACTCCAAACTGAATGTCAGAATGGGAAATAAAGGTGATTTAAGCAATTTTGAGTGTGGCATGGTTGTTGGTGTCAGACGGTTTTGAGTATTTCTGTCAATCTGCTCAGTTACTGGGATTTATCAGCTTTGACATGTTTAAATCTGCATATTTGTGATATTTTTGTCCTTTTATAAAGGGCATTTTTATATATATATATGTACTGTCGATAGACATACATACATACATACATATATCCGAACGATTTAACATACATACATAATATATGATTGAACAGACATGATACTTATGTATATCTGATCGACAGACATAAATATGTATACATATATCGACCGACAGACATACATACATATATCCGATCCGATCGACTGACAGAAATACATATGTATTATATATATCCGATTTGACAGACATATATACATACATACATATCATATCTGATATATGATCGATAAACAGACATACATACATACATATATCCGATCGTCAACGATATATACATACATACATATATCCGACTGACCAACAGACATACATACATACATATATATATCCGAATCGACAGATATATACATACATATGTATATCCGATCGATCGACCGAGACAGACATACATACATATGTATATCCGACCGCCGCAGACATACATACACACATATATATTCGATGTCGTCAGACATACATACATACATATATCCGACTGTCTGGGTCAGATATGTACATATGTACATATATCTGATCGACCTACAGATATATGCATATGTACATACATATGTATCCGACCAACGGCCGATATATATATGTATACATATATCCGACCGAGATATATACATACATACATGCCCTTATCCGGCCGAAAGACATACATATCACATATATGCAGATTTAAACATGTCATATATCTGATTGAACACTGACAGAAATACATATTACATATATCTTCACCGAATAGACATATATTGGTAAATCGGAGTAAAAAAATGTGCTTTTCAGGAAAAGTTAGATTTTTTATTTATTTTTGTGTGTTTTTTGTAAATATAATTTATTCTGAAGCAATATTCTCACCAGTGTTCAATCAGCTTTGATATGTTTAAATCTACAAACAGGAAAATAGGCTACAATATGCACAAGCTCCCAAAATTGGACAGTTGAAGATGGAAAATGTTGCCTGGTCTGATGAGTCTCGTATTTCTGTTGAGACATTCAGATGGTAGAGTCAGAATTTAGGTCGTAAACAGAATGAGAACATGGATCCATCATGTCTTGTTACCACTGTGCAGGCTGGAGGTGGTGGTGTAATGGTGTGGGGATGTTTTCTGGCACACTTTATGCCCCTATGTGCCAATTGGGCATCGTTTAAATGCCATGGCCTACCTGAGCATTGTTTCTGACCATGTCCATCCCTTTATGACCACCATGTACCCATATCTGATGGCTACTTCCAGCAGGATAATGCACCATGTCACAAAATCTGTCATTTCAAATTGGTTTCTTGAACATGACAATGAGTTCACTGTACTAAAATGGCCCCCACAAATATCAGATCTCAACCCAATGTCATCTTTGGGATGTGGTGGAACACTGGTGAGAATGGATGTGCATCCACAATAAATTATCAACTGCAAGATGCTATCTTATCAATATGGGCCAACATTTCAAAAATCTTTCAGCACCTTGTTCAATGCCACGTAGAATTAAGGCAGTTCTGAAGGCGACAGGGGGTCAAACACAGTATTAGTATGGTGTTCCTAATAATCCTTTAGGTGAGTGTATGTATGCATGTCTGTCGGTCGGATATATGTATGTATGTATGTCTGTCGGTCAGATGTATGTATGTATGTATGTCGGCCGTCGGTCAGATATATGTATGTATGTATGTATGTATGTCGTTGTTCAGATATATGTATGTATGTCTGTCTGTCGGTCGGATATATGTATGTAAAAATGCCCTTCATAAAAGGCAAAAATATCACAAATATGCAGATTTAAACATGTCAAAGCTGATTGAACACTGGTGAGAATATTGCTTCAGAATAAATTATATTTACAAAAATGTAAAATAAATAAAAAAATCTAACTTTTTCCTGGACAAGCACATTTTTTTACTCCGATTTACCAATATATGTCTGTCGGTCGGTTGGATATATGTATGTATGTACGTCTGTCGGTCGGATATATGTATGTAAAAAATGCCCTTCATAAAAGGCAAAAATATCACAAATATGCAGATTTAAACATGTCAAAGCTGATTGAACACTGGTGAGAATATTGCTTCAGAATAAATTATATTTACAAAAAACACACAAAAATAAATAAAAAACTAACTTTTTCCTGGACAAGCAAATTTTTTTACTCCGATTTACCAATATATGTCTGTCGTTCGGTTGGATATATGCTTGTATGTATGTATGTATTTCTGTCAGTCGGTCGGTTGGATATATGTATGTATGTATGTAGGCCGGTCGGTCAGATATATGTATGTATGTATGTCTGTCGGTCGGATATATGTATGTATGTATGTCGGCCGTCGGTCAGATATATGTATGTATGTATGTCTGTCTGTCGGGACCGGTCGGTCGGTGGTCGGATATATGTATGTATGTTCGGATATGTCTATGTATATGTCGTCGGTCGATCAGATATATGTATGTATGTATGTCTGTCGGCCGGGCGGTCGGATATATGTATGTATGTATGTCTGTCGGTTGATCGGATATATGTATGTATGTATGTATGTATGTATGTATGTATGTATGTATGGCCAGGTCGGATATATGTATGTATGTATGTCTGTCAGCCGGTCGGTATGATATATGTATGTATGTCTGTGGGTCGTTCGGATATATGTATGTATGTATGTCTGTCGGTCGGATATATGTATGTAAAAAATGCCCTTTATAAAAGGCAAAAATATCACAAATATGCAGATTTAAACATGTCAAAGCTGATTGAACACTGGTGAGAATATTGCTTCAGAATAAATTATATTTACAAAAACACACAAAAATAAAAAAAAAATCTAACTTTTTCCTGGACAAGCACATTTTTTTACTCCGATTTACCAATATATGTCTGTCGGTCGGTTGGATATATGTATGTATGTATGTATGTATTTCTGTCAGTCGGTCGGTCGGATATATGTATGTATGTCTGTCGGTCAGATATATGTAAGTATGTATGTCTGTCGGCCGGATATATGTATGTATGTATGTCTGTCGGTCGGTCAGATATATGTATGTATGTATGTCGATCGGTCGGTCGTCGATATATGTATGTATGTATGTCGGCCGTTGGTCAGATATATGTATGTATGTATGTCTGCCCGGCGGTCGGATATATGTATGTATGTATGTCTGTCGGTCGGATATATGTATGTATGTATGTCGGCCGTTGGTCAGATATATGTATGTATGTATGTATGTATGTCTGCCGGTCGGTCGGATATATGTATGTATGTATGTCTGTCAGTCTGTCGGTCAGATATATGTATGTATGTCTGTCGGTCGCTCGGATATATGTATGTATGTATGTATGTATAAAAGGCAAAATATATGTATGCATGTTTAAACATGTCAAAGCTGATTGATGTATGTATGTATGTATGTGGTCGGATATATGTATGTATTGCTCGGCAGTTGGTATATATGTATGTATGTTGTATGTCTGTAAAATATATGTATGTATGTATGTCTGCCCGGCGGATATGATATATGTATGTATGTATGTCTGTCGTCGAATATATATGTGTATGTATGTGTCTGTCTGTCGGGCGGATATATATATGTATGTATGCATGTCTGTCGGTCGGTCGATCGGATATATGTATGTATGTATGTATGTCGGTCGGTCGGATATATGTATGTATGTATGTATGTCTGTTGGTCAGTCGGATATATGTATGTATGTATGTCTGTCGTTCGGTCGGTCGGATATATGTATGTATGTATGTCTGTCGGTCGGTCGGTCAGATATATGTATGTATGTATGTATGTATGTCTATAAGATATATGTATGTATGTATGTCTGTCGGTCAGATATATGTATGTATGTATGTCTGTCGGTCGGATATATGTATGTAAAAAATGCCCTTTATAAAAGGCAAAAATATCACAAATATGCAGATTTAAACATGTCAAAGCTGATTGAACACTGGTGAGAATATTGCTTCAGAATAAATTATATTTACAAAAACACAAAAAATAAATAAAAAAATCTAACTTTTTCCTGACAAGCACATTTTTTTACTCCGATTTACCAATATATGTCTGTCGGTCGGTTGGATATATGTATGTATGTATGTATGTATGTATGTCTGCCGGTCGGTCGGATATATGTATGTATGTATGTCTGTCTGTCGATCGGTCGGATATATGTATGTATGTATGTATGTATGTTGGTCAGTCGGATATATGTATGTATGTATGTCTGTCGGTCGGATATATGTATGTATGTATGTCGGCCGGTTGGTCAGATATATGTATGTATGTATGTATGTATGTCGTCGGTCGGATATATGTATGAATGTATGTCTGTCAGCCAGTCGGTCAGATATATGTATGTATGTCTGTCGGTTTCATATATGTATGTATGTATGTATGTCGGCCGGTCGGTCAGATATATGTGATGTATGTGTCAGATGTATGTCTGTCGGTCATTTTTATATGTATGTATGTATGTATGTCTGTCGGTCAGATATATGTATGTAAAAAATGCCCTTTATAAAAGGCAAAAATATCACAAATATGCAGATTTAAACATGTCAAAGCTGATTGAACACTGGTGAGAATATTTCTTCAGAATAAATTATATTTATAAAAACACAAAAAAAATAAATAAAAATCTAACTTTTTCCTGACAAGCACATTTTTTTACTCCGATTTACCAATATATGTCTGTCGATCGGTTGGATATATGTATGTATGTATCTATGTATGTATGTATGTATGTATTTCTGTCATTCGATCGGTCGGATATTTGTATGTATGTCTGTCGATCGGATAAATGTATGTATGTATGTCTGTCGGTCAGATATATATGTACGTATGTCTGTATGTATATATGTATGTCGATCGGCTGCCACTGCTCACATGAAATATATACATACTATCATCGATCATACTGACATATGTATATGATACATACATATATCCGACCGACCAACAGATTACATACACCTGTTCAATTTCTCATTAATGCAATTATCTAATCAACCAATCACATGGCAGTTGCTTATTGCAATGCATTTATACATACATATATCCTGGTCAAGACACATACATAACTCATATACTGAATGTCAGAATGGGAAAGAAAGGTGATTTAAGCAATTTTGAGTGTGGCATGGTTGTTGGTGTCAGATCTGTTTGAGTATTTCACAATCTGCATCAGTTACTGGGATTATCACTAACAACCATTTCTAGGGTTTACATAATGGTGTGAAAAGGGATAAACATCCAGTATCCAGCAGACAGACATACATGCCTTGTTATATCTGACTAGACAGACATACATACATATATCCGACCGATTCAAGCTGATAGAAGACAACATATATCCAAATAACCACTCGACATATATTGGTAAAGGAGTATGCAAATGTGCATTTCCAGAAAAGCCACAACACGCACAACCTTTTTTGTGTGTGTTTTTGTAAATATAATTTATTCTGAAGCAATATTCTCACCAGTGTTCAATCAGCTTTGACATGTTTAAATCTACAAACAGGAAAAAGAGGCTACAATTTGCACAAGCTCCCCAAAATTGGACAGTTGAAGACTGGAAAAATGTTGCCTGGTCTGATGAGTCTCGATTTCTGTTGAGACATTCAGATGGTAGAGTCAGAATTTGGCGTAAACAGAATGAGAACATGGATCCATCATGTCTTGTTACCACTGTGCAGGCTGGAGGTGGTGGTGTAATGGTGTGGGGGATGTTTTCTTGGCACACTTTAGGCCCCTTAGTGCCAATTGGGCATCGTTTAAATGCCACGGCCTACCTGAGCATTGTTTCTGACCATGTCCATCCCTTTATGACCACCATGTACCCATTCTCTGATGGCTACTTCCAGCAGGATAATGCACCATGTCACAAAGCTTGAATCATTTCAAATTGGTTTCTTGAACATGACAATGAGTTCACTGTACTAAAATGGCCCCCACAGTCACCAGATCTCAACCCAATACAGCATCTTTGGGATGTGGTGGAACGGGAGCTTCGTGCCCTGGATGTGCATCCCACAAATCTCCATCAACTGCAAGATGCTATCTTATCAATATGGGCCAACATTTCAAAAGAATGCTTTCAGCACCTTGTTCAATGCCACGTAGAATTAAGGCAGTTCTGAAGGCGACAGGGGGTCAAACACAGTATTAGTATGGTGTTCCTAATAATCCTTTAGGTGAGTGTATGTATGCATGTCTGTCGGTCGGATATATGTATGTATGTATGTCTGTATGTCAGATGTATGTATGTATGTATGTATGTATGTCGTCGGTCGGATCATATATATGTATGTATGTATGTATGTATGTCGTCGTTGTTCAGATATATGTATGTATGTCTGTCGGTCGGATATATGTATGTAAAAAATGCCCTTCATAAAAGGCAAAAATATCACAAATATGCAGATTTAAACATGTCAAAGCTGATTGAACACTGGTGAGAATATTGCTTCAGAATAAATTATATTTACAAAAAACACAAAAATAAATAAAAAAATCTAACTTTTTCCTGGACAAGCACATTTTTTTACTCCGATTTACCAATATATGTCTGTCGGTCGGTTGGATATATGTATGTACGTCTGTCGGTCGGATATATGTATGTAAAAAATGCCCTTCATAAAAGGCAAAAATATCACAAATATGCAGATTTAAACATGTCAAAGCTGATTGAACACTGGTGAGAATATTGCTTCAGAATAAATTATATTTACAAAAACACACACAAAAAATAAAAAAAAACTAACTTTTTCCTGGACAAGCAAATTTTTTTACTCCGATTTACCAATATATGTCTGTCGTTCGGTTGGATATATGCTTGTATGTATGTATGTATTTCTGTCAGTCGGTCGGTTGGATATATGTATGTATGTATGTAGGCCGGTCGGTCAGATATATGTATGTATGTATGTCTGTCGGTCGGATATATGTATGTATGTATGTCGGCCGGTCGGTCAGATATATGTATGTATGTATGTCTGTCTGTCGGCCGGTCGGTCGGTCGGTCGGATATATGTATGTATGTATGTCTGTCGGCCGGTCGATCAGATATATGTATGTATGTATGTCTGTCGGCCGGGCGGTCGGATATATGCATGTATGTATGTCTGTCGGTTGATCGGATATATGTATGTATGTATGTATGTATGTATGTATGTATGTCTGCCCGGCGGTCGGATATATGTATGTATGTATGTCTGTCAGCCGGTCGGTCAGATATATGTATGTATGTCTGTCGGTCAGATATATGTATGTATGTATGTCTGTCGGTCGGATATATGTATGTAAAAAATGCCCTTTATAAAAGGCAAAAATATCACAAATATGCAGATTTAAACATGTCAAAGCTGATTGAACACTGGTGAGAATATTGCTTCAGAATAAATTATATTTACAAAAAACACACAAAAATAAATAAAAAAATCTAACTTTTTCCTGGACAAGCACATTTTTTTACTCCGATTTACCAATATATGTCTGTCGGTCGGTTGGATATATGTATGTATGTATGTATGTATGTATTTCTGTCAGTCGGTCGGTCGGATATATGTATGTATGTCTGTCGGTCAGATATATGTAAGTATGTATGTCTGTCGGCCGGATATATGTATGTATGTATGTCGGCCGGTCGGTCAGATATATGTATGTATGTATGTCGATCGGTCGGTCGATCGGATATATGTATGTATGTATGTCGGCCGGTTGGTCAGATATATGTATGTATGTATGTATGTATGTCTGCCCGGCGGTCGGATATATGTATGTATGTATGTCTGTCGGTCGGATATATGTATGTATGTATGTCGGCCGGTTGGTCAGATATATGTATGTATGTATGTATGTATGTCTGCCGGGCGGTCGGATATATGTATGTATGTATGTCTGTCAGCCGGTCGGTCAGATATATGTATGTATGTCTGTCGGTCGTTCGGATATATGTATGTATGTATGTATGTCTGTCGGATATATGTATGTATGTCTGCCCGGCGGTCGGATATATGTATGTATGTATGTATGTCGGTCGGATATATGTATGTATATATGTCGGCCGGTTGGTCGGATATATGTATGTATGTATGCATGTATGTCTGTAGGTCGATCAGATATATGTATGTATGTATGTCTGCCCGGCGGTCGGATATATGTATGTATGTATGTCTGTCGGTCGAATATATATGTGTGTATGTATGTCTGCCGGGCGGTCAGATATATGTATGTATGCATGTCTGTCGGTCGGTCGATCGGATATATGTATGTATGTATGTATGTCGGTCGGTCGGATATATGTATGTATGTATGTATGTCTGTTGGTCAGTCGGATATATGTATGTATGTATGTCTGTCGTTGTCGTCGGTCGGATATATGTATGTATGTATGTATGTCTGTCGGTCGGTCGGTCAGATATATGTATGTATGTATGTATGTATGTATGTCTGTCGGTCGGATATATATATGTATGTATGTATGTCTGTCGGTCAGATATATGTAAGTATGTATGTCTGTCGGTCGGATATATGTATGTAAAAAATGCCCTTTATAAAAGGCAAAAATATCACAAATATGCAGATTTAAACATGTCAAAGCTGATTGAACACTGGTGAGAATATTGCTTCAGAATAAATTATATTTACAAAAAACACAAAAATAAATAAAAAAATCTAACTTTTTCCTGGACAAGCAAATTTTTTTACTCCGATTTACCAATATATGTCTGTCGGTCGGTTGGATATATGTATGTATGTATGTATGTATTTCTGTCTGCCGGTCGGTCGGATATATGTATGTATGTATGTCTGTCGGTCGATCGGATATATATATGTATGTATGTATGTATGTATGTTGGTCAGTCGGATATATGTATGTATGTATGTCTGTCGGTCGGATATATGTATGTATGTATGTCGGCCGGTTGGTCAGATATATGTATGTATGTATGTATGTCTGCCGGGCGGTCGGATATATGTATGAATGTATGTCTGTCAGCCAGTCGGTCAGATATATGTATGTATGTCTGTCGGTCGGATATATGTATGTATGTATGTCGGCCGGTCGGTCAGATATATGTATGTATGTATGTATGTCTGTCGGTCATTCGGATATATGTATGTATGTATGTATGTCTGTCGGTCAGATATATGTATGTAAAAAATGCCCTTTATAAAAGGCAAAAATATCACAAATATGCAGATTTAAACATGTCAAAGCTGATTGAACACTGGTGAGAATATTTCTTCAGAATAAATTATATTTATAAAAACACACAAAAAATAAATAAAAAAATCTAACTTTTTCCTGGACAAGCACATTTTTTTACTCCGATTTACCAATATATGTCTGTCGGTCGGTTGGATATATGTATGTATGTATCTATGTATGTATGTATGTATGTATTTCTGTCATTCGGTCGGTCGGATATTTGTATGTATGTCTGTCGGTCGGATAAATGTATGTATGTATGTCTGTCGGTCAGATATATGTATGTATGTATGTCTGTCGGTCGGATATATATATGTATGTATGTCGGCCGGACGGTCAGATGTATGTATGTATGTATGTATGTATGTATGTCTGTCGGCCGTTCGGATATACACTCACCTAAAGGATTATTAGGAACACCTGTTCAATTTCTCATTAATGCAATTATCTAATCAACCAATCACATGGCAGTTGCTTCAATGCATTTAGGGGTGTGGTCCTGGTCAAGACAATCTCCTGAACTCCAAACTGAATGTCAGAATGGGAAAGAAAGGTGATTTAAGCAATTTTGAGTGTGGCATGGTTGTTGGTGTCAGACGGTTTGAGTATTTCACAATCTGCTCAGTTACTGGGATTTTCACGCACAACCATTTCTAGGGTTTACAAAGAATGGTGTGAAAAGGGAAAAACATCCAGTATGCAGCAGTTCTGTGGGCAAAAATGCCTTGTTGATGCTAGAGGTCAGAGGAGAATGGGCCGACCGATTCAAGCTGATAGAAGAGCAACTTTGACTGAAATAACCACTCGTTACAACCGAGGTATGCAGCAAAGCATTTGTGAAGCCACAACACGCACAACCTTGAGGCGGATGGTCTACAACAGCAGAAGACCCCACCGGGTACCACTCATCTCCACTACAAACAGGAAAAAGAGGCTACAATTTGCACAAGCTCCCCAAAATTGGACAGTTGAAGACTGGAAAAATGTTGCCTGGTCTGATGAGTCTCGATTTCTGTTGAGACATTCAGATGGTAGAGTCAGAATTTGGCGTAAACAGAATGAGAACATGGATCCATCATGTCTTGTTACCACTGTGCAGGCTGGAGGTGGTGGTGTAATGGTGTGGGGGATGTTTTCTTGGCACACTTTAGGCCCCTTAGTGCCAATTGGGCATCGTTTAAATGCCACGGCCTACCTGAGCATTGTTTCTGACCATGTCCATCCCTTTATGACCACCATGTACCCATTCTCTGATGGCTACTTCCAGCAGGATAATGCACCATGTCACAAAGCTTGAATCATTTCAAATTGGTTTCTTGAACATGACAATGAGTTCACTGTACTAAAATGGCCCCCACAGTCACCAGATCTCAACCCAATACAGCATCTTTGGGATGTGGTGGAACGGGAGCTTCGTGCCCTGGATGTGCATCCCACAAATCTCCATCAACTGCAAGATGCTATCTTATCAATATGGGCCAACATTTCAAAAGAATGCTTTCAGCACCTTGTTCAATGCCACGTAGAATTAAGGCAGTTCTGAAGGCGACAGGGGGTCAAACACAGTATTAGTATGGTGTTCCTAATAATCCTTTAGGTGAGTGTATGTATGCATGTCTGTCGGTCGGATATATATATATGTATGTCTGTCGGTCGGATATATGTATGTATGTAGGTATGTCTGCCCGGCGGTCGGATATATGTATGTATGTATGTCGGCCGGTCGGTCGGATATATGTATGTATGTATGTATGTCTGACGGTTGATCGGATATATGTATGTATGTATGTATGTATGTATGTATGTCGGTCGGTCGGTCGGATATATGTATGTCTGTCAGTCGGTCGGTCGGTCGGTCGGTCGGTCGATCGATCAGATATATGTATGTATGTATGTTGGTCAGTCGGATATATGTATGTCTGTCGGTCGATCAGATATATGTATGTATGTATGTATGTTTGTATGTATGTATGTATGTCTGCCCGGCGGTCGGATATATGTATGTATGTATGTCTGTCGGTCGGTCGGATATATGTATGTATGTATATCGGCCGGTTAGTCGGATATATGTATGTATGTATGTCTGCCGGGTGGTCGGATATATGTATGTATGTATGTCTGTCGGTCAGTTATATGTATGTATGTATGTCTGTCGGCCGGTCGGTCGGATATATGTATGTATGTATGTCTGTCAGCCGGTCGGTCAGATATATGTATGTATGTCTGTCGGTCGGATATATGTATGTATGTATGTCTGTCGGTCGGATATTTGTATGTATGTATGTATGTATGTATGTCTGTCGGTCATTCGGATATATGTATGTATGTATGTATGTCTGTTGGTCGGATATATGTATGTAAAAAATGCCCTTTATAAAAGGCAAAAATATCACAAATATGCAGATTTAAACATGTCAAAGCTGATTGAACACTGGTGAGGATATTGCTTCAGAATAAATTATATTTACAAAAAACACACAAAAATAACTTTTTTCCTGGAGAAGCACATTTTTTTACTCCAATTTACCAATATATGTCTGTTGGTCGGTTGGATATATGTATGTATGTATTTCTGTCAGTCGGTCAGTCGGATATATGTATGCATGTCTGTCGGTCGGATATATGTATGTATGTCTGTCGGCCGGTCGGGCAGATATATGTATGTATGTATGTATGTATGTCTGTTGGTTGTTCGGTCGGATATATGTATGTATGTATGTCGGCCGGTCGGGCAGATATATGTATGTATGTATGTATGTCTGTTGGTTGTTCGGTCGGATATATGTATGCATGTATGTATGTATGTCTGTCATATATAGTTATCATTGGTATCGAGGTAGTTATCGTTGTTGACAGATGTCCAATGGTCCCCAGTCAGTGCTACACACCTCGCCTCTACCATCTTCTCATCTTTTGCTGCTTTCTCTGCGGCGTGCTGGTCATATATTCTCCTCATGACAGTTCGCCTCGCAGGTAGTTTGTAAGATGTGTCACCTGTGGCCGCCTGGAGAACAAGCTCGAGCCCATCATCTTCAACCACGCTGATGGGCCGGCAGCTGGTGGCAATCCACTGAGCGAGGAGATTAGTTAGATTGGCTGATAGAGCTGTGCTGATGGGCTTGCCTCAGTTGCACTCAAACATAGTAGTTTGATGACGACTCTTCCCCTGCACTACATCAGTGCTTGGCCTGGCATCTTCCACATTAGCTAAGGGATGCTTTGCGTTTAGGTGGTACTTGAGACTGGAAGAACTCCTACAGTAAACAAATTCCTCATTGCACAAGGTGCAAACAACCTTAGTCTTGTCGAGGTTTCCATTGGGAAGCTTCTTAAAAATAAATTTTCCCTGAAGCAAACCCGGTGGCTTCATAGCTGTATCCATGTTAGCACGTCACGTTTGATGTGGTAATTTCACAGTAGGCATACACACAGGTTCGAAGACTCGTTCTCGCCCCCTACAGTGCAATTCGGCTAGGTATATGTCCGTGCTAAAATAATCGAGGTGAAAGTCATCATAGCTTGCGTAGTATAGACCCAGCTCCCAACCCAACTTTGAGAATAGATTAACGGCGATAGTTTTTTTATCACCTAATAAGAGTCTCACGTTAATGCCGATAACGGCCCACCACTAGTTTGTATACAGTTATTGAAAACAATAAAGTTTCAATTGTTTCTCACATCTAACAAAATGAGTCTGTCTCTCAGTTTGTTTGTTTTTTTCTCATTCATAGTCAGTGATAAATAGCAAAACTAGCTAACATACACAACAGAGAGCAGCCTTTGTTAAAAACCAAATAAGGCTGCTTGAGTAACATGAAAGTAGGGTACAACGGAGATAAAGGCACACCCTAAGAAAAATGAGTTTTTCACAGAAGAGAATGGCAAGATTATCGTGATTATATTATCACTGATTATATAGAATCAGTTAGCAACGGCCTATGAGAAACATCAAAGAATCAGAATCACCTTTAACAAAGGGGCACAACTTGGAAACGCATCTGTAACAATGTTCTTTGTTATGGGAAGAAGGATTGCGGAACCGGCGAATGATTAAACACTTTAATAAATAAACACAAAATTAAAGTAAAAAAATGCACACATAATAAAACATAAACAAAACACAACGTAAATTCCAGGCCTGGTCCTCTCTCATCCTTCACTGTCATTGCGCTATTGTCACATCCTTTGTGCCATTGTCATTCCGAGCTCCTCCGTGAGATACAAGACCGGTGTAACGCATAGGTGAATCACGTCATTTGCAAATCACGCCACCGGCCTCACGCCCGCCCCACTTGTCACAGCATCTAAAGGTTGCAGATGGTTACTTGCATTTGACTTTGGTTGCTGAAAAAGTACAGATGCGGCAGGATCCGAGGATTCTTTATGAATTTGCTGAGAGTGTGCTTAAGCATCCGTTGGATTATTCTGGATGGTCCACTTTGAATCCAACGAAGTTAACTTGAAGATAAAGTTGCCGGAAGGAGTCAGGAAATGTAGTGTCTCAAAAGAGATTGAGCAAAGATGTGCCTAATCAGGGAACTCTTAAAGTCCCTATCAGTTCACACCCATTTGGTGAGGTGACCAATCAAAGATGACCGAAAGTTGTCAGAATGTATGGTGTCCCATTTGTCATTTTAGGTTTCAGAAGGGTGCTCGCGAGTACCCCCTTTGCGGCCAACATGCACCATCAATGTGCACTTTTGCATGCAAGTCAACGAGCTCAACAGCAAACTTTGTGACTTAATGCCGCTTTGACTGTCGGGTAAACGTTTGCTGCGGATGAGTTTTTTATATATGGTATATATATATGGTAGCATGCAATCAAAAGTTTAATACCAAGCCAATTATGGCACTAACTAGACTACGCCAGCCTGGAAATTGGCCGGGGACCCACAGGTACATCAAGTACACAAAGCACACAGATGCTTAGTGGCTAAATCAGATATCAGACAACGATATAAGTTTCACACAATTTATTCAAAAACACCATACGTGAAATACAAAAATAGTCTTTAATATAGGAACATCAAAATGCATGGATCAACCATAAAACATGTTACACACACACACAACGTTACCACTTCAGAACCTGGGGGGTTTGTCCTGCTTATCCAATAAACACAGCAACCAGTCATGCTCTCTCACAACACACCACCCGTTGTGAACACTGCAGACTGTCAGCCGAACCACCACCACACCCAGAGGTACCCCAAATTCTGAAGGGAAAAGAAAAGAAAACAATATGAGACACAAACAAACAAACACATACACTTTCCACGCAATAGTATGTCAATGAAACACTTCACGTGCTACCAGAAGGAAACTTTCACACAACAATGGCAACCGCTCACTAGCTGGTGCTGATTGACTGTTGTCAGCACAGTGTCAACCTCTAAAGTGTAATTCCAAATGACATTACAAAAGAACATTCAAAGCACAAAAAGAAACAATTTCCAAACAAAAAGAAGTTCAGAGAAACAAAATAGCGAAACAAAACATTCACCATAGTAGGGGAAACACAATAGTAGTGACAACATGTAACTTCTCGTCACTGTACACCACCTCAAGTCCAAAGGTCAATGAATACTTGAAACTACTAAATTTGAATGCGTCCCCACAGGCTGTAAATGTGACATTGTTCCGGTCATCTAAGAGATCCTCCTTCACTGAAATGAGTGACCTATTGGATTAGAGTTACATGCAGCAAATGTGCCGTTTGGGTAAGAGGCGGAAGAATGGTTGAAGATGACAGCTTGCAGGTGAAAACACAATCCAATCCGTCCAGAAGCGTTCCAGTTCCCCATATATATATATATATATATATATATATATATATATATATATATATATATATATATATATATATATATATATATATATATATATATATATATAGCCATGAGACGCTTACAAAACTGTTTCTAAAATGCTTACAGCTGCTAAAATCACTGTACTGCACGGCCTCTCATGGCTTTTTGCTTTATTTTATATAATTGCTCTCCACTTCAATTCTGTTAAAAGACTGTAAATTGCTCTCATAATTGCCCTGAACAGCATTCTCCTTTTGTAACCTGATCAAGGAATCTCACATTTGATTAATTTTATAATATAAAGAGATTAGCCATTTCACCCAAGGATTACACACTTATCTGTGGGGCAGCAATGTGTGGCTACTATTAATGAAAGGATTAGGAAACTAATTAGTTAGAATTTGCATGTGGTGTAATTGGACATAGCCTGTAAAAAAACAGCTCAGGTGAGCAGGTGTGCATATGTATTACACTGTGCAGGGCAGCCACAGTAGGGCAAAGAGAGATAGGAGAACCCTCAAAGGATTTCATACACTGACTTAAAAACAATGAAAGTGTCCAAATATTGGAATACAGAGCATTGGGACAATGTCATCTAAGACCTTCTGTGCAATTATACTGAATCTTATAACCTATATTTTCAAGGTAATCCCAATCAGAGACTATCAGCAGGTCAATTTATACATTTGATTGACGTATAACATGTGAAATGACATTTAGAGACCTCTTCACAGGCACTTTTGAATATCTAAAATATGATAAAGTGCAGCCATTAAAATGTCTATAGCATGTTTCAGGAATTTAAATAGTAGCGGTGTAAAGTATTTGAGTAAATGTAGTTAGTTACTGTATTCAACTTTTAGTTGTACTGAGTATAAAATTTATAAAACTTTTATCCTCTAAAGTAAATGTACTTTTTACTCCAATACATGTGTGTTGAGTAATGCAATTACACATTACATTTTGCATGGCACCTAACTTCTTCTGCAGCAGTTTGTTTCTGCTATAAAGAAGCAATATCGCCATCTAAGGGCATTGAAGGTACTATATGTTGTGCGTTTGCCTTTACTCACCCAAACATGTCAACAAGGCTACTTTACATGAAAGTGAGTGCATTAGCATTTAGTTGCTGAATCGCAGTTGTTTGATTTATGAGATGAGTTCATGACTGCAACTGGTGATGAGGCTGAAACCAGCATCCAGTGCAAGAAGGCTTTGACTATTTAATTTTACTTAACATTATTTTATTTATCCGCTTTATTGACAAGACCTTTTTGAAGGATATTGATTTACCTATGGCCTTTTTGTGCACTTGAACTTAACTGAGACTTGAGAGTTTGTAGACGTTTAAGAGGCTGTTGTCTCAACCTTGATTTATTGCAATATTGAGGTGTTCAGATTTATTTTGATTTCAGAAAATAAACATAATTTCTCATCTTACCAATCAATTGTTTCTTATTTTCACTGGGTTGTCTCTCAGGTGTCGAGGACTAGTGCATCGAGCCTATATTTAGTATGAGTAAAATACTTAAGTTCCCTCCGCGTTGTTAGACGTAGTACTAGCTGGCATTCCGTTCCCGAACACTGTTTGTGTGAGACCTCATCCGGCCACAGAAAATATCCTTCTGAAGAGTTAATACATCTGTACTGAATGTTCGCTGGACGAACAGATTATTTGGTTGCAATATGAATTCAGTTACAGTAAGTTAATTCGGTTAACTAATCCAAATATTTATAATTAATTCTAACAATTTATGATTAATTATTTATTAGATTAGATTAGATTCAACTTTATTGTCATTGTGCAGAGTACAAGTACAGAGACAAAGAAATGCAGTTTGCGTCTAACCAGAAGTGCAAAAAAAGTAGAAAAGTGCAATGTTATAGATAAAGTATGTGACAGTAGTATATAGTTGGTTTACAGAAGGTGGTTTACTACTCAACTTTAGCACATGCATGAGCTAAATGTATGTATGTGTAACAGCACAAGCTAATTCAGTTTTCAAAGGCTTAACTGTGTTTTAACATAATTTACCATACCATACAAATAAGTGACTTAAAAACAGCAGCGTTTTATAGGGGTTGAATAATTATGACATAGCAGTATTACAAAAAAAAAAATCCTGTAACTCAAAAGCATTACATTATATATTGACATTATCACTTTTAATTTGTTATAGATACTATTTTTTTTTTGCGGTCAACACATCTTAAGTAAACTAATCCTAGAACAGAACCTGCTTCAGAGCAGGTTATCTTCAGAGATTAATTTGCTATGGCTACTTACAAACCCTGAAATTTACCTCCGTGTTTGAAACTGAAAATTGAGGTTATTCACTTACTCATCTTTAAACATACCCGGGTATGTCACATAAACCTGCTTTCTGGAATACCCCGCTGGTGTGTTGGAGCAGGGTTGATAATTATTATTATTAAGTTTTGAATTGTCATATGTTAGCAAAGTTGTAGACAGAGTTGTAGACAGTAATCCACAGAGGGTTCAGAACTGATGCAGCTTGGGGAGGGAAGGATGGAACGGGAGATTGACAGACGGATCGGTGCAGCTTCTGCAGCAATGCGGTCGATGTACCGGTCTGTCGTGGTGAAGAAGGAGTGTTTTCACTGCTAAGTAGCGATGAAAAAGAAATGTCTAGTCTGTCTCAATTTACCGGTCAATCTACGTTCCTACTCTCACTTATGGTCATGAGCTGTGGGTCATGACCGAAAGGACAAGATCCCGGATACAGGCGGCCAAAATAAGCTTTCTCCGCAGGGTGGCTGGGTGCTCCCTTAGAGATAGAGTGAGAAGCTCAGTTACTCGGGAGGAGCTCAGAGTAGAGCTGTTGCTCCTCCATATTGAGAGGAGCCAGTTGAGGTGGCTCGGGCATCTATTTCGGATGCCTCTTGGACGCCTTCCCGGAGAGGTGTTCCGGGCACGCCCCACCAGGAGGAGGCCCCGGGTAAGACCTAGGACACGCTGGAGGGATTATGTCTCCCGGCTGGTCTGGGAACGCCTCGGGGTTCTCCCGGAAGAGCTGGAGGAAATGGCTAGGGTGAGAGAAGTCTGGGCATCTCTGCTTAGACTGTGACCCTGCGACCTGGCCCCGGATAAGGGGAAGATAATGGATGGATGGATATAATGTATGTATGTGGGAACAATATGTCATATTTGGGGAATGAAGGGGTAACTACCAGGAAAATGTACAAATTATTTATACTGTAATATTTTTTTAATTATGTGATAATTATCTGTATAGTTGCAGGGTAAGTGTGAGTCTGCAGGCTGTAAATTAAAGTGGTGCTTGTTCCCCTCTTGTTTCATGTAGTTACGGGGTAAGTATGAATCTATGGGCTGTAAATTAAAGTGGTGCTTGTTCCCCTCTTGTTTCATGTAGTTATGGGAATCTATGGGCTGTAAATTAAAGTGGTGTTTGTTCCCCTCTTGTTTCATGTAGTTACGGGTAAGGACGAATCTGCGGGCTGTAAATTAAAGTGGTGTTTGTTCCCCTCTTCTTTCATGTAGTTATGGGGTAAGTATGAATCTGCGGGCTGTAAATTAAAGTGGTATTTGTTCCCCTCTTGTTTTATGTAGTTGGAGGGTAAGTACAATAAAAGCACGTACACAACCTGATATCACTCGGAAACATTTATTTGAAAAACAACTTTCAAAACAGATTTACCACACTTCTTATTCATTTTTATTTATTTATTTTGTAAAGAAACTTTTAATTTCAAATACTAACAAATCCTGACAGAAAAAAAGCATGTTTTGTCCCTTTTTTGTTTCTCTTGCTTGGCTTCTCCTCCTCTTGTTCCTCTTCTTCTTTTTCATTATTTCCACTGAAGGAATCCCATGTATTTTGCTATTCTGTATTAATATTTATTAAAAGAAAAAGTACACCCAGAAATGCTCTTATAATTGACTAATCTTTTCGCTTCCGAACAGGTGTTACCAGCACATGCAATATGAGTAAAGAGCAACGTGGTGCTTCAAGCTTTCATGACATTCTCTGCCGTCTGTCTTCCTGTCTTGTTTGTTTCTCATTGCTATTATCATATATTATGTTATTGTCTGTATACTGTTGTGAGCATTAATTTAAAAAATAAAATAAAAACTGACAACATCCGCGTGACCATGATCGTCTCGGTGTGCTCACATCACGCTTCAAGTTGCATCAAGCGTGAACTTAACCCTCTCATGCACGCACAGATGACTGATGGTCGAAAGCGATAGTCTACAGTTTAAAAAAGTAAAATGTTGGTATTTTTCTTACAAACTCTTATCGTTTCACTTCAGAAGACACTGATTCATCCATTGGGATCGTATGGATTACTGTAGTTATTGCTGTATGTGCTGTTTGATGCTTCAGCTTTTAGGAACCCAAATGAGTTTTCATTATTTATTTTTCTTTGTTCATCTTAAGAAAGAAAGTCGTATACATCTCGGATAGCATGAGGGTAAAGGATAAAGGTAAATGGTGAGGAAAATTCTGGGTGTACTGTATTTTCTTTTAATACATAATACAGAATAGCTAGAGACATCGGATTTATTCTTAAGATTCATCTGTGGCAAGAACGATAAAGAAGAGGAACAAGAGGAGGATGAAGCCAAGCAAGAGAAATGAATAAGAAGTGTTGTAAATCTGTTTTGAAAGTTGTTTTTCAAATAAAGATTTCCAAGTGATATCAGATTGTGTATGTGTTCTTATTGTACTTACCTTGTAACTACATGAAACAAGAAGGTAACAAACACCACTTTAATTTACAGCCCACAGTAACTACATGAAACGAGGGGAACAAACACCACTTTAATTTACAGCCCACAGTAACTACATGAAACGATTGGAACAAACACCACTTTAATTTACAGCCCACAGTAACTACATGAAACAAGAGGGGAACAAACACCACTTTAATTTACAGCCCACAGTAACTACATGAAACAAGAGGGGAACAAACACCATTTAAATTTACAACCCGCAGATTTATACTTACTCTGTAACTACACAGATAATTACCACCTTAATTTAAAAATACTTACAGTATAAATAATTTGCTAATTTTCCTGGCAGTTCCCCTTTATTTCCAAATATTACATATTGTTCCCTTATACCTACACGTACACACTTTATAGTTACACTATAATTACCGAAAGTTACGTTGTAAACTCACTTTACTTACGCAGTACTTTCCGGGCTGTAACATAAAGCGTTACTGGATTCTCTTATTTAAATTATTTCATGCAGAAACTTACTAGATAAAAATCAATCCTACACATATTCAGTAAGCTACACATTCCCTACACAAGAGGTTAAACTACTGTCATGTCAGTCTTAATGCAGTGTTGAAAAGGATTCTGACACATATACAAGGCAGACGCACTCAAGCATGAGATGTCTGCTCAAGGTGGTAATAAATTCACTCAGGCAGAGAGAGAGAGAGAAAGAGATGGCAGTGAAAAAGAGAATATAACATTAAACAACATGTCTTTGTTGTAACGTTGGCTGTCAAGAAAAATATTTTCCCAGTTCTATATTTTTCATTGTTTCTTTCTAGTGGTTCCTTTCTGCGTTCTCTCTATTTACACTTATCCAGAATACATACGCATTGTAAGTACTGTGCAAAAGTCTTAGGCACATTAGTATTTTCACCAAAAAAAAAGAAAAAAAAAAGATTTAAGCCCAATATTTATATCTTATTAATACAGTCTAAATCCAGAAGAACTGTGGCAACAGTTCTCCAAGATGCTTTTAGAAACCTACCTGTTAAGTACCTTGAAAAGTTTTAGCTACTTGTGTAAAAATGCTGTAAAGTGTGGATGCTTTCAAAAATAATGTCATAAATACATTTTATTTATCAATTAACTTATATTAACTGAATCAAATCAATATTTGGTGTAACCACCCTTTGCGTTTAAAACACTTGCACATATTTTTTTCAGGTAGCTTTGGAAGTAGGTTTCTTCAAGGGTCTTGGAGATGTTGCCACAATTCTTCTGAGGTGAGAATTAACTCGAAAGAGTGAGGCGGGCAGCATGTGCATTTGAGACAGGATGGTCAGCTGTTTCTTTGTCGTAATTCTGAGGACACCGAGTTCTTTAGAGACCCAGAAAGCACTGCTGATCTTATCTTTTCACTTCAATATCTGTCTGCCAAGGTCACAGTGAAGATAGAGGAAGATATTGCCCATCCAGAGTTTAAATTTTACAAGTCTTTATACTGTAGCCTTCATTTAAATTAAAAAGAGTTTCAAATGGAAAGTTCCAAAATCATGTTAAAGGGGTCATGTGATTTATTATATATTGATTTATTATATATTGATTTATATATTTATTTTTATTTTTTCCTAGTTGTTTGACTTTTCTTACATTTAGATATTAATTAATGGACTGTTTTTACTGTTTTTAAGTAGCAATGAAAAAGAAATGTCTAGTCTGTTTCAGTTGTGTTTTTCCTGTCACATGTTCCTTTGTTCTAGTTTTCCCGCCACTCCTGCATTCCCATGGTCACCGTCATTATGAGTTAATTTGTCCCAGCTGTGTCTTGTTAATTAGTCTAGTCATCGCCTTGTTTTCCCTGTGTATTTAAGCCCTCTGTTTGCCCTTAGTGTTTGTTGGTTCTTGTTTATGTATGCTGGTGGTTTACCTGCATGTTTCCTGAGTTTACATGCGGTTCTAGCTTAAAGGGAAAGTTCACCCAAAAATGAAAATTACCCCATGATTTGCTCATCCTCGAGCCATCCTAGGTTTATATGGCATTCTTATAAACAGAATACGGAAGGCAGTCTGGCGGTAGCTAGATATTTTACTTTATAAAGTTTTAAATGTGGATATTTTTCTTACTCAAATGCATCGCTTCACTTCAGAAGGCCTTTATTAACCCATTGGAGTCATGTGAATTACCTTTATAATGGATGGATGGGTGCACTTTTTTGGGCTTCAGATTTTAGGCTCCCATTCATACCGTTATAAATCTTGGATTAGCCATTTTTATAGAATTCCGTATATTGTATTCATCTGAAAGAAGAATGTCATATACACCTAATTTTCATTTTTGGGTGAACCATTTCTTTAAGCCTTGTCTGTGAAACCGGGGGTAAGACTTCTGTGTAAACACTCTTTATATGTAAAATAAGAAGCAGCACTTTGCTACAATTACTCAGTCCAGTATTGATTTTAACAGCCTCTTTGCAAAGATTCATAAAACAATACCCACACAAATGTGCCGCACAAAATCTTGAAATCATTTTAGTCACATTATAAGAGTTTGTTCAGTTTAGTGGTCCTTTTGTTCTTGTGTTTTTGCTTATTATGTTTCCTTTATGGTTAGTTTTTATTACCCCTTGTTGGCTGCCTTAGTTACTGATTCATTTCACCTGTGTCTTCTTTAGTTTCTTCTGCTTGCCCTTTGTATTTAAAGCCTTGTGTTCCATTATCTGGATTTTATGATATGATATGATCATGAGTTGCTGTCATAGCAACAGTTCAGTAAGCTCAAACCTGCTTGGGAGCAGGCTTATTTCATGTCAACAGGATTAGATTGCATCTTTTTAAGCGGAGGTGATACTTATGCTGCCTTCACGTGCTATCGGAAATTTCCTACTTCCCACTTCTGAAATCGTGATTAATGCTGCATTCACATGCTACCGGAATTATTGCAGAAACGAGTTTCCAAGGTAAAAATTGCATATGAACTGGGAAGTTCGGAAATAATTTTGATACCCAAATTTCAGAGATGGCCATGCCATAAACTTTAAATAGAACTACTGCTGTGTCAGGTATGATTTATTAGGTATGCCCCCACAACAGCTTGATCGTCTTGTCTTGTCATTAATGAAGTGCATATACACATATATGAATAATCATTTGAAGTATTGTTTGTTTTATACAAAGTGAAGATAGCCTGCATTTGACCAAAATTTCTGGATAGCGTTGTGAACGTTTTATATGGTTGTCGATGCATTGGACACTACATACTGTATAATTTTGGTTCTAATAAGATTTTCCCAGTAAATAGGCAAGAATAAACCTGATGTGCTTGATTCCTGTTCATTCTGATCACAAAGCACTTGAATCCAACAAGCTCGTAATCACAACTTCTGAAGTGGGAATTATGAAATTTTCAATAGCACGTGAAGGCAGCATATGAGCTCATTGCATTCAAATTTTGACTTAAGAGGGTGTTCATGTCCTCTTTTTTGACTAGGAAACTAGTGTTTATGATAGTCCTAATAGCATGTGAAGGCAGCATTAAAGTGTGTCCCAGCCACTGCTACTTTCTTAAAAAAGTACCCTATTAAACCAGGGACAATATTAATTTATAATAATAAAATGTACTACTTTATTACAACATTAATGTTGTGTAGTTGATCATAATATAAATATAATAACATATATATATATTTTTTTTTCATTGAAAGATTTATTCATGAGGGAATAATTACCTAATAATTTTATTGGAATCTTGCACACATGATGTACAGTTAGTCTATGATGTGCATTGATTTGAACGGTGACAGCTATTACAGAAGTGGCTTGTTGCAGTGCAGGGAATACAGAAAAATAAAATAAAATACAAATTGCCATCTGTCCCATTAGAAAAATGGTTTTGACCCTTAAGAAACTTTAATTAATCCTGTCATGTAACTAATCTGCTTCACAGGTAAAATTAAATGAATTAAAACATTGAAATAAAAATGTAAACCTGTACACATACTAGAAATCTTGAAATAATTGGGAATCATCTAACAAATAGTACACATTTAATTTATTTATTAATACTTTTATGTTGTTTTGGTCAATTCACTCTAAAAATGCTGGGTTATTTCAACCTATGTTTGGGTCAAATATGGACAAACCGAACCGTTGGGTTTAATTTGGCCAATCACTGCATTGCTGATCATGGTTTTGAGTATTGATAAATCTGCTCTTTCCAATGAACACGTGAATGTGCAGTAATCTCAGACAACTTAATCCAGGTATTTTAATCAAATCTGCATATTTGTTTGAAGAACCAAATTAGCCAGAGATCAGTTATCTTGATTAGAATATCTGGCATCTGTCAAATCATCTCAGATATAGGAATTATGTTTGATTGCTCAGCAGTGTGACACTTTTATGTAGAAATTGTTGAGCACTTAACCTAACCACCAAAGCTTAACCACTTCTCAACAACATAAAACGCATAAAGCAAGTAGATAAAGTAGTCCAAAAACATATACACCGATCAGGCATAAGTGACAGGTGAAGTGAATAACACTGATTATCTCTTCATCACAGCAACTGTTAGAGGGTGGTATATATCTGGCAGCAAGCAAAAATTTTGCCCTCAAAGTTGATGTGTTAGCAGGAAAAAGGGCAAGCGTAAGGATTTGAGTGAGTTTGACAAGGGCCAAATTGTGATGGCTAGACGACTGGGTAAGAGCATCTCCAAAACTGCAGCTCTTGTGGGGTGTTCCCAGTCTGCAGTGGTCAGTATCTATCAAAAGTGGTCCAAGGAAGGAACAGTGGTGAACCAGCGACAGTGTCATGGGCGGCCAAGGCTCATTGATATAAGTGGGGAGCAAAGGCTGGCCCATATGTTCCGATCAAACAGACGTGCTACTGTAGCTAAAATTGCTCAAAAGGTTAATGCTGGTTCTGACAGAAAGATGTCAGAATACACAGTGCATCACAGTTTGTTGTGTATGGGACTGCATAGCCGCAGACCAGTCAGGGTGCCCATGCTGACCCCTGTCTACTGCCAAAAACGGCAACAGTAGGCACAGAAGCATTTGAAGAAGGTGGCCTGGTCTGATGAATCACGTTTCCTTTTACATCACGTGGATGGCTGGATGCATGCACATCACATGGTACCAGGATGCACTATGAGAAGAAGGCAAGCCGGCGGAGGCAGTGTGATGCTTTAGGTAATGTTCTGCTGGGAAACCTTGACATGTACCACCTAGCATTGTTGCAGACCATGTACTCCCTTTCATGGAAACGGTATTCCCTGGTGGCTGTGGCCTCTATCAGCTGTTTAATGCGCCCTGCCACAAAGCAAAAATTGTTCAGGAATGGTTTGAGGAGGTCAACCATGAGTTTGAGGTGTTGACTTGGCCTCTAAATTCCCCAATCAAATCAAGCATCTGTGGGATGTGCTGAACAAACAAGTCCGATCCATGGAGGTCCTACCTTGTAACTTACAGGATCTGCTGCTAACATCTTTGTGCCAGATACCACAGCACACCCTCAGGGGTCTAGTGGAGTCCATGCCTCAATGGGTCAGGGCTGTATAGGTTATTGGATATTGTATATATAGGTTATTGGATGAAATTCCAATTTAGCCTAATTTTGCGTCAATTGATAGGAACATTGCTCATTCAAATGATTTTGTGATAATTCAAACTCGAATAGTTTGAAGGATTTATATTTTCCAAGATACCGCTGTCACAATAATTTATTTTTAAAAATACAAATATAAGGGAAGAATAATACTATGGGAGTAGAGGAGTAGAAGTAAATCTGAAAACCTGTGTGCTGGTGTTCCCAGTCACTCATCAGTAAAGCAATCAGATGTGAACACAGCATCAAAGCACATGCAAAAGGGAGGGAAAAAAAACAGGCAGCATACTGATGGCCGTAAAACCCTCCCCCATAAGATTTCAAAACACTATACAAAATCAAATGCAGAAAACAATGCACTACCACTACAGGGAGGTATTCCAGAAAGCAAGGTTAACTTACCATCATATACCCTGAATTCTCGGTTGATTAACCCAAACCTTGCTTACTCGAGGTATGCTGGTTCCAAAAACGAGTCCTGGAGTAAGTTCAGACAACTCAGAGTAAGTTCCCAGTGAACACACAAGACATTCGACGATTCACCATGGAAACAGACACTAAGAAAGAGCATGCCGTACTACTTCCTCTTCTTCTTTTGTTTAATGGCGAGTTACATAACCTACTTAGTGCACACCGCCACCTATTTGGTGGTTGTGCAAAATGTTTTTCAATGTCTGTTTAATAAATCATCTTTATTCACTGAGAATAAGGATTATATTGTTTGATGTTAATTAATTGAATGCAGATCCATGTGTGAGATGAAAATAAAATAATAATTTATATATTTGAATTGAACTAACATTTAAACTTTTATTTATTTTTTATTCAAATTCTTAAGAATTAATATATAATATTGTATATTATATAACTGTAACTATATATTTGGTTATATTAATATATAACCAATATTGGTTATTGGTGTTGTTTTCCTGAATACCATCACGATTGAAAATGTGACATTTAATTCATACAACAGTTCAATAAACAATTAAAATCAAGTCACTTACATTTTAGACGCAATATTGACTGTTTTTGTTCTGTTTCAGTAGCAAAAATAGTTCCAAATGAAGATCACAGCAGAACCACAGTGCATCTCAATACTCTTCCATTACTGAATAATTCAGCGTTTTCAACAAACCAGTTGAGTCAAAGATTCAATGACCCATTTGTAAAGAACCGCCTCATTCTTGAATTAATCAGTCCTTTGAATGAATTGTTTGAATGAATGACTCAATGACTCACTCATTAAGATGGTCATTTTCCGCCACGTGCTGGTGGTTTAGTTTCATGTTTAAAAGTATTATTCTTTCCAACATTTCTTATTTGTATATTCAAAATATATTTTAAACAATCTCATAACATTATTCAATGCAATTTTAATCTTTCAGTGTAAATGATTTAATTTGATTGGCAAAAGCCCTATATTGTCTTATTATTCTAATTGAATTTATTGATCAAATGTAAGAATATAAAATGTTTTAATTTCATAAGATTAGGGGAAATGCCCTTTATAAAGATTTTTAAAAAAATGTCCTCAGGGTAAATAATACAAATTTAAATATAAATTTAAATATGCCATATCTGAAAGAACACTGGTAAGAATATTGTTTCAGAATCCTTTTTTTTTTTTTTTTTTTTTTTTCTCAGACAAGCAACTTTTTTATTCTGATTATATTTATTCTTATTAATGACCGGTTTACTTGCACATGACACACACACACTTAAACATTAAATAATAATATATAAACATTTTATTTAAATTTTTACTGGTGCTTCTAACTTTAAGTAAAAAAGTTAATTTCAAGCCCTGCTGAAGCCCTGATTTTTACAACTAGCTTTGTATAACAGGGCACTGGTAAGGTGTTGCTGTAATCACTAGCATACCGTTACATTTTGAAAACAAAAGATGAGGTTAACAGCTTACTTTTAACTCACCTAGTTAAGTTGCTAAACCTGCTTGCTGGAATAACCCCTTGGTGGTAAGATTTTAGCGTTTAATCGAATTGGTCTCTCTCGGGTAGGCAGAATGATTTGGGGGTTGAAGAGTTACAAGCCCCCCTGTCCTGGGCCAAGCCGTGTAGGACTGATAAGACTAATAGTCTTCTTTTGAGGACCCTGCTCTTCTTTCTCCTTATTAGTCATTTATCACACCTGCCAGCCTAGCTGAACCATAATTACTCTGGCTTTATCCTCTTCATGCTGTCATGTCTGAGAGAGAGAGAGGGAGTGGGAGAAAGAGAGGTTGGAGGTTGGGGGTTGAGGGTTGGGAGGTGGGTGTGTGGTGAGGGGGGGTTTGGGGAGAGAGAGAGACAGACCAGCATTAAAGAACAGACGAAAGGTGCTAGTTCTCCCCATTACAGAGTCACATTTTTGAGCTTGCAGCATAAAGCAGCATGAAAACCATACAGATATTTATAAGAGTGTGTGGAGGAAGAACTAATCCAGCAGATGTGGCTCTCATTTTTGCATAAATTTCTTTCAGATGATAGAAGTGGGTGGAACCTACTTCAGAAGAGCATTTCAGAAAGTGTGTTCCTTCCTGCTCACGCTATATTATGAGTGGGGATACACACTTGATGTGTGTTGTTTGTTTGGGAGAGCAGCACACTCAGTCGGCTCTCGAGGGGGCCGGCTGCAAGCATTGTGAGGTGTTGCCTCTGAGAGTGCTGAGATCCCACCATACACTCTTCGAGAAGGGCTCCGCGGCTCGCGTTCCCCGCGGCACAGGCCCCGCTGCTGCTGAGGCACCGTGTCAGAGGGGTTAGAGATGGGCTCAGCCCTTTCTCTGCCTTCACCTGGCAGGCCCGGTGCTGCTTCTCTGGGTTCGGGAGCCCGCGCTGTGGTTTCTCCCACCCAGGGGGTGGCCTTGGTGCTACAGTTGTCCAGCTCTGAGGAGGTGGATCTGTAGTATTGATGCAGGGGTTGAAGACTCACCACTTCAAACCCCTGCCAGTGAGGAGCTCATGGAGGTTCTGAGGAGAGCTGTGGCCAAACTAAAAATCGACTGGCCACAAGATAATCAGGAGCGTACCTCCAGTTAAAAGCACGCTCTGCTCAGCCTCCACGACAGGGCTTGCCGTTTTTCACGGATCTCCACACTGAGCGATGAAGCCCACCAGATTTTGCCATAGGATCTCATGGATAGATCTCAGGATAGATCATCTCTCTTCTCTGAACTTCGAGACTGAAATAAGCCTTCTCGCCATTGACAAGCAACGTTGCAGATCAGCCTTCAGCGCTCCACCAGCTTCTGCTTTGACGTCACCTCTGCGAGTGAGCGATCTGTGCCTGTAAGCTGATCAGCGATTCCCCTGCAACTATCTGGCGAATATCAGAGCACATTTCTAGCAAATTTCCGTCACCAGTGTGGCTCGTGCAGGGCCTCCCTTCACACTGATGACGAGTACAGTCTGAGGAAATCTCACGCAAAATCTGCACTCACTGAGGCAAACTGCTCTCACTGCGAGAGCATGAGCCTCACCTCTCTTCACTCGTGGATCGCTTTCTTTTCAGAGAGTGACTCGGCCCCTCACACCCTCACATTTTCTTCCTACCAGGAACTCATCTGCGTCCTCTCAAAGGCAGTTGAGGAGCTCAGACTTCAGTTGTCTTCCACAGAGGAGCAGGTCTTTCAGGCCAAACTCCTCCGCTCACTAGATGAGTCCAGCCCTGACCCTGCTGCATTCAAAGAGCTTCACAGCACAACTGATCTGGCCCTGTGATCTACAAAAGCGACGGCTGAAGTGATTGGCAGAACCATGGCGAGCCTGGTGATGCTGGAGCGCCACCTACGGCTCAATTTAACGGAGATCAAAGACATGGATAAGGCTGCCTTTCTTGGCTCACCAGTCTCCCCCTTTGGTCTCTTTGGCCCTGCAGTGGATGGCGTCGCCAAATATTTTACTGCTGCGCAAAAGTCGTTCCAAGCAATTCAACACTTCTTTCCCAAGTGTTCCCGCTCCCCTACTGCTCCTAGTCACCCTATAACAGCACCGACCCAGCGCCCTCAATCTCTCAGCCTAACCCACAGCCTGTTTGCACCCATGCATCTACCCGCAAAATAAAAAACTAACATATTCAAAAAGAGAGCACTTTTCCTCTTCCACTAACCTTGAAAGTCAGGCCCCTACACAGCGGTCTGGCGCTCAAACCAATTCAACCCTTAGTCACTTGGGCAGAGCCATCCCCAGGTTGTCAAATTGGGTTTTGGGGGTAATAAAACAAGGATACTCACTCCAGTTCGCTTGCAGGCCACTACGCTTCAATGATGTTTACTTTCACATCCAGATAGCCTCCCATCACAGGAGATTCTTGAGATTCGTGTTCGAGAGAGTGGCGTATAAATATTCAGTTCAGGCTGTCCCTAGCTCCTCACATGTTTACGAAGTGCATGGATGTGGCACTCTTCCCTGTGAGACAGATGAGCGCTTCCTGCCTCGAATTTGGGCCTAATGACTGTAAGGACATCCTCAAGCCAAAACATGGCTATATACCTAAGGTGCCCTCTGCTCCGTTCAGAGCAAAGGTCATTACTCTCTCCGCTCTTCCTCCCTCAGTGGACGAAGGAGATTTACATTTGCTCTGCCCTCTTCAGGCTTTGAGAGCTTATATTGAGCGGCAAATTGTTTAGATAAACACAGTTCTGCATCAACACTTTTTGGGACTTTACCTTATGCATTCAACCATGATGTTTACTGTTAGCAGCTCTCACTGTGGCAAAAAAAAATAAATATATATTATCATCTGCTGGAATCCTCCTCACACAATGGTCAGACGAATATGCTTTTGATGTTGTGTAAATTTATTTTTACCTTTATTTTATCTTTATTTTTATTATTTATTTTTTTGTCTACATTCTGTGTTTGTATTTTATTCTTGAAGTTTACTTGTTTTTGTGTGTATATATATATATATATATATATATATATATATATATATATATATATATATTTTTGCTTTTGATTTGTATTTAAAATAAAATTGAAAATTCAAACAGTTGTTAAAAAAAAAAAAAAAAAAAAAAAAAAAAAGACATTACTGTCACCATGAGATTTTTGGAGTAAAAAGCAGTCAAAAATTTAATATCAAATCTTAGACCTCTTTAATGATGTGTAGTTTGTCAAGGCAATTATATTATTTTACATTAAAACTAACAGTAAGATTAAACTAATGTAAACAAAGAACACCAGTTAAAAGTGGTTAAAGTGAAATATTAACAGAAATTACAGAATTTTACTATACTTGAATCTTAAGGCAACACCAAATATATAACATATCTTACAGAGACTGTAGTTCCCTTTCGAAGTGGAACTTCAATGCGGATCTTGTATTATCAGGGGCTGGAGTCCCCTCTGGACACTGGCCAGGGGCTGGAGCCCCTCTGGAAACTGGCCAGGGGCTGGAGCCATCTCTGGACTCTGGTTAGGGGCTGGAGTCATCTCTGGACTCTGGTCAGGGGCTGGAGCCATCTCTGGACTCTGGTCAGGGGCTGGAGCCATCTCTGGATGCTGGTCAGGGGCTGGAGCCCTCACTGGATGCTAGATGTGGACAGTAGACGTCATTGGACTCTGGACATGGACAGGAGATGTCACTGGACATATGTTCTCTCTGGGCTCAGGACAGGAGACTGAGTCCTCTTTGGATTTGGGACAGGAGACGGAGTCCTCTCTGAACTCGGGACAGGTGACGAAGTCCCCTTTGGACTTGGGACAGGCAATGAAGTCCCCTCTGGACTCCGGATGGGGGCTGGCGTCAATGTGTGTGTTGCCCACACATACCACTTTGCTGTGGCCACAATGGTCAGCGCTGCACACAAGATTTTGCCTTGGGCATGGCGGCCATCTTGGCAGACAACTCAGGAGTAGTGGCCATCTTGGCAGATGACTCAGGAGTGGTGACCATCTTGGGACGAGATTCTGGAGCTGTGGCCATCTTGAGACGAGAATCTGGAGCGGTGTGAAGAGACTTAGGCTTGGCAGGCAAGACATGAGCAGGCTGGGCTGTGGTGTGCACTGCGGGATTATGGAGCCCCTCATCCACAATTTCCACAGTGAAACATGAGCCACGTAACACCAAGGCATGGTCAATATATTACTCCAGGGACCAGTTTATTTTCCCCCTAAAAGCAGTGAACAAATGGGCTCATTTAACCCAATTCTAAAAATGTCCTTGAGGGCAACATCATTGAAACCCACCTGATAGCAAAGTCCTGGACATAATTTTCCAGGGGATGATTACCCTGGCGTAGATGCAGGAAGCGAAAAAATGCTGGGTTAATTTGGAAGGGTCTAGTATTCTGTAAAAATTGATCCACTGGAGACAAGTTGCAGAACCCAAGTGCAGTTTATTGTAATTCAAACTAAAGCAAAACATAAAAGAAACAAGGACTTGACTTGACTTGACTTGACTTGACTTGACCAGAACACTCACCAACAATGGGTTACACTGATAAAATACTAGACCAAGACACATGGCAAACATGAGGGCTTAAATACACAGACTACTAATGACTAGACAAGGGACACCTGTAAACAATGATCAAGACAATCAATGACAACATAACACGTGACTTGGGAAGCACAAGACATGATCGTATGAGGGCAAGGAAGTCACATGACAAAAGGGAACACATGGCAAACCAGGAAATAAAAACGTGACATGAAACAAAACCAAAACACTAGACATTACAATAGAACAAAGGTACAAATGAAAAATTAACAGTGCTTTTAATGTAGTTCTAACAATTGATAGATGTTACGTCAATGTCACCGACATATTGAGATCTCGCCTGAGAGCCCAATCACCTTTGAGTGTAAGCTAAACGAGCCAATGCATATTGACAAGCAAGATTTGCATCTCACGATGGGACATAACGTCTCCGGTTACATACATAACCGAGGCATTCCCTTTCAATTTGTCACATTCTGTGTTATGTCGATGTCAACGACATATTGGGATCCCTCTAAAGCACCACTATTGCTGCCCCTTCCAGTGTCCAATGTAAGCCTCCTAATCCCCCCATACATACTGGGGTAGAAGATGGGACAGGGCTTATGCAAAGAAAGTCAGTCACTGCTGTTCTGCATGACCCAATCAGCAAGACTATTGGATAACACTGGGAAAGTGTGCCTTTCTTAATTGAAAAGGAATGCTATGGAAGTCACATCCTGCCTGAAGGACAGTATCATATGGAAATTATACATATAGACTGGCCATCAGGGCAGTGCAGCATATGGAATGTCTCTGTGGTGGCACCGACCTATTCAGGAGGGAGTCAATACTGGTCAGAGATGGCAGAGCGGACTCTGCCAAGGGAAACACACAGGCTTGCCATCAGGGGAAACATATTGTGGAAGAATACACATATGGGATCACCTTAGGGATTACAACATATGGGACCCAGCCTAGCACAGGTTCCACCAATGTATACAAGTGTTAGGCCTGGCATCAGATGCTCCGCTACAGCTGACTGCTGAGGGTGACTAGACAGGGTTCACCAAATGGGGAACTCTACTGGAGCAATACTCTACTCGGGTCCATAGGAGGGGAATGGCGCAGCAAGCCGACACTGAACAAGGTCTCTGCTGTTCCTGGCTACTTGAGGCAAGCACACAGGAGCATACCGGCTCTACACAAAGGCTATCAAATCGAGCTAACGTGTTAGGTGTCACCCAGCCCATAGCTCTACATACAGTATATCTGTCAGCGAGGTGCCATACACTAGCTCCCAGGAGAGGCAACAATCCAGGTAGAGTGAGCTCTCCAAACCTTGGGTTTGATAAGCCAAGGAGATGGCATCCACTATCCAGTGGGCCATTTTCTGCTTGGAGACAGCCATTTCCTACTGCTGCAGACAAAGAGCAGTTCACCACCTGGTCCCTGAAAGAAGTGGTGGGAACCTTAGGCACGTATCCGGGCTGGGGTCTCAGGATAACCTGAGAGTTAGCCAGGCCGAATTCTAGGCATGATGAATGCAGTCAGGAGTACTGTCTTCAATGACAGAATTTTTAACTCAGCTGACTGCAAATGTTCGAAGGGTGCTTTCTGCAATGCCATAAGCACTAGAGACAACTCCCAAGAGGGTACCGAGTATGAGCAAAGAGGATTTAACCTTCCCACTCCCCTCAGGAACCTGATGATCAGGTTGTGCTATCCCAGAGATTTACCATTAATTGCATCGTTATGTGTGGCAGTCTGGCGAGAAGAGCACCACTCGATGAACAGGTTCCACTTCAAGGCATAAGTGTGCCTGTAGAGGGTCGCTCTCACAGAAGTCCTTTGTGTCTCATCCAAAGATGGATCTCGTATATCTGTAGTTTTTTCTAGTGTTGTTTTTTGTCTTATCAGCCCTGATAACTAGTAGCTGTGTCTCACCTGTTTTAAAATATGATCGACACACGTTATTCCACATCCCTCCAGGAACGTTGGGAAGGAGGGTTCTTCAGCTGAAACATGAAAGGATGAGTACATTCTGTAGTGTGGTGGAAGTTGGAGCTGGAAAGTGACCAAGTTGATTTGCTTGAGGATGGTGAAGGGGCCAATAAATCTGGGACTTATCTTCTTGCAGGGCAGCCGCATTCTGATGTTCCGCCGGCGGACTGCCTGCTGAAGCCAGACCCTCTCACTCTCTCAGAACCAGTGGTCGATAGAAGTGACATCGGCAGGTTCTCCAAACAAAGAAAATAGGGGTGGCTGGTAACCGAGTACACACAGAAAGGGAGTGAATCCATTAGTGAGCAGGCGCAGGGAGTTTTGGGCATACTCGACCCAGCCAAGGAACTGGTTCCAAGAGTTCTGGTGGCCATGACAGAAGGTTCGTAGGAGGCGACCAATCTCTTGGATCATCTGAATCATTTGATTTTGTAAACTATTCGATACACACAATACTCAAATATCATTTTGAAGTTCGGTTCATTTATGAGACATGCATACAGCACTAAGGCTATTGTCTGCTATAGTTGCTTCTTATTTATTAAATAAGAAGCAAATATATTAAAAACATTGATTCAATTTAAGATACAATTTATACCAAACGAGACCGGACAATTATTATAATTTTTTTTTAAATTTCATCAATGTTGATTATGAAAGATAATCATCAAAGTAATCACATTATAAGACATGGAGTGGGTCAGAAATGATTTTGACCACTTCATTAACCCCTAGGAGTCTGAGCTGTTTTGGGGCCCTTTAGAAGCACCTTTAGATGGAGATTTGTGGGATGCACATCCAGGGCACGAAGCTCCCGTTCCACCACATCCCAAAGATACTCTATTGGGTTGAGATCTGGTGACTGTGGGGGCCATTTTAGTACAGTGAACTCATTGTCATGTTCAAGAAACCAATTTGAAATGATTCGAGCTTTGTGACATGGTGCATTATCCTGCTGGAAGTAGACATCAGAGAATGGGTACATGGTGGTCATAAAGGGATGGACATGGTCAGAAACAATGCTCAGGTAGGCCGTGGCATTTAAACGATGCCCAATTGGCACTAAGGGGCCTAAAGTGTGCCAAGAAAACATCCCCCACACCATTACACCACCACCAGCAGCAGCCTGCACAGTGGTAACAAGGCATGATGGATCCATGTTCTCATTCTGTTTACGCCAAATTCTGACTCTACCATCTGAATGTCTCAACAGAAATCGAGACTCATCAGACCAGGCAACATTTTTCCAGTCTTCAACTGTCCAATTTTGGTGAGCGTGTGCAAATTGTAGCCTCTTTTTCCTATTTGTAGTGGAGATGAGTGGTACCCAGTGGGGTCTTCTGCTGTTGTAGCCCATCCGTCTCAAGGTTGTGCGTGTTGTGGCTTCACAAATGCTTTGCTGCATACCTCGGTTGTAACGAGTGGTTATTTCAGTCAAAGTTGCTCTTCTATCAGCTTGAATCAGTCGGCCCATTCTCCTCTGACCTCTAGCATCAACAAGGCATTTTCACCCACAGGACTGCCACATACTGGATGTTTTTCCCTTTTCACACCATTCTTTGTAAATCCTAGAAATGGTTGTGTGTGAAAATCCCAGTAACTGAGCAGATTGTGTAATACTCAGACCGACCCGTCTGGCACCAACAACCATGCCACGCTCAAAATTGCTTAAATCACCTTTCTTCCCCATTCTGACATTCAGTTTGGAGTTCAGGAGATTGTCTTGACCAGGACCACACCCCTAAATGCATTGAAGCAACTGCCATGTGATTGGTTCATTAGATAATTGCATTAATGAGAAATTTAACAGGTGTTCCTAATAATCCTTTAGGTGAGTGTAGTAAATGCATCTTGATTTAAGAATTTTTAGATATTTATACTAGAGACAAGACAAAAATACTAAGAAGATCATTTTTGGCAGTGTACTATTTTTTTATGTTTTTGAAAGAAGTCTCGTGCTAAAACAAAAAACAGTAATATTGTGACATTGAACACAATTCAGTATTCAGTAAATACAAATAAATAATTGGTAATGATTAATGTTATAAGTAAAATATTTGGGATTTAAAACAACATAATGCAGCGAAATGCATAATCATTATGATCATAATCATAATGATTTCAAAGAATATAGGATGAATTCAGGTTGATTGGGACACTTTTTTCCCAGTCATTTCAGTGGTAAAAATTTTCTGAATCATTTGATTTAGTAAACTATCTGATACACACAATACTCAAATATCATTTGTAGTTTCGGTTCATTTATGAGACACACGTACAATGCATGATCGCCAGCGCTAAGGCTATTGTCTGTTATATTATTAAATGAGAAGCAAATATATTAAAAACATTGATTAAAATTAAGATACAATTTAAACAAAACAAAATTCACTTTTGTTAACAAACATTCAGTTATTTGTAACAATGTCATTGTAAAAAAAAAAGGGAAAAAACTACTACTACTAGTAGGGTCATTACAACAGACCCAGAAATCTCAAGTCCTTGGTAGTGTTGTATGTCACTGGTAGATTCAGAGTAAATGATCATGTCCTGCACATAACCAGTGAGCACATCACAAAAACCAAAAAACTTGACCCAAAATCTGTGCCGTTTAGAAAGAATGAACTGACGAAATGCCAGCCTGCCTTTCCACTTCATCAGAGACTCATCCACACACAGTGGCACAAAAATGCGATGAAAAGAGGAGGTGAGAGCAGTAAAAATATTTCAGATTTTTTTCAGAGGATCATTGAAAACTGCTGTTGCATTGTTTGCAAAATGAAGACAGCGGCGGAGCAGAAGGAAGCAGTCCTGTGAAAACCAAAGAGTCCAAAGACCCGAAAAATAGTGTCAAGAGCATGGGGTCTGTGCTCCAGTAATCATGAAGTGATGGTTTTTTTTATCACCCCCATTAGGAGAACTGTCACTAAAAATGTGTACATTTCAGGGATATTTGTTGGAACCCATTTAACCATTTTTCCTTTCACTTCTTTTTCTTGCAAGTCGGAGGCATAGCGGTTTGTTTCCTCCACTATTTCCCCTATAACTTATTCGGTGAGGAAAAATTTTAAACAGTTGACCTCACTCTGGGATTTTGGTGGATTTTCTGGAGCGCCGCCATTATATGGTTACAACACTGACAGGGAGTCGGAGCCTGCTGGATTTACAACACAAGATCATCAAACTTCTATTGATATATGTGACATTACATGAGGGAACAGGGTAGAAAAAGGTTGTGTTATTTGATCGGTAAAGTTATTATGGCCTGTGGGCGCCCACGCCGCCATTATATGTTTACAACACTGACGGAGCCTGCTGGATTTACAACACAAGATCATCCACTTCTCCTGATATAGGGTGAATTCAGGGTGATTGGGACACTTTTTGGCATTGAGATGACTTGTGAAAAGTGTCCCAATCACCCTGAATTCACCCTACGTGACATTATGTGAGGGAACAGGGTAGAAAATGATTGTGTTAGTTGATCGGTAAAGTTATCACGGGTTGTGGGCGTCCGCGCCACCATTATATGTTTACAACACTGAGACGGGACCTGCTGGATTTACAACCTAAGATCATCCACTTCTCCTGATATATGTGACATTTTAGTGATTGTGTAATGTAATTTGAATTGTATGAAACCTAAAATAAACATTAAAAGACACTGAGCGCAGTCAGTCTCTCACTCAGCCAGTCTCTGGCTCAGCGCCAGTCAACATGCTAAAGCAGATTTGAATCTTTGAATTTGGCACTTGGCAGTTGATCACTGAACATTCTAATCACACCGATGTGATCGTACGTTCCAGGGACCAGCCTAGATTGATCACATGGATGTGATCGTACCTGTCAAAGGGTTAACGATTATTCAGTTATTTGTAACAATGTCATTGTAAAAAAAAAAAAAAAGGAAAAAACTAACTACTTTTTCAGAAAGGTAGCTTGAATGTAACTGAACTACTTTAACTTACGAGTAGCTTGTAGCTTGTAAAGTGTAGTTGCATATTGATTCCAAAGTGTTATTACCTGATATGCAGTAAATTAGTGGGACCGGAAAGAGTGGGTGAGGAAAAAATACAATAACAGGGTGGTGAGAAAGGTGTCGAGAACATTAATTTAGTTGTTGTCACCCACCTCAACAGATGTGCAAAAAGGGCAGCTGTGGTTTTTGATAGTGAGCAAAATCTTGCTTGTACTCTCACTCTCTCTCTCTCTCTCTCTCTCTCTCTCTCTCTTTCTCTCTCTCACACACACTCACAGACAATGTCGCTGCTGAGGAGATTGGGCTGTTATTTTAAACCCGCCTGTTTATATCTCTCAGTTTTAACAAGAATTTTATGGAGCGCTGTTGTTAATGGGTTTCACTTATAAAACAAAGCTGCCCGTGGCTGGAGATGACACTATAGAATAAACGTTGTAAAGAAGCCTGTGATGGATGGCCCTTTTGCTCTCTACAATTAAACCTAGTGTAGCACTTGTGTCCTCAACACAACACTTAAGCTACTGGAACAGTTCTAGGTTCCAAAGAAGTATATGTGTGTATGTGTGTGTGTGTGTGTGCAAATGCTCATTTGCACATTGATCAATGTATTTGAAACGAGACCACAAACAGTTCACATTCATATTTCCTATTTGTACATGCACAACGTTACAAACGCCTAAAATACAATGCATATTTCAAAGATACAAAATAGAACGAGGCATCGGTTACAGTAGAACGTCACGTCACTTCACGTGTGGACAGTCACAGCATCACTGAGTATTTGGTTTTCTTGGTGTGGTCTTATTAATGAAAAATTGGTATAATGTGAAAGCTGTCATGCAGACCTAGGAGTGCCCGCAGGAGGTGCTCTGAGTTCGGTTGTACTCGAACTGTACCGCGTGAACATTGTGAGAAACACGGACTCGGGAGTGCTCTTGTTCAGAAAAGTCTCTTTGGAAGCATGCAGCAGAAAGCCGCCTTCATCCGACACACATACTGTAAACCCAAATGTCGTTTACTCAGCTGTGCATAGGCTAATAGCACCAAATTCATAATAATAATAAAAAACAATATATTGACCCATGTTCTGTTTTCTATCATGCCCTGTGCATGTTTGTGATTATGTAAGATGCATCAGGGTTCAACAGAATCAAGTTGACCAGTGCTGCGGGGGAAACCGTGAACTATCGGACATGGACTGCAGTGTAAAACACCCTTTTCTTTTATTAAAACTTGGAGTCTAATAAAAGTTAAACAGAAACAAATTGTAGGTTATATAACGGCACTTGTTTCAGAATAGTAATGTTAATGATTGATAGCCTAATGTTAATTTAAAAAGTCTAACGAATAAAAAAAAAAAAAATCACAAATATAACATTTGTAAATAGAATTATTTTATATTTACACTAATTATATCTAATATATTTGAGGAAATATGATGAGGAAACAGTTCTTTGAATATCTCTGCAGCTCTTCTGTTAAATGAAGTCTTGCTTTCATAGTTTCCAGTGTTGTCAATCCCGTTAAATGGTTTTGGGAGCATTGTACACTTACTTGACTGATAAAATGAAAATAAAAATATAAAAATAACATTTTGAATGACATCTGTTTCAGAATAAATAAAGAAGTAGCCTATTTTATTTATTTATAACCAGTAACTCTGAAAAAAGGAGCGTGTTTTAATTCCTGATTTGTGAATACCAGTCTACATTATTGCTTGATTTATAGGTTTAAAAAAGCACTAAAATCTAATTAATGAATCAGGAAATTCATAATGAAATGTGTCTACTCAGACAATAACGGCAAAAAGAAAACTTGAAAGATAAAAACAGGGTTTTATGATTTTATGTTTAATGTTTCATAAAAAATAAACACCTTGTTGGCAGGATTTTTTCTTGTTTTTTTCTGCACAAATTACACTGCAAATAAGTATTGACAAGATCTCGCACAGTTGAGTTTATTTAAGTGTGTTGTGTGGACTGACTCAGTCGTAAATGTTTGTGCTCTTCTCTGACTGTCAAAGATTAAAATCTGCTCCAGTTGAAGGGAACAGTCTTTGTGTTCAGTTCAGTCTTGTTTCAGTCATTAAGTGTGTCCCCAGCTTAAGACGTGTGATTAATAATAAGACCACACCAAGAAAACCCCATTATACTCAGTGATGCTGTGAAGTGACGTGACTGTCAGGAAGTAGTTGTGACGGATTCAATAGCAAGTGATCCAGTATGTCCCTGGCAGGCACCCAACTTCTCTCCTCTGGACCGTACCCCTCCCAGTCCACTGGAATCCGCGTCCCCTCCTTCTCGAATCCAGAATACGATTTACCGAATAAGCTGGTTCCCCGTCTACGAGACGCGGTGGTGGGGGAACCGGGGTGGGCGGATTAATGGGAGAACGAATAATAGGCTTTATTTTGGAAACATGAAAGGCGGCATGGATCCTCCCATACGCAGGAGGTAACTTGAGGCGGACTGTCACCGGGCTAATGATTTTGGTGACAGGGAACGGGCCGATGAATTTAGGAGCAAGCTTGTTACATACGGAGCGGAGAGGAATATCTTTGGAAGAAAGCCACACTTTTTGACCCACGACGTAGACGGGAGGCTTTGACCGGTGGTGATCAGCCTGAGCCTTGGTGCGCGCCCCCACCTGCAGTAGAGTCTCACGGGCTCTACTCCAAGTGCGATGGCACCTCTGGATAAATGCGTGAGCGGAGGGGACCACGACTTCGGATTCCAGACTGGGAAAAATAGGTGGCTGGTACCCTAAACTACATTCAAAAGGCGAAAGACCCGTGGATGATACTGGTAACGAGTTATGCGCATACTCAACCCATGGGAGTTGTTGGCTCCAGGAAGCAGGATTCTGAGACGCGGTACACCGCAAACACCTCTCGAGATCTTGGTTGGCTCACTCGGTCTGGCCGCTGCTCTGGGGATGGAAACCCGAAGACAGACTTACACTCGCACCCAGTAACCTACAAAATACTCTCCAAAACTTGGAAATAAATTGGGGGCCTCTGTCAGAGACCACATCTGTCGGGAGGCCATGAATGCGAAAGACGTGTTCAATGACAGATGCCGCTGTCTCCTTAGCTGAAGGTAATTTGGGTAAGGGTATGAAATGTGCGGCCTTCGAGAACCGGTCCACTACGGTCAAAACGACCGTATTCCCCTGGGAGGGTGGAGGGCGGTGACGAAATCTAGCGCTATGTGGGACCAGGGTCTCGAAGGCACCGACAGCGGCTGAAGCAACCCATCTGGTGCACGATTGGAAGTCTTACCTTGGGCGCAGACAGAACAAGCCAAGGCCTTTCCACAAGCCAAGGCGGAGGCATTACCCCTTCTAAGGCCGATTTGACCTTCGCTTCGACCTCCCATACGAGTGTGGAAACAATGAGTTTCTCAGGAAAAATGCACTCGGGAGTAGACGGGCGTTCGGAGCGGTCAAAAATGCGAGATAAAGCATCGGGTTTGATGTTCTTGGAACCTGGGCGGTACGATAGTAAAAAGTCAAAATGTCCGAAAAAAAGAGCCCACCGAGCCTGCCTGGAGTTAAGTCTTTTGGCTGTTCTAATGTACTCTAAATTCTTGTGATCAGTCCAAACTAGAAAAGGCACCCCTGACCCCTCTAACCAGTGACGCCACTCCTCCAACGCCAGCTTAACTGCCAACAATTCTCAGTTACCAATATCATAATTACGCTCTGCTGGGGACAAACGATGAGAAAAAAACATGCACGGGTGCATCTTATCGTCCAAGGAAGAGCGCTGGGAGAGAACCGCACCTACCCCCACCTCTGAAGCGTCGACCTCCACCACGAACTGATGTGTGGGATCAGGGGCAATCAGAATGGGGGCCGAAACGAAGTGGCTCTTGAGTTTGGAGAACGCCGCTTCGGCGACGTTGCACCACCTGAACGTAGTTCTGGGGGAGGTCAAGGCTGTCAGAGGAGCGGCTAGTTGGCTGAAGTTACGGATGAAACGTCGATAGAAATTGGCGAACCCCAGGAACCTCAGCAGGGCCTTGCGAGAGTCTGGGGTTGGCCACTCTATCACAGCCTTAACCTTGTCGGGATCCATGCGCACTCCCTCCGATGAGATGATATACCCTAGAAAAGGAACAGACTGTGCATGAAAAACGCATTTCTCCGCCTTGACAAAAAGCCCATTCTGTAGTAACCATTGGAGCACTCGTCAGACGTGTTGCACATGTTCCTGGAGAGACGAAGAAAATATCAGTATGTCATCCAGGTAAACATACGTGAACTGATCTATCATGTCTCTCAACACGTCATTGACGAATGCTTGGAAGACAGCTGGGGAGTTGGACAGCCCAAAAGGCATGACCAAGTATTCAAAGTGGCCCCTGGGGGTATTAAATGCTGTCTTCCATTCATCCCCCTCTCTTATGCAGACCAAATGATAAGCATTACGTAAATCCAATTTTGTGAAAATAGATGCTCCCTGCAACCTCTCGAACGCTGAAGACATCAACAGTAAAGGATAGGTATTCTTTACCGTGATGTTGTTCAGCCCTCGGTAGTCAATACAAGGTCGCAGAGAACCATCCTTCTTTCCCACAAAAAAGAATCCCGCCCCCGCCAGAGAAGAAGAGGGGCGGATGAACCCGGTAGCCAAAGAATCAGAAATGTATTTCTCCATGGCCTCCCTTTCAGGAGTGGAAAGCGAGTACAACTTGCCCTTAGGGGGAGACATACCTGGCAAAATATCTATAGCACAGTCGTAGGTACGATGCGGAGGAAGAGAAGCAGCCCGAGACTTACTGAACACTTCCTTCAGGTCGACGTACTGATGTGACTGGGGCACGTTAGACAAATTCGTCGGCTCCTCCTGCAACACAGAACTAGACACAGACGAACATGCAGACACAAGACAAGAGGCATGGCACTGATCACTCCAGCTCGTGATGGTGTTGTGTCCCCAGTCAACCCTGGGATTGTGTTTGGATAACCAGGGATAACCGAGGACGACGTGGACCGAGGGAGAGTCTGTGATGAAAAAGTCTATGGTCTCGATATGATTACCTGCAATGGTGAGGCTGAGGGGAATAGTTTTATGAGAAATGTCCGGAAGGCTTTGGCCGCCCAGAGCGTTGACTGTGATGGAGTGTGTGAGACTCGGTGGTGATCTTGAGTTGAAGTGCAAGTGCGCGGTCCATAAAGTTGCCCTCGGCCCCAGAATCCAATAAAGCGTGACAACGATGTGAAGAATGAGCCCATTGAAGTCTTACTGGGAGGAGAGTCGCTGAGGAGGATCTGTTAACTGTGACCGCGCCCGTCAGTAGCCCCCTCCTTACTGGCGGGCGCTGGCTTTTACCGGGCAGTGGAGGATGAAGTGCCCTTCTCCCCCACAGTAGATACAGAGCCCCTGGGCTCTGCGGCGTTCTCTCTCCTCCCGGGAAAGCCGAGCTCGACCAACCTGCATGGGCTCGTGATCGAAGACGGAACTGACCACGTCAGGATGGTGGGTGGGGGGTATCGCTGGGGACCCTGGACCTGTAGACTGGGGTGATCGAAGCTTGCCCCGCTCCAGCCGGGCGTCAACTCGCCAGTTCGATGAGTCCGTTGAGTCCAGTGGGTAGGTCCAGGGTGTAGATCTCTTGTTGGACGCAGTCAGCCAGCCCATGCAGGAACCTGTCCTACTGCGCGTCCTCGTTCCATTTGCAGTCGCCGCGAGTGTACGTAACTCGATAGAATAATCCGACACGGATCGGTTCCCCTGCTTGAGCTCTGACAGTTTGCGTGCTGCTTCGCGGCTGACCGGTCAAAGACCCTTCTCATCTCCTTCGAGAAGGTCTGGAACGAGGAGCAGCAAGGATCTTGGTTCTCCCACACCGCAGTTCCCCATTTGGCTGCTCGTCCCGAGAGCAGCGTGATGACCAGGGCTACTTTAGCTTGTTCAGATGCGTAGGTTTGTGGTTGGAGAGAAAAAAATACAGAGCACTTTGTGAGGAAGACTCTGCAGAAGTCGGGCTCACCAGCATAACATTCCGGGGGTGGGAGATGAGGTTCTTGCTGCCCTGCGGGACGGCTGATGGTGGGGGGAACTGACGGTGGGTCTGGCGCAGCGGGGACAGGTAGCCGTTGAATCCTATTGGTGAGCTCAGACACCTGCGCCACTAATGTTTGTACGGCGCGCCCAGTGGCCAGCATTTGTTCCTCTTGCCGATCTAGGCGCGCCATGTTGTTGGTAACAAAGTCCTGCCAGCCGGGGGTACTTGCTGAATCCATATTGTAGGTCGAGTCTTTCTGTCAGGAAGTAGTCGTGACGGATTCAATAGCAAGTGAGAGTTTATTTGTGGTAACACAAAACACAAGGAATGTCCGGGGATTGGCTGGCGGTGACGCAGGGACTCAATGGGCTAGACAGTGAAGACGTCATGCGGTGATAATCCCAGAGTGGTGATCGTGGAGCGTGGAACACAGGAACACGAAGACACAGGAACAGGGGAGAGACAGGCACGGCATCACTGGAGGGACAACGACTCGACAACACAGTGGTGGTGAGAAGGGAACTAAATAGGCAGAGCAGATGGATATCAGGTGCAAAGGATGATTGCTGAGTGTGTGATCAGTGACCACGCCCCCCACACTCACCTCACATACACACACAGGCAGTAACTAGGAGACAACGAATTCATGAACCGTGACAGTGACATTCTACTGTAACCGACGCCTCGTTCTATTTTGGATCTTTGAAATATGTGTTGTATTTTGCATGTAAAAATAGGAAATATGAATGAGAAGTGAATTTGTGGTCTCGTTTCAAATGCACTAATCAATATGCTTGCGTCGACTTCACTGTAGCCTATATGTGTGCTGCTTCCTTTCTGTGTGTTCAGACTGGTAATAGAAAATATCAAGTGCTTCCATTTCAGAGTGTTTGTTAGCCCAGGACATTTGACAAATCCAGACCAGACGATGTTCTCCATGTCTCCATGAATGGAAGACTATCCATGTCACACAGTACAGTTAGGGTGATATTGACTTAACCCGTGGTTGGGATATAAGATTTTGTCTTTCTATTTTTTGCTTTTCTATGTATATTTATTTATTTATTTATTTTTAATATTGGCAGCTTTGGAATTCCATAGATTAGTTTAGTTAGTTAATAATAAATAGGATTAAACCTATTTTTTCTGTATTAACTCTTTTTTTTTTCTTCATAGGTGAAAGAACAACTTTGTTGTACTCTAGGCAAAGCAAACACAATCACATCACAACAAAGAACAATAAAACATTAATCGATATGAAGAATGTGAGACTGCAACGTGAATGTCTGAATTCACTTCAAGGTATATAATACTTTTCAGTTCATGAAATAAATGTAATAAAGTTCAGTTTGTGTGCGATAAAGTTAAATTCCTTTGTAATAAATAGATTGTGAGTTATGTAAAAAAAATAAAAAATAAAAAAATAAAGTCAGATCCAATCCAGTTCAGGGAAAACTCTGTGACAATGCAACAGTTCCTCTAGCTAGTTTCATCAAGAGATGAAACTCACAATTGGAGTTGGCTCGCCATCTTAGCTCTCTTGCATGTCTTCTTCACGCACACACACACACACACACACACACATATAATGGAAGAATCTTTGTCCAACATCAAACTGTAACCTGTAACCTGCACAACAGGTCATAAAAACATCATATTACTCCATAAATACAAATAATTAAAATAAAGTTATACCAATATGTTATTCAGCTAAATTCAGCAATGTTATATAGCTCAAACTGGTGGCAGAACATTTTGTACTCAAAACTCCAGTGTTTTATGCAATGAAATGTCATTGTAGAGGGCATATATTCACATTTCATTAATATCAGTTGTTAAACAATACATATTCCTAACTTTTGCCGTGTAATGGCGGACTCCTGCAGTAAACAGCAAATTCACAAGTTTACACTTACAAATAATCAGATAGAATAAAATGTATAGGTATTTGGCGTGCTTTCCGAGGGGAGTACACAGGGGTACACTATGGGTGTGCTGCAGGCGTACCAGGCTGATGGGCTAGGAGATTTAGATGAGGGTGGGGGAATTGGCCCGAATGCAGTTGCTGAGTTGCATTGGGCCACAGATCTTTCTCTCCAGGCCACTAAGGAGATGGCAAAATCAATCGGCCATGCTATGGCAGCCCTGGTGACCACAGAGAGGCATCTTTGGCTAAATATGAGCTCTATCAAAGAAGTTCCAGTTCCTCATATCGAGCTGTACAAAATCAGAGTGTTGCTACCACTACGTATGCAGGGCATTTGTGTTTTGAACTATATAGACGATTGGTTGATTTTAGCTCAGTTGCGGTTTGGCATCGAGATGTCGTTCTCGCACACATGAATGCATTGGGATTGAGACTGAATGCCAAAAAGAGTGTGCTGATTCCATCACAAAGAACTAAATTTCTGGGTGTGGTATGGGATTGGATGACTATGCAAGTTACTTTTTGCTTGATCAAAGTCACTTGCTGGAGTTCCTGCAAGAGCGATTTATGTGGTGGCCATAGCTGTTTACCACATTCCTTTGGGTGGTATGTTTTTAGGGAGAGACCCCTTGGTAACACGTTTCCTCCATGGCACATTGAGGCTGAGGCCTGCAGTGCGCACTAGGGTACCGGCTTGGGATTTGGCCATGGTGATCCAAGGCTTATCCTTGGCTCCCTTTGAGCCTATTGAAGAGGTTCCAGTCAAGTTTTTGACTCTTAAGACATTGTTCCTCCTTGCTATATCTTCTCTTAAAAGGATAGGAGATTTACAAGCTCCGTCGGTTGCCCCATCGTGCTTGGTATTTGCACCGGTTATGGTAAAGGCGTTCCTTCATCCTAGACCGGGGTTTGTTCCTAAAGTCCCCACTAATGTGGGCAGTTCTATTGTGCTGCAGGCGTTCTATCCTCCTCCATTTGTAAACTCGGGACCAGGAAAGAAAAATCTGCTCAGTCAGATCTTTAGATGCTTATGTCAACAGATCTGCCCTGTGGTGTAACAGTTGTTTGTATGTTTTGGCCCCCCTAACAAGGGGTCACCTGCATCTAAGCAAAGGATGAGCAAATTGATAGTTGAGGCTATCTCTCTTGCTTATGAGTCGGCCGGATTACTTACGCTGTTAGCAATCCGGGCCCATTCTACTAGGATAATAGCTGCCTCTAACGCCTTAGTGTCAGGAGTGTCACTTCAGGATGTACGTGATGCGGCAGGCTGGTCTTCACCGCACACATTTGTGAGGTTTCATTACCTTGACCTGAGCTCTACACCTGGGGCTCAGGTGCTTTCATCTTAGTCAACATTTTCACTTGACAGGCACTGGTCAATATGACGATGTGGGTATAGACGTTCCCAAAGTGTCAATGATGCAGCGGGAGTTCCCTTGAAAGGGAACGCTCAGTTACGACTGTAAACTTGATTCCCTGAAGAAGGAATAAGCATTGCGTCACCTTGCCATACCTCCTGCGTACTGGTCTTGCTTTATCCACTTGAGAAGCTAGTGTTGCACTGTTTTGGTAGGCTTTATAGTTTCCTGGTTCATGACATCACCTGCCTCTGGTTGAAGCTACAGTTATCTCAGAAACCTTGTATCAGCAGTTTCCCTTAAATACGCAGACAGCTTTAACACAGACATGCCTCTATAGTGCAGAATCAGGGAAATACGGACTAAAAGTTAAATTCCAAATTGGTACCTGGAGTGTAGAAGGGGAAGTTTTTTGTGGCCCGATACGTGACGAGAGTGGGCATCACCTGTGGTGTTAGTCCATAAAAAAATTAAAAAAAGGTTGGCTGGTGTGTCGACTATTGACGCCTGACAACTAAGGATGCTTATCCTCTCCCCAAGATTGAGGAATGCCTTGATGTTCTTGGTGGTGCCTGTGTCTTCTCTACCCTAGACCTTCAGTCTGGGTACTGGCAAATTGCAGTAGATGAAATGGACAGAGCAAAGACGGCCTTCATCACCCGCTATGGCCTGTATGAATACACTTGTATGCCCTTTGGATTGTGCAATGCAAATGAGGGTATACGCCCCAATCCAGCTTTGATTAAAGAAGTGGAAGCTTGGAAAATCCCCACAAATGTCCATGAGTTAAAGGCCTTCCTTGGACTGTGTAACTACCAGAGAGTTGCGTGGAGCCCCACGTGTGAACTGGTTAGAAACCATTACTAAAGAATGGCTTGCTCAAGAACAAAAAGCTGATCCTGAACTCACAATTTTGCATGAGTGGAAAGAGAGTGGAATCCTTCCCACAAAGGAGCAAGTAGCATTGAAAAGTCCTGCTGTGAGAAAATACTGGCTGTGCTGGCCGCAAGTTGAAATACATCAAGGGGTTCTCTTTTATCATTGGGAGAGGCCTGGAGGACTCAATCCATCCCTGCTGCTCTTAGTACCATCCTTAATACAAGCAGAAGTGTTACAAGCCTGCCATAACCCACCACAGTCTGGCCATTTGGGGCAAGGTAAGACATTGGAGCGACTCCGTCAGAGTTTTTACTGGTATGGCATAGGTGGAGATGTACATTTGCACATACTGCGGTGCCAGCACTGTAGTGCTTGCAACGTTGCAGGACCTACTAAGACAGCCAAGCTTCAAAATTACCAAGTGGGGGCCCCAATGGATCAGATCCATCTTGATATACTGGGACCATTTCCTGTGTCTGGTTCTGGAAATAAGTATGTTCTCATCATTATTGATCAAATCACTCGATGCGTGGAAGCATTTCCTGTTCCAGACCAAGGGGCGGAAACTACAGCTAGGACACTTGTTTATGAATTTATTTCCCGTTTTTGGTGCACCACTTGAACTACACACAGACCAGGGTCGTAACTTTGAAAGTTCACTATTCAAGAATGTCTGTAGTCTCTTGCAGATCACAAAAACAAGGAACCCTGCCTCAAATGGGCAAGTCAAGCGGTTCAACCATACACTCCTTCATATGATCCGCTGCTATGTGAACCAGAATCAGAAAAAACTGGGATGAGCATCTTCCTCTCCATACATCAGCGTATCCTAGCTCTCAGCATGTAGTTACTGGATTCACACCAAATAGACTGATGCCCGGAAGGGAAGACTACCAACCTCAAGATCTGTGGTCTGGCATAGCAGAGCAGAGGTCAGATAGTTTGGGAGTTCCAGACTTCCTGTACAACTTGGAAAAAGGCTTATGAGAAGCACATGACACTGCCAGAGAGCACCTTCGAACAGCTCAACGTCAAAAGAACATGTATGATCTCAGGGCTCAGGAGAGGACGTATAGTGTGGGAGATCTTGTGTATATGAGGGACAACACCAAAAAGAAGGGACAAAGTCCAAAAACTCCAAGCACCTTGGAAAGGACCCTTTGTGATATCTGCCTGTTGTGGTCCTGTACTTTATGAGGTTCAAGGGTTAAGACGCAAGAGAATCATGCATCATGCACCTTATGACTGTGAGGTGATTCCAGCATGGGTTAACCACCAAAGGAGCCAGATCCTGCAAAAGAGCAGTGGTACCCCAGATAATCCTATCCTTCAAGAACCTCAGCTTGAACCGAAACAGCTTGCAACCCAGTGTAGTAGTGCAACAGAATCCATCTCTTCTGACCCTGAATGCGAGGAGGACCAGGACAAAGGAGGAAAACAGCAGCCAGCGGCTCATCGACGTAGGCAAAAAGAAAGAGAACTTATACTGATGTTCGAACAAGGACAAGAAGAGGGAATACAGAGAACACACAAAGGAAGAGAAATTCGGAAGCCTGCAAGATACAATAATTAAAAGAGAAAATAAAATTAAATTATGTTCCAGAAATGTTCCAGGTTATAGTTACATGCAAGTAGTTATGGACTGTTACTTCAGAGTTAATGCTTTTGAGGACTTTTTGGAGACTAGAAGCAAGTAGCAAGTGGGGGTGTTTACTGTTCATTATTACATGTTCAATTTTCTAGTTACTGCTTTGGTTACTGTTATTGGGTTATTCATACTGAAGGGACTCAGTACTGCTAAAAGAGGTTGGATAGTGTAGTAACCTGGCCCTTTAAGTCCTTTAGCTATCTCTGCTGTTCTTGTTGCTTCTTGATTGCTCAGTTACGCACCTTTTAGTATAGAGCATGATTTTACGGGACTACATTAGTTGTTGATTTTAGAGGTAGCTCGCATGCTCATTGCACATCGGAAAACTGCCCTTCTGTGCCGGAACAAGAGTGCCTATCAGCTGCATCAACCAATATAAAGTCTGTGTTCATGAATGCCACACTGTTGGTGAGTGCGCTGTGAACTGTAACTTACATCTGTGTCAGAAGACGTTCAGTAAAGCTTGTGAAAGAATTTCCTTGTTGTGGCTCATTCCACCCACGTTTCCATGTGCATTAATCCAAAGCAGCAGCACGACAATAGGCTTAGATAAATGGGCTTAGTCTTAAATGCTCGAAAACACAATCATCTTCAATAAAACGAATGAGACTAAATGATCTTACCAGTGCTTAGGTCTTTCTCATATTACGGCCTTTGATCTTGAAATTAGCTGATGATAATAAAATGCAGCTCATATCTGTTGCTTTCGTTGACGTGAACTCCGTTAAATGTGCATTTAGCACGGGAATTGAAGATTGGATTTATATCCCTTTTACAGAGAGGTGTAAGGTAAGACAACCTGCATGTTTTTTTATTTATTTATTTTTTTTATTTGTTTAGATTGTGTAGCCCGTTTCGTTTGTGAGAGCCGTTACGAACAGCATCAGCCTTCCTCTGCTTGTCAAAAATGCCTTTTTACTGTGGTGGTGGAGATAGTAAACATTTAAACTAACATTGTGATGCTTGAAGTGTTTTATATCTATGGATTTTATTATAAGCAAGACAAGACAAGTGTTGATTTGAGAGGCTAAATTGATCACACATGTGGTTATTCACTGTAGGCCGCTGGACGCTTGGTTGTCACTTTAAAAAACAAAAACTTTGATTTAACAAACCAAAAATGCCCCAAATATTTTTCTAAATGAACTTAATAAATAAACTAAATGAAATATAACTACTTTTACATTAAAAACAAACCTGAACTATTTTATTGGCTGCAACAATCTGTAATTGGGAGGATAAAAAAAAAAAAAAAACCTGGGCTTCAGTCATAGCAGAGAATTTTGATAAGCTGTTGGACATGGGCCGGGCTAGGGCCTGAGCGTCTCAGGCCAGGGCTGGGCTAGGGCCTAGATTTGAGGCCCGTGCAGGGCTCTAGTGACTCAGAACAACCCATTTGCAGATTCCTGGCAAAGTGACATCAGGCCCCACCCACAAATGTTGATGGACACTGCCATATTAGCCCGCCCTGAGCGAGTTGTACACAGTCCACCATTTTCTTCAGGCTGGAGCAGCTGTAGCGACAAGAATGTCTCTTAAGCGATTGAGGTGTTTGGTGTTTTGTTGTTGGATGTAATAGTGAACATAACAGTCTCCATGTACTCCTGACATCAGAGCCACTGAAGACTCAGTGGATTAGTTGTATTTCTTTTATTCCTTTATGAAGGGAAAACACATTTTGCTAAAAAGTTGTTACTCAAGGATGGATCACTATTAACTGTTGGTGATCCAGTCTCCAGAGTGATACTGGATATGGCAGTAATAAAGGTGAGAGCACGCACTTTATTACAGTTCATCAGAGTTGATTTATGGATATAAAGTTTACCAGTTTATTAAGCACCACACGTAAGGATTAAGGTTTGTATATATTTGTTTACTGTTAATTGTAACTATTGTTTATGTGTACTTCGCTATGTATGTTGATGATAATGCAAGGACAGAGCGAGTTTATGGATGATATTTTAATTCTCACTTGCACTATTTTATTAAGCTCTTGCAGTGATTTTCTGGAGTGAAAACGGACGCTTCATATTTTGTGTGAAGTACAATAAATGCCATAAAACTCATTGGTAAAGTTTTGGCCATCATTGTGTCTGGTACAACAGGCGTGTACTAATATAGTGGATAAAAGCAAGACAACATAAGTTATAACCATAATTAAATTAAAATATATTCTATCTCCATGCAGCATATATTCGCAATTTCTGACATTATAGTGCATCCTGACTCCTGACTAGTGTTGCCAAGTCTGTGGTTTTCAGGCAGAATTGGGCTACTTTAACACTGTTGCCCCGGGCTGTTTTTTTATGTCCACGGGTTGAAGTGACCCCAATAATGAGATATTTAGCCCCAGGAATGTGAATTTTAGAAGGGGAACCCCACCAAAAAAAAAGCAAATTTATTTTACTGGGGAACCCCCGAAACACAATTGGGCAAGTTTTTTAAGACATTTCTCAGGCAGGAAATGTGAATCTTTTAGTTGAATTGCTGCTCCGGTCTTGGTCTTGACTCGGCCTTGCCCTCCCTTGGTTTTGGTCTCAATCCCTAAAATCTCGGCCTGGTCTTGATCTCGGTTTAGGTGGTCTTGATCACTGCACATTAGTGTTAGACTAACGTTCAGTGATCAGCCAATCACACGGAACATGGAGAGCATCAGTTTTATTCACTTCTCACGAGAGACTCTCTGATGAAGATGAAGAGGTTGTTATGAAAAATATGATTTAAACACATTAACAATAAACAATAAACACTGCTACTGCAGTGAAAGTTTGAGAAGGCAGCTATAGGCCTTTATCACAGAGGAATTGAATACCGGAAGTGTGCGTCAAAGTAGTGTCGTGATTCTTCCGGTTAGGCATGTTTTCAATGTGCTATTAACACCTAGCTGAACAAACGTCACTTAAAATAAGCAACCGGAGGATGATTTCAAATGGACATTTTCAGAGACCGGAGAAGAGATGAACTTATAATTACGGTGTACAGGATTTTCCAAACTCAAAGGAATTTGTAGTTTTTAATCCAACATAAGCCGAGGCTCATAAACACACGTGATTATTTCACCTCACGGTGTCAGTGCTCGTCTAAATGGTGACCACGATGCTGAAGGGTATGTGAGACCTGATGAATAAGATCTGAATGAACATATTTATTCATTTGTATTAAATATTTTAGTTATTCTGTGTCATTTTTCATTGACAATCATTTCACTGTATATGTAATTCACACATTTATGCCAGACTCGCTGTTAACGCATTACTGTTTAAGATTAATTAAAAGTTTAACATCATTAAATTTCTTTAAGGCAGTTACCGCGCATTCATGCATTTAATTTAATATTGCTCTCACGAAAATTAACCATGGTTTTACTACAAAAAAAAAAAAAAAAAAAAAAAACATATTAACCATGATATTTGTAGTAAAACTAATACAAATGGTATTCAATCCACGAAAAAAACATGGTTACTACATTTTTACTATAATAAAACCGTGGTTAATTTTCGTAATGTAAATTCAACAGGTATGAAATATGATGAGTAAGAGAAACAGTGTTTCTAACTGCGGCAGTTTAGAAATATATTTATTATTCAGAGTGCACATTTGTAGGGGAAAAGATAGCCAATTTTGTATAGCAAAAGATAGGCAATTTTGCCTCAAAAATGTTATCACTATAAACTGCTTTAATTTGGAGCGAGATATACAGGGGAAGTGGCTTTATTGCACCAGATATGTTACTTTGGTCACAGCTGATTGGTCTAGTTTTGGTTTGGGTTCTCTAACTTAGAATAAATCCTGCTCTGGAGCAGGTTAGCCATATAGAGCAAGTTACCAATAGCGGTGAATACTGTAAAAAAAAAATAAAAGTTTGTTTCAACTAATCTCAAACTTAGCTGGGTAGCAAATGAAACCAGTTTCATGCAACAGGCCTCTGAAGACAGAAAATATAGTTTAAATATTAAAATTCATCAAAGACAGTTGGCATACGTCTTCAAAAGGCAGAGCTTGTTAGCTGAATGTTTTAAACACATTTATGGATAATTTAAAATACTTTTTTGTCAGAAAGAGTGAGTAAAGATTAAATGTGAGTAACAGGAGATTAAAACAGAGCTAAACAGTTGAAAAGAACAATCGCAAACATATTTCAAAACTGCATTTGTGTTCAAAAGAACTAGCTTAAAAACTGCCTCTCTTCACATGCCTGTGGTGTTCCCAGGGATGATAAATTCAGTTTGAGATGAAAAGGATAAGGTCCACTCTGTAGTCCTTCAACTACAGAACAAAAGCACATTTCAAACTGACTCTCTCTGAAAGACACAGGACACCCTTGTGGCAATGTCAAAACTTTCTGTGATTTCAGAGTGGGACTTCCCAGTCCAATTCCAGATCCAGCTACTTCAACACTCATTCTGAAACCCTCCTGTTTTTTCACTGGGCACAGAAAGCATCTCCATAAAGAAGACAGGTCTTACCTGCATTCATTTCCTGTGTGACCTCTGCTTTCAGAGCATGATGGATTATCCAGAGTGTCTGGACATCCATTTTTCTGCCCAGGAAGTGAGACCCCAGTCTAGGGTGGGTGGCACTAGCTATGGGAAATCTTGTTGGAACAACAATAGCAATGATAATAACAATGACAACAATATGGATCATCTTCACTGTAGGATCTCATGGGAAAAGCCTGCTTTTGAGAGTGTAGGCTATGGCTATGTAAGAGCTTGGAGAGAAGAGAGCAAGAAAACAAAGCATTAACATGACATCAATATTAATTGATGTAGCTGAATTAATATTACAATCAATTAATCTGTTTGTCCAGAGAACACTCAGTATTGATCGTCTCTCAAAAAGGATATTTTTCATGGCCACAGAAAAATAACTCTTTCTTAGCATGTAGCTGTGATGTCATTGTTAAAGGGACATTGATTTACAAGCAGTGGCCAGAATCAAACTCACATGAACATGCACAAATGTTTTATTTAACTAAATCACAAACACATAACTAATCTAAACAAACACAAACACACAACACTGAATATGTGAAGTGATGTGTTTCAAAGTGAAAGGGAATGAATCTGAAACAGGGGAACAGGGGAATGATGCTATGGAAAAGAGTCATTTAACCATCTGAACAGAACCATCAGTTTCTTATTTCAAAGCACTTTGTTAACAAGGGGTCTACAGCTTTTACAAAACCTGTTTAGTTAGTTATACAATACTTGCAATGCCTTGGCCAAAGAACAAGCATCCAAATGCAGTCTCAGGAGAAAGTCTTAATGGTTCAGTAAGTCGATGGTGTTAAAGTTGCAATCAATTTTTTTCCGCATTAAACAAAGAAATAATGATGAACTTGTGGTATTCATTTGACTCTGTTATAGTCAAGGAAGTTACAATGGTTGTAACTTCAGGCCCCACTGGCTGCACACCAGGGCAAAGGTCCCATGGTCGGACTGGATGTCTCCAGTCTTTTCACACAAACAAAAAATAGGGAAGAAGAAAACAGGAAGGGAGGGGAACTGTGAAGTTGCCCTTTAACTTCTGTAGAGGTCACACCTCCAGGGGGCCAGTGAGCCAATAGGAACTTACATTTTCAGAGGGAAAGTTTATGATCATTTGCCTTTGAGCATGGTATTTTGCATATATAACTGGATTGGGTGTTGATGCAGAAACAATTAAAGATTCTTGAAATACTAATATGTTGCATAGGTATCAAAATATAATATACACAATCATTTAAATCATTAAAATACAAATTTGTAGATACCAAAAATGTAGGTGAGGTTACATTAACTAGGGTTTCTATCATAAAGCATGCATAAATGATATACAATACAATGTCCTGGAGATATGCATGTTCATTCATAGAAGGTTTGCCTATGAATTAATGGAAAAAAATCCTTTTTTTATGGGCTTTATGTGTCTTTCCTATGGTGACATCAAGCCACAGAGCTTGGCCCACCACAGTCAGCACACCCAGTTCTGATGGTCACCAGTCCTGTGCTCTCAGCGCTTTCCATTCCAGTGGACCCAAAACCAAAGCCTCTTCACAACATGGCTGCCATGCCAGAGTCTTCATACATCATGGATACCATGCCATGAAGTCATTAATATATATATGTGAGTGGGACTGGCATCCAACGTAGCAAACCCTCCAATGGTCCAGTCGGTCCGTGTGGCTATTAAAACGTTACCGGGGGTACTGCCACACCCAAGTCCGGGGGTCTCAGAGGTCCTTCCACCATTGGCTGCGTTTCCTGTGATGGCAGCTGACATTTTGTGTGTTTGGGCCACATACACCACCTCCCAGCCTGCAGTTTGCAGCCTGCCAGCTCTGCCATGGTGGTAACCAGCTCTGCCTGCTTCGCTGTGGTAGTCCTCTACTCTGCTGTGGGGGTCTTCAGGCCCATCTGCTCTGTTGTGGTGGTCTTCTGCTCCACTGTGGGGGTCTTGGACTGTTTACCCTGTGTTTTGACCTATTATCTGTCTTTTGGATTACGTTTTTGGATTGTCTTTCAATAAAACTGAATTTGGATTCTCAACCCTGTGTTTCCAAGCAGTTCTGACATGACAGGATCCATGCCAGCATCTAACATTAAAGTTTTCAATATATTTAATTGATTCTTGAGATAAGGGACAAAACATCTCCCAAACACAAAAGCCCTTTTTATGTTAAAAAGTAAGAATATCAACACAATAAAAATACTTAAAAAGTTACATCTAAAGGAAATTTGTATACTCAGGATATTAATTGCTTATATTTTTAAATAATTTCTTTAGTATTATTTTAAAATCACTCACTATACTTGGAAACATGTAATTTAACCTGTCCTCAGCATGAGGTCACAATGTAAAACTGCCAAACAAAGTGTTTAAAAATGCAACAAATTAAAAAATACACAGTTGCATTAAAAGGCAGAGATCTTTAAGATATCAAACAATACAAAAAGTAAATATTGAATTATATTTCCATTAAAAAAATAGCTATAAAAGTTATGTCCTCAAGTTGCGTCAACTCTAACTACTATTTTTATCATTCTTAATAAATCAGGCTGTGTCATGGGCAGCTTTAACACTGAGGAGCATTTACTATTTCCTGTTTTATGATTCTGTTTACATATACTGTATATTTGGCCCCAGCTGGACCTTTGACATCACCGTCAGTATTTGTCAACTCCATCAGTATTTTACACCGTCAGGTGAAGGTTTTTATTAACTTTGAAAGACTATTAACTTATTCTTTTTTCAATTTATTGTGTAAAAATGTTAAAACATCAATGGATCTACATGATATTGTGTCTTAATTACCTTAGAACATTGGTGATATATGTTTAGTATTAAAAGGAGGAGGAGAATTAAGAAACAAATTAAGTTATGGAGTGAATAAATATAAATTTTTAGAACAAATATTTAGAAATAAGCCTGTTCCCTTACATGGTTCATTATTGTAATGTAGTGGTCCAATTTTTAATAATGTAGTGTTAGTTTTTAATATCTAAAACATGTTTTGTCCCTTCTCAAGAATCAGTGATTTTTACATTGTAAAACTTTCACATTTAATCACCAAAATAATGTAGAACATAAAATAATTTTAATATTTGTTTGATGATTTAAAGGCTTTTTACCAAACACTATGAATGAAGGCCTTATGTTCCATAGGGAACTATGAGGCATAAGCATGAATGAAAGCCTGTATCATACTGATGTCTCACAGTATATTTGTTTCACAGTATTCACTGCATAAATGATAAATGAAATATAAATTCATCCTTATTAAAGCTACAAACGTTATTCAGTCAAGAGCAGTGAAATCATTTCATATTTGATTATCTTTACATTGTTGAACGGAACTGAATCAACACACTGAATCAACTGACTTCAGGACCTGGAGATAAAACCTGGAGGACCACTCCTCCATTGCTAACTTGACCGCCAACAATTCTCTGTTACCAATATCATAATTGCGTTCGGCCGAAGATAAGCGATGAGAAAAAAAACGCGCCTGGATGCATCTTGTCGTCCGCGGCAGTGCGCTGAGAAAGAACTGCTCCTACCCCCACCTCTGACGCATCGACCTCCACCACAAACTGACGTGAAGGATCAGGTGCTACAAGAATGGGAGCCAAAACGAAGCAGCTCTTGAGGTTGGAAAATGCAACTTTGGCTGCATTTGACCACCTGAAACTCTTTCTGGGGGAGGTCAAGGCGGTCAGAGGAGCAGCTAGTTGGCTGAAATTGCGAATAAAACGCCGGTAAAATGAGCTAATCCCAGAAACCTCTGTAGGGCCTTACGGGAATCTGGGATTGGCCAATCTACCACAGCCTTAACCTTGTCAGGATCCATGCGCACTCCCTCGGATGAGATGTTATACCCCAAGAGCGGAATTGACTGTGCATGGAAAACGCATTTCTCCACCTTGACAAAAAGCCCATTCTCGAGGAGCACAGTCTCTGGAGCACTCATCTGACGTGTTGGACATGTTCCTGAAGAGAAGAAGAAAATATCAAAATGTCATCCAGGTAGACATAAATGAACTGATCGACCATATCTCTCAACACGTCATTGACGAGTGCTTGGAAAACAGCGGGCGAGTTGGACAGGCCGAAAGGCATGACCAAGTATTCAAAGTGCCCTCTGGGGGTATTAAAAGCTGTTTTCCACTCATCCCCCTCCCTTATGCGGAACAAATGATAAGCGTTGTGCAGATCTAATTTCATGAAAAGAGACGCTCCCTGCAACCGTTCAAAGGCCGAAGACTAAAGGATAAGTGTTCTTCACCGTGATGTTGTTCAGTCCTCAGTAATCAATGCACGGTCGCAGAGAGCCATCCTTCTTACTCACAAAAAAAAAAACTGCACCAGCGGGTGACGAGGAAGGACAGATGATCCCAGCTGTCAAAGAAATATATTTCTCCATGACCTCCCTTTCTGGGTTAGAAAGTGAATATAACTTGTCTTTAGGCGGAGAAGTCCCTGGCAATAACTCTATAGCACAGTCATAGGGACAATGAGGAGGAAGAGAAGCAGCCTAGGACTTACTGAACACTTCCTTCAGGTTGAGGTAGTCCTCTGGCACGTTTGACAGGTTCACCAACTCGTCCTGTAACACAGAACGATACAGACGAACAAGCAGACACTAAACAAGATGCGTGGCACTGGTTACTCCAATCAGACACCGAACCCTGGCCCCAGTCGATCCTGGGTCTGTGTTTCATCAGCTACGGGTGACCCAACACGATGGGCACGAGGGGAGACCTGGATATAAAAAACACAGTCTGTTCGGAATGATTACCGGAAGTGATGAGGGTGAGAGATCCCGTGGTGGATGGCCGGTAGTTTCTGTCCGTTCAGTGTGTGCACAGAAATGGGGTGATGGAGCGGAAACATGGGAATGTGCAAATGACTGGCCAAAATCCAGAAGGTTTCCCAGAATCCACCAGGGCCCGACAGCTGTGGAAGCCTGTTGCCCATTGCAGTCTCACTGGGAGGAGGGTCGCTGACGAGGATTTATCCATGGTTACCCCACCCAACAGTAACCTCTCACCTACTGCCGGGCTTGGTCTTTTACGGGACACTCTCTCAGGAAATGTCTCGCCTTGCCACAGTACATGCATAATCCCCTCGCTCTCCGATGTTCTCTTCGGTAGTTCTAAGGTGTAAATCTCCTGTTGAACACGATCAGCCAGCCCATGCAGGAACATGTCCCACTGCTCCTCCTCGCGTTCCACCTACACTGCGCCACTAACGTGTGAAATTCGATCGCGAATACGAGACGGGTTCACTCCCTTGATGAAGATCAGCGAGTTTGCATGCTGCCTCGCAACCTGCAACAGGTTGAAAACACAGCTGTTCCCCACAGAGCCGTGCATCTAGACAACAGTGTCATAACCAACCAAACCTTGGATTTCTCTGTAGCAAATGTTAGGGGTTGGAGAGAGAAAAATATAGAACACTTCGTCAAAAATGCTCTACACAAATTCAGCTCACCAGCGTACCTCTCAGGTGTAGGGATGCGTGGTTCTGGTTGGTTCGTGACGTTAGGTGGTGGATGAGGAATGGGCAATGTGGGTGGCGCAGTGGGTGAAGAGAGATGTTGAACTTGGGTAGTCAGTTCGGTCACCTGCGCCACCAAAGCCTGTACAGCCCGAGCTGTAGCCAGTATCTGCTCATCCTGCTGGTCCATGCACTGGGCATTCTTACTTAGATATTCCTGTAGATCAGTTGATCTCTCTGGATCCATCTTGGTCAGTTCGTTCAGTCAGGATACTGAATCAGGAAACACAGAAGATCCAATAGCGAGTTCACAAAACAGGTTTTATTGAACAGATTAACTCAGAAGTGTAGCAAGCGAAAGTCACGGAGGGCAGGGACTGGTCGGTGGTGGGCTTGGTGATGCAGGGCTGTAGTGGGCACAGAGACCGCAGGATAATCCTTCCCAGAAAACAGGGCATCCACAAGTAGCGACAGAGAACAGAGTCCAGGAACAGAGAGACCAGGCTAAAACCACCGCACCCCAGAAGTGCCCAGAAGACACACCTATAAAATAGGCAGCTGAAACGAGGCACAGCTGGCGCTGATCGCAATCAACCACCAACAAGGCAACGCCCACACTCATACTCACGCACACAATCCAACACACCATAAAAGGGCGAGTCAGTGAGCCTATAAACCGTGACAGTAAGTAGCCATGGCAACTCACTCTCTGAACATAACCTGCTCCGGAGCAGGTTATCTTCCAGGGTTAGTTTGCTCAAGAGGTATTAAGAGGTGTTTTATATAATTAATATAGTTATTAATATAACCAAATTTGTTTCAGTTATATAATATAAAATATATATATAAAAAATTCTAAAGAATCAGAATAAAAAATATATATTAAAAATAAGTTTAAATGTTAATGCAATTCAAATATATTTATTCATTTTACTGTCATCTCACACATGGAACTGCATTCAATTAATTAGCATCAAACAAACAATATAATCCTTATTCTCAGTGAATACAGATTACTTATTAAACGAAGAGATTGAAAAAAATGATTGCACAACCACCAAATAGGTGGCAATGTGCATTACGTAGGTTATGTAAATCGGCATTAAACAAAAGAAGAAGAGGAAGTAGAATGGCGCTCTTTTTCTTAGCTTCTGTCTCCATGGTAACCGGCATACCTCGAGTAAGCAAGGGTTGGGTTAATCAACCAAGAGTTCAAGGTATATGTGATGGTAAGTTACCCTTGCTTTCTGGAATACCCTCCAGCTGAACAATGACACTATTTTCTTTTTAGAGCTGCTTTACAGCATGGTTGAACTCATGATTGCATCATTGAATCATTATTATCGTGTATCTCTGTAAAGCTGCTTTGAAACAATCTGTATTGTATAAAGCACTATATAAATAAAGGTGACTTGACACTTGATGATTCTGTTATGTACTTAAAGCTTATACATAAATCACTTTGTACTTTTATTAGTACAAATTATTAGTAGTACATTATTTACTTTTATTAAATAAGAAATTATAACAATTTTTGTATCATTTCATCGATAGAGGAATGATTTGCTCAATCTCAAAAGCACATTAACACTTGTTCACTTGTCAGGATATAAATTGAGTCTGCAGGTGTCTCACTCAGGTTTTACCCCTGGTACTAATTAAGGAATGATAATTAGGTTTATTAAATTCAGCTCTTTAAGCTTAGCCTGTCCCCTTTGGAATATAACAATCACTGATCACAGACAAAGGCTTATTAGATACAGGTTGACTTTACATAATGGACAGAGATAAAGACAGTCATGCCCATGAGGGAATTTAAAGTTATGATTTATAGCTTTCTCACATCTGAAGGAGTTTTGTTGCTGCATTGATGTGTTTTTGAAGTGGGATGCCTCTTAATGCTTGACAGGTTATGTAGTTTAGGTTACTGCTTTAAGCATCCCAATTTTCAGTTCTCAAACTCTGACCTTGACCAACAAAGCTTTCGGTTTTACTGTGTTGTGTATTATTGGTGTACTAAACACAGAATAATGTTAAAGTTCCCACGTCCATTCTTAGAGGACCTTGATGTAGCTAATAAAAGCCAAAAACATACATGCTATCTGCTCAGATCTAATACGTTTTAAAGTTACCTTGTTCACACTAATTACTAGTATGTGTTAAAACGAACACAGACTGATGCACAAATACAAATAAAAACTAATATTGTGAATATAGTCCCATGTAGCAAATTATATCAAAAGGAAATATATGTAATTAATTATATTGTTATAATCAATGATAATTATTTATTTATCTCTCACATAATGTGTAGTATAAAAGCTCACAAAGACGAGGAGGAACTGGAAACAGGATATTTAATAACAAAACTCACAGAAATCACATTAAACACGTAGTATCATAGATGAAGACAGACAAACACTGAGGGAGAACTGAAGGCTTAAATACACCGAGCAAATGAGATGATTAACAAGGTGAATAACAAGACTCAGGTGAATGACATGACTAATTAGACAGACTGGAGAAAACTAAGTCACAGGGACTGAACCAAAAACACAATGAAGGGGAAAACAGAACATACATGGAACAGTACACCCCATCCCAAAAACCATGACTAGACCAATTGAATGATCAATGGTGAATATAATTTATAAAGAAAAAATGCAGACAACGCCAAAATCAAGATTCAAGATTCAAGAGTTTTATTTGTCACATACACAGTTATATACAGAATATACAACCGGCAGTGAAATGTAAACAGGTCCGCTCCATGGACAGTGCAAATTCACAGTTAAAAACACAAGGAGGAAATTATAATAGAAATAGGATAAAAAAGTACTATATATATCTGTAGAATTATAAATAATCAAGTCAAGTAGGAGAAAAAAGTAAAAAAATAAGAATAAAGAAGTGGAATAAAATAAGTGAGGTAAACTGTGCAGTGAGTAAACTGTAGACTTATAAATATGTGGTTAACAAATGTATAAGAGTATAATGTGCAAACAGGTTTATAACAGGTTGTTACACCGTAACAACGAGAACAGAAAGTGCAGTGCAATGGCAGTATATCGATGGTCACGTGATGTTAAGTGACTGAGTTCAGGAGTCTGATGGCCTGGGGGAAGAAGCTCCTCCTGAGTCTCTCAGTTTTGGCCATCAGGCTTCGGAAGCGCTTACCAGATGGCAGCAGCGTGAAATGAGGGTTTGCAGGGTGATTAGAGTCCTTGATGATCTTAGTAGCTCTACCTTTGCAGCGTTTGGTGTAGACGTCCTGCAGAGACGGGAGAGCTGACCCTGAGATACGCTCGGATAAGCGCACGACTCTTTGCAGGGCTTTGCAGTCATGACTGGTGCTGTTCCCATACCACGCTGTGATGCACTGAGTTAATACACTTTCTATCGCCCCTAAATAGAAAGTTTTCAGGATAGCTGGTGAAACCCTGAATTTCCTCAGCTGGCACAGGTGGTACAGTCTTTACCTGGCTTTTTTCACCTGTGTCTGAATGTGAGCAGTCCAGGTCAGGTCCTCGGAGATGTTTACACCCAGGTACTTGAAGCTGCTCACTCTCTCTACTGGTGACCCGCTGATCATGAGGGGGGAGTATGTCTGTTGCTGTCTCTTCCTGAAGTCCACAATCATTTCTTTGGTCTTGCCAACATTCAGAGAGAGACAGTTGTCCTGGCACTATGATGTTAGTTGCTCCACCTCGTCCAAGTATGCCGTCTCATTGTTGTTGGAAATGAGGCCCAGGACAACAGTATCATCAGCAAATTTGATGATAGAGGTGGAGCTGTGTGTGGACAAACAGTCATGCGTGTAGAGAGAGTAGAGCAGGGGACTCAGGACACAGCCCTGTGGAGCTCCCACACTCAGGGTGATGGAGGTGGAGTTTAGACTGGCCTACTCTCACCACCTGAGGCCTGCCAGTGAGGAAGTCCTCAATCCAGTGGCAGAGATAAGGATTCAGGCCGAGATCCAGGAGTTTGGAGGTTAGCTTGATGGGAACTATGGTGTTAAAGGCTGAGCTATAGTCAATGAATAGCAGCCTTACGTAGTTCCCACTTTTGCTGTCGATGTGAGTGAGGGAGGAGTGGAGGACATGAGAGATGGCATCTTCAGTCGATCTATTGGGACGATAGGTAAACTGAAGAGGGTCCAAAGTGTCAGGAATGTAGGCGCAAATGGTGTTTTTAATGAGTCTCTCAAAGACCTTCATGACTATAGATGTGAGAGCCACTGGACGATAGTCATTTAGGCAAGAGGGTTTACTGTTCTTAGGGACAGGGATGATGGTGGATTTTTTGAAGGAGGTGGGGACCACAGATGTAGCAAGGGACTCATTGAAGATAGATGTAAAAAACCCGGAGAGCTGATCAGCACAGGACCGCAGAACACGGCCTGAAATACCATCTGGCCCAGCAGTTTTCCTGACGTCCACATGCTTGAGTGCTCTCCGAACTTCATCCTCCGAGACAGAGATCACGTGGTTGTTCAGAGATCAGAGTAATTCCCTCTGACGCGCCACTTGGCGGAGTCGCGTTGCCGCAGTTACAGTCAAAGCGAGCGTAGAAAGAGTTTAACTCATTCACAAGCGACGGATCAGCGCTCACCTCTGCAGAGGATTTAGATCCAAAAGAGCAGATGGACCTCAGACCTTGCCACATGCGCCGGGAGTCGTTGAGTTGGAAATGAGACTCCACTCGGTCTTTATAACGGAGTTTTGCGGCTTTAACTGCGCGCCGCAGAGCATAGTAGGACGATCTGTATTCAGTCATATTCCCCGTTAGGAGACCGGCGTTGTAAGCGGCAGTGCGTGCGTTCACTGCAGCGCGGATTGAATTGTCCACCCACGGTTTCTGATTTGAGAAGGACGTTATTGTTATTGTTTGCGTGGCTTGCTCTGTAAGCGTGTTGATGAAGCAAAGCGCCACATCTGTGAACTCGCTTACGTCAGCTGAACTCGCTCGGAACATGTCCCAGTCCACATCATCCAGAGCTGCCTGTAGCGCGGTCTCTGAGTGGGACGACCAGCGCTTAACTTCCCGCCTCACCGGGGGTTCCTGAACGAGCCTTTGTCTGTATTCAGGTGTGAGGAAAATGGCGGCATGATCCGATTTCCCAAAGGCTGGTAGTGACCGCGCTTTATAGGCGTTCTTAAACGGAGAGTAGCAATGATCCAGTGTGTTTGCTCCACGTGTAGGACAGGAGACGTGCTGGTGAAAAATCAGCTCATAAACGTTCACAGAAAAGACCAAGTAGCAAGAGCTAGTAAAAAGAACAACAGAGTAGGTGATGAAACACTGTCAGCAAATTAGATTCAATTAGTTATAGATGGACATACAACAAACAGGGGCAGTTCGTTTGTTGACAGTTTTTGTGACTGTTGTTATGTGTGTTTGTTAAGGTAGTTCTCTTCAGCTTAAGAAGGCTATTGCTATTAATAATTTTTTTCATTTATCAATTTCCATGTGTTTTAAATATAATACACTACTGATATGAACTGAATATATATATATATATATATATATATATATATATATATATATATATATATATATATATATATATATATATATATATGAACTGAATATAAGGGATGTAAAAGGATCTCTCTCTCTCTCTCTCTCTCTCTCTCTCTATATATATATATATATATATATATATATATATATATATATATATATATATATATATATATATATAGTTTGTAGGTTGGGGTTTCCTAGAAATGTATGCAATTATACAACATAAAACTTTAAAGGCCGTTTTCTCAAAATGAGTTTTTTCTCACACTCAGAGTCAGATATATCCACTTCAGTAGCACCTACAAGCACCAACTTTTCCAGTCTTATACTTAACTATATTCTGAAGGCTTTTACAGAGAGTTGATATATAATTTCTATCCTGAGTTATAGGTCCTTTTACTTAAAAAAAACATGGCAAAATTTGCTGTCAGTTGTCTTAAATTTACTAAAGCACAAAATAAGATATCCAGAATCCCCTCTGTAAACGCCCTCTCATCTAATATGTCAACAAATAGAACCAAGAATTTTAAAGCTGGGGTCCGTTCTTCGTACCTCGCTTAATACATCTGAGATGATTTGACAGATCCCAGATCTTTTAATCATGATAACTGATCTCTGGCTAATTTGGTTCTTCAAACGAATTTGCGGATTGGATTAAAATATCTGGATTAAGTTATCTAAGATTACTGTGTGTTCTTGTGTTCACTGAAGAGGGCAGATGCATCGATACTCAAAACCGCGATCAGTAAAACAGTGATTGACTGGCGTCAAGAAAACGTAATGACATCATATAATTAAAAAAGCCAAATTAAAAAAAAAGAAAAAAACACAAATTTCTGGACCTTAATAAGGAAACAGCCAAAACTCCAATAAAATTATAAAGTAATTATTCCATCACAAATAAATCTCTCAATCAAGTGGCTGTGTCTATAGTATTATACACCTTTTACACAACATTATAATATTATTTTCAAATAAATTTTTTATATTATTATTATTATTTAAAAAAATATTATTGCCCCTGGTTCAGTAAGGAACTCTTGTAATAGAGTAGCAGTGACTGGGACAGGTTTTAAGGTGACAGGTGACTATAAGTGTGGCGCGCCACAGAGTAGCCTTCACCTGGGTAAAGCCTGCTGGTACAGCTCTGACCACTGGACCTGGTCTGGTGCTTCCTTTTTAGTGAGGTCAGTCAGTGGGTTGGTGAGGTCCGAATAATTAGCAACAAATCTCCTATAATATCCAGCCAGCCCAAGGAACTGCCTCACTTCCTTTTTGGTCTTGGTTGATAGGGTGCAACCACTGCCGTCTTGTCAATTTCAGGACGCATCTGACTGTGTCCCAAGTGGAAGCCCAGATACCTGACCTCCACGCGCCCAATCGCACACTTCTTCGGGCTGGCTCACTCTCAGCGACCTCAGGATGGTATGCACATATGCATATGCAGCATGCGGCCAAAGAATTTTATCCATGAGGTGCTGGAAAGTGGCTGGTGCTCCAAACAGTTATCGGAAGCGTAACAAATTGGTGTAATCCAAACCGCATCGGGCTAGCCCAATGACTGTAGGATTCTTTTATCACTCCCATATCTTGCATTGGCTCTAATTCTTCCTGGACCACTTTTTTTTTGTGTTCCGGTAATCTATACAGCCGACTGTGGACTACCACGCCGGACTCGGTCTCAATATGTTGCTTAATGAGGTTTGTTCGACCAGGTAGGGGCGAGAACATATCTGAAAAACTTCTTACAACTGGGCTATGTCAGTGAGCTGTAAGGGCGAGAGATGATGTCCTCCCGGGGCCAGAGCAAGGGATGTACTTGTCGTGTTCACTTCTGGCCCAAGTCCGGCGAGTAATTTTGAACTAGAAGTGGGGAGTAATATAAGTACTTTATCTCCTGGTGCAAATTTGCACAGTTTAGTTCCCCTATTGTATAGCCAGCTTTGTTTGTCCTGAGCCTGTAACAAATTCTCCATGGAGAGCTGCCCCAATGTGTGGAGTTTTGTTCACAGGTCCATTACATACTGAATTTGCTCTGCGAAGGTCCGTCCTCCCAAGCCTCTCTGAGAACATCCAACACCCCGCGGGCTCTATGACGTCCATAGAGAAGCTTGAATGGGGAAAACCCAGTGGAGGCTTGTGGGACCTCACGTACAGCAAAGAGGGTTTCTGCCCTGTTCGCGCCCTGATCAGTGAGGATCTCCTTCAGGATCTCCACTCGGGAGATTAAACGAAACAATGCGTCCGCAACACTCTTCACCGAAATGCTGCGGAGGGCAATTGCCACGGGGTAATAATAATCTACCAGGACCAATGCAAAGCGATGCCCTCATGCGGATCATTCTAATAGTCCAATGAGGTCCATGCCAATTCTCTCGAAGGGGAAGAGGGCGCAACAGCGCTTTTGAACAGGCTGGTGGATTTACCAGCTGACATTCACAAGACGCTCACCACCTGCGCACATTCTCATGAATGCCGGGCCAGAAGAATCAGACCATTAGACAATTTAGTGTCGCAGCTTGTGCCAATTGCTGGGTCTGGATGAGCACTTGGAATCAACGCTTCTGCTCACCCCTGATCTCCAGCATGGGCTGATGTTGTTCCCTGTGCAGGCCCGCAAGCGAATGGATGAGAATCTGGGAACACTGACCTGCGTTCCCAGATTCTGTTAGTGGCTATCGATCCATCAGTCTATCCTGCCTGCATTGCTCCAGCCTATTACTGCGTCAATGTTACAAGATATTGTGCAAAAACTGAAACCCACTCTATGTGTAAACGATATGATGCCTAGTCATTTGTTAAAACAGGCTTTCGATTGTGTATCACTGAATTTAATGCATTTGATTAACAAAAGTTTGCTTAGAGGCTCATGCCCACTAGAGTTTAAGCATGCAGTGGTGACACCCTGGCTGAAGCGGCCAAATCTGGCACCTGATGATATGAAGAATTATAGACAAAGCTTATAATTCAAGACAAGTCTTAACATTTTAGAAAAAGTAGTTTTGAAACAATCACTTTCATTTCTAAATGAATATTCTATGGTAGAAATGTTTCAATCTGGCTTTAAAGCAGCCCACAGCTCAGAGTTGGAACTGTTAAATGTTTTAAATTATATATTTTTGCCATTAGATAGGTGGTTGCTGTTATTTTGCTGCTGCTGGATCTGAGAGCAGCCTATGACACGATTGATCATAATATCCCCATCTCTCGCCTTGAACACCTAGTAGGTCTTAAAATCTTTATTAAGTGATATATTTTTCAGTTAATTATGGAAATTCAACCTCCATTAAAAGACAGCTTCAGTGGGGGTCCCATAAGGGTCTATTCTCCCACAGTTTTTTCTTTATATTTGTTCCCCTTGGGTAGCATTTTTAGAAAGTATGGAATATCATTCCACTGTTTCGCTGATGACACTCAACTGTAACTGTTTACCACTAAGGCACCCAACAAAATATTTGGATTCTCTTTTAGCGTGCTTAAAAGATATCAAAAACTGTATGGTGAAAAATGTCAAAAGAGGACAAAACAGATGTCATTGTTTTTGGTCTGCCAAACGACTCTACTAAGGTCCTTTTAGATTTAAGCCCATTGGCATTGTAGTTAAAAATTGAAACAGTAGACGAAACTGGACAGTATACAGGCTGGAGCCAACACTGGACTGTGGTCAGGGGCCAGAGCCGTCACTGGACTCCGGTCAGGGGCCGGAGACATCACTGGACTCTGGTCAGGGGCAGGAGACATCACTGTACTCTGGTCAGGGGCCGGAGCCGTCACTGGGACTGCTCTCTCTGGAGCAGAAGCGGCCTATGCAATTGCGCTCTCTGGAGTGGGAGCAGCCTCGGCGACTGCTCTCTCTGGAGCTTGCTTGGGAACTTCTCTCTCATCAGCAGGCTCGGGGACTTTACTTTCAGGAAAATCTCACTCTGTAGCCACAACAGGTTTGACAGGAAGTATTTCTGTGGACTTGACAAGACTTGCAAGACATTCTGAAAAGGCCTCAGCAGCAATGGCTCCTTGGCCATAACAGCGGGCATTGACTGACAAGAGAAGGCCTATGTGAACATGACAGGACTGGCATGTCTCTGAGGGCATGACATGACTAGTAAGTGGCTTAGAAAATGATTTCACTGGACTTGATACCTCAGGAACCACTGGACTTGGATCTTGAGAATGGAGAATAGTAGACTGCTCTGTACAGGCCTTTCTCCGCTTTTGATAGGTTGATACTGTGTGCTTAACCACCTCTATAGTATCTGCAGCTGATTCGGCCAACAAAGGTGGAATAGCAGTGACCTCCATCAACTCAGCAGTGGTGGAAACAGAACCAGCAGACTCAGAAATGACTGAAACAGACTTAATTGACAGAGGGACAATACTTGACTGGTTCTTAAATAACAGAAGTGGATTTGACTGATTCAGGGATGAATGAATCTGATTTAGTAGACTCAGAAGTGAATGGAACTGACTTGAATGTCTGAGAGGTGACTGCAGTTGACTTGTCTGGTTCCTGGATAACAGTAGTGGGTATAACTGATTTGTGCATGACAGAAGTTGACGTAGAAGTCACTGGAACTGACTTGGTTACCTGGGAGAAGACGGCAGTTGACTTGACTGGCTCTTAGGTAACAAGGGTGATCTTAGCAGACTCTGGAGTAGATGTGGTGGACTGGACTGCCCTCTTTCTGGACCTTAATTTCTTGGTTGAAGTCAGATGAGGATCATGAAGCCCTCCTGGCGCAGAGCAGTCAGACCACGATGACGGGCCTGTCTCTCCCATGTGTTAGCAGGTGGCAGGATTCTGATACTCATTCTGCTGAGTCCAATAGTGGTCAGTTCAGTCTGTCAGGATTTCTGAGAGAGGACTCAAATGCAGAAAGACTGTTAACAAGTTTATTGACATAACAGCAGACATGAGATTGAGGGAGAGGAGGTGATAACAGTCCACACAACAGGCAGGTATGAAGAACTAAGACAGGTAGGCTGAGAGAGCGGCCGCTGTGTCCAGGCCAGGATGACGATGGGTTGGCGAGCCGTGATGGAAGGCAGTGCGAAACTGGAGGGAAACAGCAAGGACAGAATAACAGCTCAAGAGGATAGACTCTCTGGGCACAATCAGACACAGCACAGTTCCTGTTGCTTGGCAAATACAGTGAGCGGCCAGGGAAGCTGTCCTAGTCCAAAACAGGACTAGAATAGACAAGACACAGCAGGCACAAGACAAGACACAGACAAATGTATTATAAATACAAAAGAGATACTACAACTAAACTGGGATAAATAAACAGACTGAAACTAATAAACTGAAAACAGAAAACAAATTCTAGTAAATAACTAAAGGATCTAGTAAAAGAAAAGTAGCACATGGCCAACACAAACAAAGACAAAGCCATGTGCTAACACACAACACACAGAAAGACATGAAACAAATACTGACAGGTCTGTGAAGGATAGAATCCAGTGCCTTCATTAGATACCGATTTTTGGATATGACATCATACCGATTGTTCAGCTGATGAAACATCTTTCAGAAAAGAACGAAAAAAATCTATAGACAAAAACATTTTTTAAAGGTGAGAAAATGACATGCTCTATGACCTTTATACAGTGCATGCCCCCTTTATACTGTACAACTATCCTTCACAACCTTTTTTTATCTGTGTTAAATGTAATATGTCGTCTAGCCTGACTAAGGTCTGTGATAACCACTGTAACAGAACTGCAAAGTTAGAAGATGCTCTGTTTTTTTCTGACCACTTGAATGTCAGAGTGAGGCAAAGAGGTATACGTTATAGGCTGGTGTTCACATTTGTATTTACCTTTTGCTGAATATTTGTAACCCTCTGTGAGGTTTGAACCTACCCTGGGGGTAACCATTTTATTTCTTGGATCTTGAGAATGGAGAATAGTAGACTGCTCTGCACAGGCCTTTCTCCGCTTTTGATAGGTTGATACTGTGTGCTTAACCACCTCTATAGTATCTGCAGCTGATTCGGCCAACAAAGGTGGAATAGCAGTGACCTCCATCAACTCAGCAGTGGTGGAAACAGATAGGCGGCAGCAGATTAATTCACTCTTAATTTCAAGTCACAAAAACACTGAAAGAATGCATCACACTTTGCCAGATGAGAGTTATAAGCAGGATGTTCAAATATTGCACCAAAAGACTGATAACTGATGTATACATTACAAACAATGTAGTTTTGAAAGCAAATCTGTGGAAGGGCATCTAGCCCCCTTTACACTCAGCTCTTTTGTAATAATAATGATATAGAGGCTAATTTACTGAACTGTGCACAGTGTTTACTTCGACAAAGGGCCAGTTCATTGTCTTCTTCATAAAGCTGTATAGAGAAATGCATGTTATTTTGTAAAACCCCAGTTTGTTTTTGTTATCACCATTACTGCCATTGTTTGCTTGAATTTTCAATTTCCTCAAACGATGCCCAGGGTTCTGCTCCTTTCCTGGGAGGGCAGAAGGTGAAAGAGAGGGATTAGAGAGAGAAAGATACTGAGAGAAAGAAAATGAGAGAGCTGTATGTCCAGGCCCTGTGGAGCGGGACGAGAGTGATTAATCTAGTTCCAGTGCTTTTAAACTATTCCCCCAGATGTACCCCACAGCGTATATAGCTGCACACAGTTAGCAAGAAAGACAGTGTGATAAAGAATATCCTACTGAAAAGGACATGAGAGTATATATATATATATATATATATATATATATATATATATATATATATATATATATATATATATATATATATATATATATATATATCGATGAAATGTGCATAGATAGCCATGATAGAAGTCTCCATTGTTCCCCCATTACCCCTGCTGCTTTTATCAATACATCATCCTAACCTCACGTCCATTTTTATTATTATTATTATTATTATTATTATTATTATTATTATCATTATTTTTTAATTAATTTTTAATAAAATTCATAAAACAGCAATTATGAAGTCAAGAGAAGGCTTGTATCATGTCACTAATTAGTGTAATTTAATAATGCAAGTTTCTCTTGTAGCTGGAAGGTCCTAATTTCCACAACACAGGGGTACTCATGTAGAAAACTTTATGTAGATTTCATCCTAAATGTGTGCAAAAGGCAGATTTCCAGAAACAGAAAACCATATGGCAGAACATGTGCAAAATTTACCAAAGAATATAGTTTTTATGTGCAGCAAACGATTGTTGAGCTTCACAAAATAAAAAGTGGCCATAGGAAAATAGCTAAAGCATTGAAAATTCCCATTTCCACCATCAGGGCAATAATTAAGAAGTTTCAATCAACTAAAAATGTTACGAATCTGTCTGGAAGAGGACATGTGTCTATATTGTCTTAATGCGAGGAGGAAAGTTTGAGTGGTCAAAGACTCTCCAAGGATCACAGATGGAGAATTGCGGAGATTAGTTGAGTCTTGGGGTCAGAAAGTCTAAAAAAAAAAAAAATAAATCAAACAACCCCTACATCATCACATGTTGTTTGGGAGGGATTCAAGAAAAATCCTTCTTGCTCATCCAGAAACAAACTCCAGCATATTCAGTTGTCAGACATGACTAGAAATTCATTATGGACCTTCTATGATCAGATGTATAAAGAGTTTTTTGGCAGCAAACCCACCAGATGTGTTTGGTGCAAACAGGGATAAAAAGTACCCCATGTCCACGGTTAAAAATACAGCTGGATCTTTAATGTTGTGGGCCTATTTTTTATTTTTCATTTTATTTTTTTTTTTTTTTTTTGCTGGACGTCCTGGATCTTGTTCAGATACATGGTATCATGGATTCTAGCAAATACCAACAGATAAAAAATCCTCTGCTAGAAATCTTATAATAGGCCGTGGTTGGATCTTCCATCAGGACAACAATCTAAAACAAACATCAAATGTGTCACTGAGCACAAAATGAAGCTTCTACCATGACTATCCCAGTCCCCTAACCTCTACACAGCGCACTCAATTCGCATCGGAGCAGCCACAACAGCAGCTTCTACCATTCCTACTCCTATGTATACGTAATTAGAATAATATTACAATAATCAGGATTTGAGGCTACCCTATTTAGATTGTTCTAACAACACTGTTGTTCTAAATGGAAGAACCCATTGGGCCTATTAGCCTCTGCAGTCTAAGTATGCGTAACTACAGGTTCATTGAATGAGTCACAGCTTTCAGATATGACCACGTTCTGAGCCTCCAGCCTGTGAGGAAAGAGACATTAACAAACACTACGTTCAGAGTTTTAGTCCAGCGAGACCTCAGCACGTCCCGAGTCCAGAGAGGCAAAAGTGGATTGACCAAGTCCTGAGTGTCTGGCCCAGAGAGGCAGAAGACACGCAGAGATATTTGCAACAAGGTTAAGCTCATCTTGATCTATCCGTCAAGATGGCACCGAGTATGGCGGCCGTGTTGCGAGCACTGAGCAAACTTTGCGGTTTTTCGTTTGTTTTACTTGTTTTTATGTTGTTCTACGTGTTGGATGTTGTTTGTAAAACTGTCTACGACAGACACACGCTTCTAAGCATAGGTTCCTACGTCGCGAAGCGCGAACCGGACTTTGAGTTCTTGAAGGCTGGCGCCCTGTTTACAGACACCGCATCAGAGCCCTTTGTCTGGGTCGCACGGGCGCGACGGAGGAAAAGTCGCCGGAAAAGAGGGAAGAGAGCCGGCGTCCTAGTAAGACTCAGACGTCGTCCCCTCCCCTCCGACCTCCTCTCCCAACCATTCTGCTGGCTAACGTTCAGTCACTGGACAACAAACTCTGTGAACTGCGGGCACGCGTCTCATACCATCGAGAAACAAGGGACTGCTGCATTATTTGCCTCACAGAAACCTGGATGTCTGCAGTGGTTCCAGACTCAGCCATCGAGCTCACAGGGTTCTCCGTGCACCGTTCGGACAGAACGAAAGAGCTCACGGGGAAAAGCAGAGGTGGGGGTGTTTGTTTATTTGTCAACCACTCGTGGTGTGACGAAAGGAACCTACACTCCATTAAATCCTTCTGCTCCCCTGATCTGGAATTTCACATGCTTCTGTGCCGACCATTCTGGCTACCGAGGGAATTTACAGCGGTCATAATCACAGCTGTTTATATTCCTCCTCAAGCCAACACAGAACAAGCACTCAAGGAACTGTATGGGAATATAAGTGAGCAGGAAACCACGTGCCCAGAAGCAGCGTTTGTTGTTACGGGGGACTTTAACAAAGCCAACTTCAGAACAATAGCCCCAAAATACTTTCAGCACATCACCATCAACACGCGTGGTGATCGTGTACTGGACCACTGTTACTCTCCTTTTCGAACGCATACAAATCTCTCCTGCGCCCACCTTTGAAGCAAATCAGATCACTCTTCCATCCTGCTCCTGCCTGCTTACAGGCAGAAACTGAAACGGGAAGCACCCGCCTCAGGACAATCCAATGCTGGTCGGACCAATCAGGCGCTACACTACAGGACTGTTTTGATCACGTGGACTGGGACATGTTCCGGGCAGCTTCTGATGGCGACATAGAGGTGTACTCAGAGACTGTAACGTGTTTCATCAGGAAGTGTGTAGAAGACGTTGTGCCGACTAAAACAATCCGTATCTACCCCAACCAAAAACCGTGGATAAACAGTGATGTCCGAGCAGCCTTGTCAGCACGAACATCCGCTTTTAAATCCGGTAATGCTGATGATCGCAAACAAACCAGTTACGATCTCAGGAAATCCATCAAAGCCGCAAAAGACAATAATACAAAACAAAGTTGAAGATCAATTCAACACCAACGATGCAAGAAGTATGTGGCAGGGAATCAATAACATCACAGACTTTAAAGGAAATAAACCAGCTACGGTGAACATTGCCGCCTCTCTACCGGATGAGCTGAATAACTTTTATGCTCGTTTCGAGGCTCACAACACCGCCCACACAGAGCGCGCTCCCGCAGCTGCTGCAGGAGACGTGAGTGCACTCACCATCTCCGTCGCGGATGTAACCCGATCCTTCCGGCGGGTAAATATCCGGAAGGCTGCGGGTCCTGATGGCATCCCCGCCGCGTGCTCGAGCATGCGCATTACAACTAGCCGGTGTTTTCACAGACATTTTCAATCTCTCCCTCTGTCTGTCTGTGGTTCCCTCGTGCTTCAAAAAATCCACCATTGTGCCAATACCAAAGAAAAGCAAAACCACCTGCTTAAATGACTGGAGGCCCGTTGCTCTCACACCCATCTTCAGCAAGTGCTTTGAGAGACTCATCAGAGATCACATCTGCTCTGTGCTGCCTTCATCATTGGATCCGCTACAATTTGCATATCGTAGTAACCGTTCTACAGATGATGCTATTGCTTTCACCCTTCACACTGCTCTCTCCCACCTGGAAAACAAGAACACCTATGTGAGAATGCTGTTTGTGGACTACAGCTCAGCATTTAACACCATAGTGCCCACTACACTTGTTGCGAAGCTCCAGACTCTGGGACTAAACAGATCTCTGTGCAGCTGGATCCTGGACTTCCTGACAGGCAGAAGTCAGGTGGTCAGAATGGGCAACAACACATCATCCCCTCTGACCCTCAACACTGGTGCTCCTCAGGGCTGTGTCCTCAGCCCACTCCTGTACTCCTGTACACACATGACTGTACAGCCACACACAGCTCCAACGTCATTGTCAAATTCGCCGATGACACAACGGTGATAGGCCTGATCACCGACAACGATGAGACGGCCTACAGAGAGGAGGTGAGCACTCTGACTAAATGGTGTCAGGAGAACCACCTCTCACTCAACACCGACAAGACCAAGGAGCTGGTGGTGGATTTCAGGAGACAGAGCAGAAAACACAAACCCATCACCATCGACAAGACACCAGTGGAGCGGGTTAACAGCTTTAAGTTCCTCGGTGTCAACATCAGTGAGGATCTCACCTGGTCCACACACCGACGCAGTGCTGAAGAAGGCACATCAACGCCTCTTCTTCCTGAGACGGCTGAGGAAGATTGGAATGAGCCCCAGCATCCTCAGATCCTTCTACACGTGCACCATAGAGAGCATCCTGGCGGGCTGCATCACGGCCTGGTTCGGAAACAGCACCGCTGGCAACCGCAAAGCTCTGAAGAGGGTCGTGCGAACTGCCAGCCACATTGTTGGAGGTGAGCTTCCCTCCCTCCAGGACATCTACACCAGGCGGTGTGCAAGGACGGCCCGGAGGATCATCAGTGACTCCAGCCACCCGTCCCACAGACTGCTCTCTCTGCTGCCCTCAGGAAGACGCGTCTCCGCAGCATCCGATCCCGCACTAGCCGACTTAGGGATAGCTTTTTCCCTCAGGCTATCAGACTATTGAACGCTCAAAACTAATACTCTCTACAGCATACTCCCACAATATGGCATGCCACACACCGCACTCAACTATAACAGTCAACACTGGACTATATACACACACTTCATTTATCACCGCACTATCTACCGGTTACCACTGGATACATCCGATGCACACTCATGACATTCTGTATCCAGTTCACATAAAATCATCATCATTTACACGTACAAATGTCAATAATGTAGAACGTGTACATTCTGTGTATAGTGTTTCTTGTGTATAGTGCTTAATGTGTATATTCTGTGTACAGTGCTTAATGGGTATAGTGCTTAATGTGTATATTCTGTGTATTGTGTTTGTGTATAGGGTCTAATGTGTATATAGTGTCTAATGTGTATAGTGTCTAATGTGTATAGTGTCTAATGTGTATATTCTGTGTATAGTGTCTAATGTGTATAGTGTCTAATGTGTATATTCTGTGTATAGTGCTTAATGTGTATAGTGTTTAATGTGTATAGTGTTTAACGTGGTGCTAACTGTATGCATGTACTTTCAGAGTATAATGTGTAATGTAGTACTGACTGTAAGTATGTCCAATAGTACACTGTGTGTACTAACTATATGTATGTGCACATTGCACTTTTTTTCTGTTTTTACCTGCTTAAGGTTGTATGGTTATGTTAACTGTTACTGCAATTGTCTGGAGCACGCTCCCAAGAATTTCACTCTCCAAGGCACATGTGCTTTGGTGATGTGACAATAAACTAAACTAAACTAAACTAAAGGAGAGCAAACCTTCACTTCAAGGTTCCTTCGTCTGTGTGTTCCAGATTTTAGGACCCTTTGGTGTTCCAGGAGATCAGCATTCCACAGATCTTCATGTTAAAGGTTGCTGAAACAGATTTCAGCTCCTTTCCTCACTGCATTGTCACCCAGCACAACCAGTGGAAAAAGTAATCACCATCGGACGGCTTAATCAACCATGTGGAACGTAAATATCACTTAACCAAACTTCTTTCTAGAGACCTTGGCATTGTTGTATATTATCAGTATATGATTTTCTAATTTACATTACATTAGAGGTAATATAACTGATGCTAGTTAATAACAAATAATTGTGTTAATATATTAGATTAACAAATAATTGTGTATATAGTATATACAATAATTGTGTCATTCTTGTTAATCTTTGTTAATAAAATTTATTTTATTACAATTGTGTCTTCCTTGTGCTGATAATACAGAAGAGGCTCTACAAGTTAGAAATCTCACCAATCTTTCAGATAAATCAGCTGACCAACTCTTCACCTTTACATTCATTCTAAATGATTGGACAGTCTCCTGTCTGGAGTGTTCTCATACAGCCAAGGTAAAAGACCTTGACTAGTGTCCTAAACTAAGAGAGGGGGAAGGTGGTCATCTGATGTACTCATAACCACACCTTAAGTGACCAAAAATCCCAACGTCAGCAGTGACGTGAGTACCAATCACTACCTTACTTAGCGTCCTTGGATGGAAGAAAGTAAAATTACTACAGCAGTGATGAGGGAGAAACCATTACAGTGATGATGGAGAAATTGGTTTAGCCATGACACACATAGCGACAATCACAGTATTTTTTTTTTCTTTTTCTTTCATGTGTAATATAATATAAAGCTGCTACTTTAAAGTAATCTATTGTGTAAAGTACTATATAAACATGTGATGTGAATAGTCTGGAATGCTGAATTGTGCTGGTGCGAACATATCCACATCGCTATGATCAGATGCTTTCTTAACTGCTGTCATCTTTGTTGTGTTTATTTATAGAAATGTCGCTCTCAGCAGCGTGGACAGTGTCGGGATATATACTGCCCTGCAAAGGTATTTCCAACTTTGTTTTACCCCTAAGCAAAGCAGAAAAAGAACTTTGCAGTGAATAGTTGGGGCCTTGAGTTCATTTCGTCCGATGCCTTTATGTTTGATCTATTTTTGTCAATTTACTGTTTTTTGTGCCATTATTTAACACCCAAAAAAAGCATGTCTTAAACCAGATGCTAATTTGCACTGCTCTTGCAGACTGCGTCTGTGTTCTTTAATTTGCCCGTCATCAGTAGATCACGCGCCATTAGCCATTGACGCGCTTTTGTGGAATTGTGCTCTCACGCTAATATGCCTGTTTAGTAAATCTGGCCCTTAGTCTCAGGCATGATGCCTTTTTGTCATATAGCTGAGGTCTAGGGGCGGACTGGTCATCTTGGGCACCGGGACTTTTCCCGGTGGGCGACTGGACAATGTGGGCTGGCCCACTGCTATGTACATATAAAGAATGAAGTATAGTACATTTACTCAGCCTATAACCTTCTGTCATCCCAGACCAATGGCCTGCACGGTCCACTTGAGGTAAAAACTCTAATCTATTTAGCCTGATCAGTCTCAGTGATCTAAAAGCACTCATCAATGTCAACAAAAGTTTTAGATATCCAATCAAATCGATGGAGGCGGGATTTACTGTCCAGAGAATCCAAGCAGTGTGGAGACAATACAGCATTATTTGCCGACTGCTTACAAACAAACAAACAAACTGTTACACTACGAACATTAATTTCCATGGATGCAAATTATCTGACCTTTTGATTTTCTGAGATTTTAATTCCATTTACATTATTCGTCAGATTCATCACACAATGCACAAAGAAGCCTTAACGTAGCAGTTTTCAGATAAGAGCGAGTGATTGTGTATCTGTGTCCAGGCTTTCTTCAGTAATTTCACAAAAAACTCAAAATATCATTTTCAAACTAAAACATGGTAAAACTGGCAACTTTCATATTCAAGTAGCCTATGTCTCATGTTTGGTAAGTGTCATATTGTAACACGCAAATTGGTTTTGGGTTTTGTTTGTGTTCATGTCTTTGTATTTATGCTCGTTGTCCTGTTCCTGGTTTTGTCATGTGTTCCTGTTTGTCATGTGATCCTGCCATGTGCTCCATTGTCATATGATTCCCTTGTCCTCATGTGTTATGTTCTCATTGGTTGTTTTAGTCATGTGGGTTCTTAGTTCAGTTCTGTCATTGGTTCATTGCCTCGATTTGTTCACAGGCGTGTCTTGTTAGTCATTAGTCTCTGTGTATTTAAACCCTCATGTTTGCCATGCGTTTTTGTCTAGTATTGTTTGTGTAAACTGCTGTCGTGTCGTGTCGTGTAATCGCGTCGTCGTGTGTCGTAATCGGTAATAGGTGTCGCGTGTCGTGTAATAGGTAATGGGTGTCGTGTCGTGTCGTGTCGTGTCGTTGTTTTGTTCTGTTCACTTTTTGTTTTGTAAATAAACTGCACTTGGGTTCTGCAGCTCGCCTGCAGTGGAATGATATTACACATATGCTAAAATAAAAATATAATTTGCCAATTAGTTGTGCATTATTGTGCACTTGCAGTATTTTACAAAATAATAATAATTTGACTTAAGTTATATTAAACCACTGCATGGAAAAGTGTAAACCTTTTCAAAGTTAGGCTACTTACTATTTGCCATGTGCACCATGGAAAGACAGATTATAGCGTAAAGTATGCCACTCATTCATAAATGTTAATTTTAAGCATTTCAATATAAAAATAAAAAGCATTTATATTTTCATGTTAGTAAGTGGTGTTAAAAATTACTTTGTGCATAATGAGCTGGTGGGTTAATGGTGAGGTGTGTTGCAGACTGGGTGTGATGGGCCGCTTTGTTTCCCCCAGTCCGCCCCTGCTGAGATCTGGGGATGTTTGAAAATGTACACCATACTACTGTTATTTTTGAAATTTTGTTCTTTTAGTTTTTGTTGTTTTTATTGTTGTGTAAAGATGTTGAAAGTTGAAATTCTCATTACCATATTTACCTTTCAGTGTCATATGACTGTAGTATGAGGCATTTATCTTAATTATACATACTTATCATCAAATATAACAAATATTAGTATTGATAATTGAACATTAAGTTGTGTTATGCATGCCTGATGCATCCAGACCACATGACCTTCGATGGCATGCGCAATTCATACAAAAGAGTGCAAGTATATTCCTGTTTTTCAGCAGCCTTGGTTCCTAAATTATTTTTCCTATTTGTTTAGAACTCTACATACTGTACAATAAAAGATTTGATGTGCACTCATTCAAAAATTGACAGTATATTATAAAATGATTGACTAGGCAGTTTATGTTTCCTAAATCATTTTGAAAGGGTTTGTAAGGTAGGGTTTATACATTAGAGACAATTGTATTTATGATTTTGGAACATGACTGTTGATAAAAGTCCCACACACTGAAAGAAACACAAATATGTTATATTCAACAAATTCGTTTACAGCTACAGTTTGGATTTTGTTTACAATTCTGGGCAAATTAAATGATAAATTAACTTCATGTAGAGAACTCAACATGACACAGACTGGTCTGATTGGGCAGTCCAATCAGGAACTTATACCTTCTTGTCAAGCTTACAAACTGTTACTGACCTGATGGTCTGTGTAGGATTCTCCTTCAGCAACATGTCTAGATCTGCCTTATGGAGTAAGGACATGTAAATGTCTTTCTAAATTAGACTTCATGATGATCAAGTAATACTTACCAATGGCAAACTCCACAACCATTTTAGGAAATACTTTATAATAGGTTATAATAAAGAATGTTTCATATACTGTGAATACATTGAAGACATTTTCAATGTAATAAAACAGAAATCACTTAATTTTTTCAGAAATGGTGTCAGTGTGAAAGCGCAATGTGAGTCTGCTGTTGCAAAGAGATGCTCTCACGGCACACATGGGCAGGTGCAGCATGTTTGAAACCGGCCTAATCCCCACATCATCCAGCCATTAATTATTTATTCTGCATTTAATTTGAAAGTCAGATAGACCCAAAGTCAAAGAGATTCATACTGTTTAATAATTTATGCGGGTCATTCAAAGGTAATAATAATATTGTTGATTAATATATGTTGTGCAGCTTGGCATACCTGATTCCTTTCCTCCTTTCTTTTTGAATGTATGGCATACCGGGAACTGTGGAGTTCCAAATGTGGAAATGTGTCCAAACACTTTCACCGATGTTTCATTTTCAGTTAAACTGGAGTGTTGTTGGAGCTGTGTCTTAGCAGTTAGTGTACAGGAGATGCAGGCTCGATTCTGGTGTCTGTTCTAATGTGCGATATGTGCGAGAGATATCAGAGTAGTTGGATGAAACAATGGGTGGGTGGGTGATGCACATGCAACAAATACACTGTAAGAACTTTTACACAGTCACTGTGATGCAAGTTCATGGCTGACTCATTTTTTGTCACTATCTTACCGACCCCACACACAATCTCTTACACACACACACACACACACACACACACACTTGTCCAACCAAACCCTAAATGGGGACTTTTTGAAGAAGAAGAATAAGAAAGAAGATGAACTTACAATCCAAGAAGAAATGCACATGCAAGATTAGATTTGCATTGTTACACCAAATAGGAGTTAGATCAAAACTAATTCAGATGTTACTGGACATTTTTAGGTCATCTTAAAACAGGCACAGTAATCATGTAAAATGTCATGTTACTTACAGTATTGACCTATCGGTAAGCCCCGCCCCAATTAGTTACTGTTGTTAACTCAGACAAACAAATGTTGCTAACTGTCTTGCAATGACAACTATCAGTGTGAAAACCTTATCCCAAGTTGTTTTTGGACACAGAATGTAGCAGACCCCCTCCGATTGATGGCCAAACTTAACTGATGGTTTATGAAGTTTTTTGCATCCTTTTCACTCTAACAAAATCGCCGTAGCTGAACAAAGCATAAGTGCGCATGAATGTCTCATTCACAAACTCTCTCTCTACGTTGCATTATCATTAAAGGTGTCATGAACGGACTTTTTAAAAATATTTTATACTATTGTCTGAGGTCAACTTATGATGTTTGCGTGGTTTTTACATTCAAAAACATCATAATGAATAAGTAATAGGCTATTATCTACCCTGGTTTTGAGGCTATGGAATGCTCGGTTTTTATGGGCGTGCCGCACTGAAGACTTGGAAGTAAATGCCCACGGCTAGGATTGGATAAGATTTGCATATTTAATGAGCTCCAGGTCCCCTGTCAGTACATGTGGGAATTGTTTAGAAAGCGTGTGGGAAAACGGTAACCGGAATGAATCGCCCACAGGGCTTGCAAAATTTGAAATGATTCGAGCTTTGTGACATGGTGCATTATCCTGCTGGAAGTAGCCATCAGAGAATGGGTACATGGTGGTCATAAAAGGATGGACATGGTCAGAAACAATGCTCAGGTAGGCCGTGGCATTTAAACGATGCCCAATTGGCACTAAGGGGCCTAAAGTGTGCCAAGAAAACATCCCCCACACCATTACACCACCACCACCAGCCTGCACAGTGGTAACAAGGCATGATGGATCCATGTTCTCATTCTGTTTACGCCAAATTCTGACTCTACCATCTGAATGTCTCAACAGAAATCGAGACTCATCAGGCCAGGCAACATTTTTCCAGTCTTCAACTGTCTAATTGTAGTGAGCTTGTGCAAATTGTAGCCTCTTTTTCCTATTTGTAGTGGAGATGAGTGGTACCCGGTGGGGTCTTCTGCTGTTGTAGCCCATCCGCCTCAAGGTTCTGCGTGTAGTGGCTTCACAAATGCTTTGCTGCATACCTCGGTTGTAACGAGTGGTTATTTCAGTCAAAGTTGCTCTTCTATCAGCTTGAATCAGTCGGCCCATTCTCCTCTGACCTCTAGCATCAACAAGGCATTTTCGACCACAGGACTGCCGCATGCTGGATGTTTTTCCCTTTTCACACCATTCTTTGTAAGCCCTAGAAATGGTCGTGTGTGAAAATCCCAGTAACTGAGCAGATTGTGAAATACTCAGACCGGCCCGTCTGGCACCAACAACCATGCCACGGTCAAAATTGCTTAAATCACCTTTCTTTCCCATTCTGACATTCAGTTTGGGGTTCAGGAGATTGTCTTGACCAGGACCACACCCCTAAATGCACTGAAGCAACTGCCATGTGATTGGTTGATTAGATAATTGCATTAATGAGAAATTGAACAGGTGCTCCTAATAATCCTTTAGGTGAGTGTATAAAAGATTTAAAAATAAATATGGTGGGAGATTAATTTGGAAGCGATGGTTTACAGATCACAATGCAAATGGGAGAAGCCTCATGTTACGGTCGTCACGAACGCAGATGACAACATCCAGGATCAACACTGTTCATGTACTGCAGGGTAAGATTAAAATAATTTACATTTAAATGTGCACTATGTAAAAAAATATCCAAAAATCACTAGGCCAGTGTTATATATTTTGTTCAATTGAGTACTTACAATATCCTAAATGTTTCCAACTATTTGTAAATTTTGAGAAAGTTGCAATTTTAACCAATGAACTGGGACGTGTGAGGGAGTTGCCTGTCAATTGCGTCATATCTGCGTTACCCTCGGTTTTCAGTTTTATTTTGCAGAAACTCTTTACTCTTACTGCAATGTGCAACAAGTGTAATAGCAGCCGCCGAGCGAACACACAGAGTAATGTCATAAGATCATTTTCAACACACTCAAATGTATCTGATATCATAAACAGAGCTGTGTTATCTCATACTCATGACCGGAAAAGCGGAAATGGCGCCAGCTAGTGTGGCATAATAAAAGTCCCACTGCTCGCAAGGCTTGTGTTGTTCATCTTATTAACAATCACTCCAGCGGTCTTGCTCAGCTCCCACAACACTCAGTCCTGCTCTGCTTCATTCTACAGTAACGTTAATAATCGCATCCATGAACCTGATTTCTGCCCGAGTCCTTTCCCGATTCTTTTCCACCAGCTGTGAGGTGAAGACCACATGTCCCAAGATTCTGCGCTCAAACTCGGCGCCATCAAGCTACACCTTTGTTTTGAATAGGCGACCTCTAGTGGACGGAAAAGTCACCTTTAAGCACCTTAATATGGAGAGATGCACTGAAATGTAGATCTTCATTTATGTGGGTTTTTTTTTTTTATTTTACCTGCACTGTTAACGTTATGTGACGTGAGAGCAGTTAGTTATTTCGGTTTGTATGTTAGCAGGGACTCACTAACTTCGTAACTTAATGAGAGTATGACAACCAGAAAATCCTCTTAGGATACTTGGAATCAGTGTTACAGTACCCCAGACACATTGTTTTACCATTTTTGTAGCATAAACACCATCAAACCAAATGAGAGCTTTGGATTTTCCAATGTTTCTCTATGGCACTGAAACGTAAAGATGTCAGAGTTCCGGTCCCCGTGCAACTGATACTCAACTGCCATTGTCTCATCTGCGTTTGAGGGGAGGGGCTTACTGATAGGTTAATTAGTCATATTATTTGTTACCACTACCAGATTACATTCCAGAATTAATGCAACCAGAACTAGGTACTTGTATATGACAATTCTGAGCTCTAAATAAGTGTTTTTTTTTTTTTTTATATATCAATAAACATTAACATTTATTTCTTTTATACATATTTTGCTTCACAAAAATTGACATATGCATTATTTCTCTCTGTCCAGCATTTGCTTTCCTGTGCTGCTGTGGACTGTGGCATGGGATATCACAACCTTACAGTGCAGCAACTTTTGATATCCATCAAGCTCTAATTTACTCCCTGTGTATCCGCTGCTTTGCACGGGCCGTCAGTTGATGGTGGTAAGAGGATACAATAAGAGTGTGTCCAAGGCGGCTCATGAAGGGCACAGCAATTCATCACTTGAACCCATGATGGATCATTCTAACATCTGCGATGAATAGAAACACAAGGCCAAAAACACACTGAGGCAATATGAGAAGGAATATACTTTACATCCATTTAATCATCCAGAGTCTGTAAGGTGAGGCGAGCACGGAGGTACAGGGTCTAGCAAAACGTTAACATTTCTCTTTTCTCTGACATTCTACTTCCTGCTGTACCAGCTTAGATTGATTTTATTGGAGAGTGCTCTATACCAGTTTCAGCTGGTGCTTTTTTTTTTTCCTTCAAAAGTGAAGAAGCATATATTATTTCTCAATGGCACAATATGCACTCTGATCCATTTTTGTCTGCAGTGATGACTCTAAAGCCTGCTTCTCTAAACTGTCAAATTACTTCAAGCATTTAGGCATGTGCACATGGTCAAGACGAACTGCTGAAGGTGATTTAAGTGACATTGAATGTGGCCGGGTAATTGGTGCCAGGCGGGCTGGTTTGAGTATTTCAGAAACTGCTGATTTACTGGAATTTCCACGCAAAACCATCTCTGGGCTTTACAGATGATGGTATGAAAAAGAAAAAATATTCAGTGAGCCACAGTTATGTGGGCGAAAATGCATTGTCGATAAACCACTCATTACAACTGAGATATACACAATTTCAGTTGTTGTACCTAAATGCAGTGTTATTGCTCATGATCTACTTTCTATTTTGCCTTGCCTTGTTTCAGGTTCCAAGTGCTGTTTTTTGTTTTTGTTTTGTTTTTTTGTTTACATCCTGCTTCCATCTCTCCTTCTTGCACCTCCAGACTTTACATCCTATGCTTCCTGCCCTGGTGATCTCATAAGAGCACCTCTGTACCAATTGAGAATTGTTTAATCACCAGATCCTACCTGAGTTTTGTTGTTGACCATGTCCATCCCTTTATGACCACAGTGTACCCATCTTCTGATGGCTACTTCCAGCAGGATAACATGCCATGTCACAAAGCTCAAATCATCTCAAACCAGTTTCTTGAACATGACAATGAGTTCACTATACTCAAATGGCCTTCACAATCAATAGATCTCAGTTCAATAGAGCACCTTTTGTCAGGGAGAGACATGAATTCAGATGCAGGTAGAACATACATCTTTATTTTGCTCTCAATGTGCACAGAAAAGATGTCAGAAACACAAAATGAAGAGGGAGAGTCCAAATCAACATCCATTGGGCCAGCACTGCACAGCAAGGGTGGGACGATGAGTCCCTGAGACACCAGTGGCGCAACATTAAGTCCATGAGTCAAAATGAGCACTGAAACATGGATCATGTGCTCAAAAACAGCAAAGCACGCAGACACTGAGACAAGGACAGCAAAATAGGACACAACAGACTGAAGTCACGCCAGGCAGCAGAGAGTTTGCTCAAGATCCTGGTTAGCTCGTTCAACCTGACCGTTGGTCTGAGGGTGAAAACCTGAAGACTGACTCGTTGAGGCACCAATCTGTCTACAGAACTCTTTCCAGAACCGGGAGACAAATTGTGGTCCTCTATCAGAGACCACATCCACCAGAAGACCATGTAGCTGGAAGATGTGGTCCACCACCACCTGGGCTGTCTCCTTGGCAGAAGGAAGCTTGGGTAAGGGGATAAAATGGACCACCTAAAATGAGAAGCGATCCACCACTGTCAGAATCACGGTGTGACCAGGGACGAAAGATAATGGGTAAAGACTGCCATAGACAAACAGGAGACTTTTAAGAGCATATTTTTTCTTATTTTTCTTATTTCTTATCTTATTTTTTTCTTATTTTCTTTTCTTATTTTAAGAGCATACCAAGCAAGCCCACACAAACTGCCTGACATCTTGGGCCATGGATGGCCACCAAAATCGCTGATGGATGGCACCAGCGACCTCCGAACCCCTGAATAACAGGTTACTCTGAATTAATGCCCCAACTGAAGGACACAGCACAGCCAGCACAAACAACCGACACCTTGGGACACCTGACAAAGACTGTGGTACTCCAACAGAACTCTGGTAAGATCGGCTTCCTTGACCTGAAAAACAGTCAGGAAAAGAAGTCAGGAGACAAGGTAGCACCCAAACATGATGCAAGACAAGACAGCACCTAAACATGATGCAAGACAAGACTGACTTCAAGATAACACGGAACTCCCTGACCAATCCATGTGAGGGTTGTGCTGCACCAGTCATGGGTGCCCCAGGACAATGGGAGCACTCAGGGAATCTAGGAGGTACAGCTCAATCACCTCACAGTGATTGCCAGAGACAATAAGACTTACGGAGGGAGTAGAATAGGTGATGGAGGTGATGAGGAGGCCATTAAGGGAGTGGACAGAGAGAGGAGAGGGGAGAGGGATGGCAGGAATGCCCCACAGCGCAGCAACAGAGACATCCAGGAAGTCGCCTTTAGCACCTGAGTCGATCAGGGCCGAACAGGAATGGAGAGTGTCTTTAAACTGAATAGAGACATTGAGCAGGATACGTGAAGTGGGGGAGTCAAGACAAGGAGTAGCACCAACCAGGATCCCCCAGTCATCTTTTAACCTTTTAGAAATTGAAGCTAAAAAGGGCGTTTACACATATTTAGTTTTTTTGACTGTAGAATTATAACACAATGTGCTATCCTCAAGTGCAAGGTGTCTTTTTTTAGAAAACAACTGGCTTCAATAAATTACAGTTATTGACCCTTACTGTGTGTGGTGAGTTTGAAAATAGAATTTAAATAGACAAAAATGTCAAAAACTGGTCTTTTTTGTGACACTGGGTTGCAGAGTTTTCACTCAGGAGCCTTTTTCTTTTCCCCAGTCCTGGTGAGAGGCTACGCATTCCTCACGGCCACAGCTACAACTGCGGCTACGGCTACGACGGTGCCCACGGCCCCTCTGAGGTGGTGTTGTGGATGGCCCATTTGCTTCTGTAGAAGAGTTCAAGAGTTGAAGAGTTTTATTTGTCACATACACAATTATATACAGAATATACAACCGACAGTGAAATGTAAACAGGTCCGCTCCATGGACAGTGCAAATTCACAGTTAAAAACACAAGGAGGAAATTATATATATATATAGAATTATAAATAAATCAAGTAGGAAAAAAAATTAAAATAAAGAAGTGGAATAAAATAAGTGAAATAAACTGCAGTGAGTAAACTGTAGACTTATAAATATGCGGTTAACAGAAATGTACAAAGAAGTATAATGTGCAAACAGGTTTATAACAGGTTGTTACACAGTAACAACGAGAACAGAAAGTGCAGTGCAATGGCAGTATATCGATGGTCACGTGATATTAAGTGACTGAGTTCAGAAGTCTGATGGCCTGGGGGAAGAAGCTCCTCCTGAATCTCTCAGTTTTGGCCATCAGGCTTCGGAAGCGCTTACCAGATGGCAGCAGCGTGAAATGAGGGTTTGCAGGGTGATTAGAGTCCTTGATGATCTTAGTAGCTCTACCTTTGCAGCGTTTGGTGTAGACGTCCTGCAGAGACGGGAGAGCTGACCCTGAGATACGCTCGGATAAGCGCACGACTCTTTGCAGGGCTTTGCAGTCATGACTGGTGCTGTTCCCATACCACGCTGTGATGCACTGAGTTAATACACTGGGTTAGCTTAATGGGAACTATGGTGTTAAAAGCTGAGCTATAGTCAATAAATAGCAGCCTTACGTAGTTCCCACTTTTGCTGTCGATGTGAGTGAGGGAGGAGTGGAGGACATGAGAGATGGCATCTTCAGTCGATCTATTGGGACGATAGGCAAACTGAAGAGGGTCCAAAGTGTCAGGAATGAAGGAGCAAATGGTGTTTTTAATGAGTCTCTCAAAGACCTTCATGACTATAGATGTGAGAGCCACTGGACGATAGTCATTTAGGTAAGAGGGTTTACTGTTCTTAGGGACAGGGATGATGGTGGATTTTTTGAAGGAGGTGGGGACCACAGATGTAGCGAGGAACTCATTAAAGATGGACGTAACCAACCCGGCGAGCTGATCAGCACAGGACCGCAGAACACGACCTGAAATACCATCCGGCCCGCAGCTTTCCTGACGTCCACACGCTTGAGTGCCCTCCGAACTTCATCCTCCGAGACAGAGATCACGTGGTTGTTGCTGCTCTGAGTGATTCCCTCTGACGCGTCACTTGGCGGAGTTGTGCTGCCGCGATTACAATCAAAGCAAGCGTAGAAAGAGTTTAACTCGTTCACAAGCAACAGATCAGCTCTCATCTATGCAGAGGATTTAGATCCAAAAGCACTGATGGTCCTCAGTCCCTGCCACATGCGCCGGGAGTCGTTGAGTTGGAAATGAGACTCCACTCGATCTTTATAACGGAGCTTTGCGGCTTTAACTGCGCGTCGGAGAGCATAGCAGGACGATCTGTAGTCATTCATATTCCCCAATAGAAGACCGGCGTTGTAAGTGTGTGTGTTCACTGCAGCGCGGATTGAATTGTCCACCCACGGTTTCTGATTTGAGAAGGACGTTATTGTTATTGTTTGTGTGGCTTGCTCTGTAAGCGTGTTGATGAAGCAAAGCGCCACATCCGTGAACTCGCTGACATCAGATGAACTCGCCCGGAACATGTCCCAGTCGATGTCATCAAGAGCTGCCTGTAGCGTTTAACTTCCCGCCTCACCGGGGTTCCTGAACGAGCCTTTGTCTGTATTCAGGTGTGAGGAAAATGGCGGCATGGTCCAATTTGCCAAAAGCTGGCAATGAATGAGCTTTATAGGCATTCTTAAACGGAGAGTAGCAATGATCCAGTGTGTTTGCTCCTCGTGTAGGACAGGAGACGTGCTGGTGAAAGTTTGGCAAGACTTTCTTTAGGTTTGCTTTGTTAAAATCGCCCACGACGATGAAAGCAGCATCGGGTAACATCATGAAGGCCAGATAAAGCCAGCCCTGTGTCTGCCTTTGGTGGAATGTAAACGGCAGTGGCGATGACAGAGGAAAACTCCCTCGGCAGATAGAATGGGCGGCAAATGATTGTTAAATGTTCCAGATGAGGCGAGCAGGATCGCGAAAGAATGGTGATGTTCCTGGGGTCGCACCATTTCTTGTTGATCATGAAACATACTCCACCGCCTTTAGATTTACCGGCCTCGGCTGTTCTGTCCATCCGAAAAACAGAGAAGTTCTCCGACGGCGTCACAGCTGTGTCCGGGACCGCGGGCGTGAGCCATGTTTCGGACCAACAATAGATGTTACAGTCTCTCATGTCCCGTTGAAAACTTATCCTGGCTCTAAGATCGTCCATCTTATTCTCCAAGGATTGGACATTTGCGAGCAGGATGCTCGGGAGAGGTGGGCTGAATGCCCTTTTTCTCAGTCTGTTGCGGACCCCAGCACGTTTCCCACAGTGTTTCTTGTTTCTTCGCCGTCGACTCTGGCCATTGTTCAACTCGGCGTTCCGAAGAATCTCAGATGGCCACAGAGGATTGGTGAAAGTGTCCTGAAACAGTCCAGTGTAGCGGTAACCAATGTCCAAAAGTGTTTTGCTGTCATAGCAGATCAATGCAGATGATAAATTTGTAAAAATTGAGAGCAAAAGAGAGTAAAATAATAAATAAAAGCACAGTCTTCGCAGAGCGACCTGAACGGCGACCGAACACGGCGGCACCATTTTGTTTTGAAGCCACACTGAAAAAAAAAAAAAATACAAGCTTGTGTTACAAACTCACTGTATATTTATAAATGTATTTTCCATTACGAACCAATACATTAGTAAAAGCAAAATTGTAAAAAAAAAAATAAAAGTTATAAATACAACAACACAATAACAAAGAAATAATAATAAAAAATAATAAAAATCCTAACAATAACAATAAGGTTTCAGCACTTCATGCTTGAACCCATAATGAAGCCTGCAATTACTTACACATGCATGCCAACACATTTATGTACACACATGTACATACACACCTACCATGCATGAATACACATGAATGCACACACACACGCATACACACACACACGCATGCATGCAAACATATGAGTGCGTGCACACACACATAAACACATGAATGCACACACACATGCATATATACACTTGAACGATTGCAACGGTACACTTTACAATACGGATGCACTAATATGCATTAATTAATGCTTAACTAATGCACAAATAATTATGAGTTAATGTATGACTCATGAAGAACTAAATCATTTATTAATGATTACTGTATCATGACTATTAACTAATTGTTAAGTAATATGTAATTGTGGTTATGGCTTTTGAATTAATTTTGACTTAGTTAATAGTCATGTGCCTCAACAAGTAAAGTCATAACATAATGATACCTTTGCAAATTGTTAGCTGATGATTAATTAAAGCAGACAACTGGAAGTTGAAATGCATGACTTTGACCCATTGTGGTAATTAACATATGAATTTACACTATTAGTTAATATAATATGTTATTAGGGAATTAATACAATATGACACACATTTAACTAATAACCATTTAATGATTACTTGATTTATTAATCATATAGAATATTCATTAGTTGCTGATGCAGTAATCATTAATAAATGGTTTAGTTATTCATAAGGCATACATTAACTCATGATTATTTATGCATTAGTTAAGCATGAATTAATGCATATTAGTGCACTCATATTGTAAAGTTTTACCATTGCAACCAAATGTAACGCACACACATTCTTGCAAACACAAACGTACGCACACATGTACACATGCAACGCATACATACGCATGCACACATATATACACGCACATACCACACCCATTCTAAGATGTATGAAACAGTGGTATTTTGAACTGAAACACTGAATCTATGCCTATTTTACTGACATTTCTCACAGCTTCTTCAGACAAAAAGACAAGCTTTACTTACCAATCCATGTCTGGATCAAGGCCAGCAGCAAATGCCTCCTCAACATCTAAATATGCAGACTCCGGGTCAGAAGAGTCCCGCTCAGCCTCCTTCCAAGTGTCAAAAATAAGCTCAATTGCCTCCTCTCTTGTATACTCTGTCTTCACCATGATTTTTTCTTTTATTGTATTGTTTTGTAATCTAAAAATCCTCTAAAACTCTAACTCTCTAAAACTGTCTAACTTGCCATGCTCCGTATCTCCCTTCAAATCCCTCCTTCCCTGTTCCCCCCGAAAGCCGCAGTGATTTGCTAATGGAAATCATGACATTAACGTAATAAGCCATATATTGTCAGGAGCTATTTGAATTATTTTGATAGTGCAAACAGTTGAAGAATTATGGCAACATGAATACAGCTTGGTTGGCTGTGTCGGCGACAACACATCTGGTTTAAAAGGGTTAAAGAACACTAAATAGCCGATTCCCCAGCTTCCCACAGTATAGGCAAAGGCCCCGAGCCAGGCGATCCTGCTTCTCCTTAGGATTGAGGAGAATGTGTCCCACTTGGCTCAGGGCTCAGGGTCTGCTGAAGGAGAGGAGGAGGTAGGAGCAGAACTGGAAGCACCCTCCTCCATCATCCAGGAAGACTGCTGGCATTGACGTTGAAGACACACCTCTACATGAAGCGCCAACTTCACAAGGGTATAGAAATCATAAGGCAGCTTGTGAGTGATGATCTCATCTTGGATATCATCATCCAAGGATATCAGCTGCTTGGATATCAGCAGCCCTTCCCAAAACCTTGCACATAATGCCACTTCATTCCAGTCACAGGCGGCCACCAGAGTTCAGAACTGAACGACCACCCTGACTCATCACACCCCGCAGAGCGGTCAAACAGCTTTATCATCTCGGCTCTGAAGTCCTCGAATGTGGCACAGAACAGGGTGCAAGTATCCCACACAACAGTTGCCCAGTCGTGTGCATCAGGAGGATGATGATAAACACTACTTGGGCCTCCTCTGTAATATAGCGGCGAGGTTGGAGTGTGAAGACAAAAGTGCAGTGGAACAGGAAGGCCCGGCAAGAAATGGGATCTCTGTCATAGGGCGGCAGGCTATTGGCATGGGGTTCAGGCTCAGCCTGAGGCTGGGAGAGGCTAATTATCTGCTAGCCATGGCTTCCTGCTGGAGATCAGCTACCTAAGCTGTCAGGTGCAGATTTTTCTATCAGGGAGAGACACGGATTCAGATGCAGGTGTAATAGGGTTGTCTCTGCATTGTGTTGTGTAAAACTCACGATGGACACCAATTCGCGCTTGAGGATAGACTTTTATTCTGCTGGCACATACAGCGGTGATCAGATTTGGGAGTCACCCTTGTGCATGTTTGCAGCCATTCACTCTCTAGGCTGGCGTGAATCTAAATATTACAATTATATAAAAAAAAACACATTTGAAACATGGCCTGTATCTGCTGACAACACATAGAGCAGTGGTGATCAGATTCGGTAATCACCCTCATGCATGTTCTGTCAGGATCGTTATCATCTAAGATGACTGGCAGTTAGCACACAGTTTGGATTGGCGGTATGGTTCTGTTCTGGGCAAGAACTCCCTGCCCATTCATGCAGCCTAGCATGGATAAAAGCAGGGAGATCAGCGATAATCCCCCTTAGGGTAAACAGAACAAAACCAAAATATTACGATATTATTACTTTTCTTAATGACAATAATTAAATGTACAGCAGTAATTGTACAAAAGAGATGAGTCTGATTCAAGAGGAATATCAAAAAGCCCAGTTCTGACTAGACGAGAGGAGAAACTGGGGATGGAGGAGGGTAACTAGCTCCTGAGCAACATGATAAAGCTGCTGATAATACTGAATGAACCATACACTCATCTAAAGGATTATTAGGAACACCATACTAATACTGTGTTTGACCCCCTTTCACCTTCAGAACTGCCTTAATTCTACGTGGCATTGATTCAACAAGGTGCTGAAAGCATTCTTTAGAAATGTTGGCCCATATTGATAGGATAGCATCTTGCAGTTGATGGAGATTTGTGGGATGCACATCCAGGGCACGAAGCTCCCGTTCCACCACATCCCAAAGATGCTCTATTGGGTTGAGATCTGGTGACTGTGGGGGCCATTTTAGTACAGTGAACTCATTTTCATGTTCAAGAAACCAATTTGAAATGATTCAAGCTTTGTGACATGGTGCATTATCCTGCTGGAAGTAGCCATCAGAGAATGGTGGTCATAAAGGGATGGACATGGTCAGAAACAATGCTCAGGTAGGCCGTGGCATTTAAACGATGCCCAATTGGCACTAAGGGGCCTAAAGTGTGCCAAGAAAACATCCCCCACACCATTACACCACCACCAGCCTGCACAGTGTGTAACAAGGCATGATGGATCCATGTTCTCATTCTGTTTACGACAAATTCTGACTCTACCATCTGAATATCTCAACAGAAATCGAGACTCATCAGACCAGGCAACATTTTTCCAGTCTTCAACTGTTTTTTTGGTGAGCTTGTGCAAATTGTAGCCTCTTTTTCCTATTTGTAGTGGAGATGAGTGGTACCCGGTAGGGTCTTCTGCTGTTGTAGCCCAAGGTTGTGCGTGTTGTGGCTTCACAAATGCTTTGCTGCATACCTCAGTTGCAACGAGTGGTTATTTCAGTCAGAGTTGCTCTTCTATCAGCTTGAACCCATTCTCCTCTGACCTCTAGCATCAACAAGGCATTTTCGCCCACAGGACTGCCGCATACTGGATGTTTTTCCCTTTTCACACCATTCTTTGTAAACCCTAGAAATGGTTGTGCATGAAAATCCCAGTAACTGAGCAGATTGTGAAATACTCAGACCGGCCCGTCTGGCACCAACAACCATGCCACGCTCAAAATTGTTTAAATCACCTTTCTTTCCCATTCTGACATTCAGTTTGGAGTTCAGGATATTGTCTTGACCAGGACCACACCCCTAAATGCATTGAAGCAACTGCCATGTGATTGGTTGATTAGATAATTGCATTAATAAGAAATTGAACAGGTGTTCCTAATAATCCTTTAGGTGAGTGTATATAGGAATGCGGTGATAGGCGTTGTATTCCTTTAGGTAGATGTGGATCAGCTGACAGTCAGCTGAAAGCAGCATATCCCTCTGAAACAGCAAACTGGGGGCAGAATGCCCCTTACAGCTAGGAGGGAAGTAGCAGCGAAGGGGTGCTCTTCTTACAAGCATCTGAGAAGAGCAGCATGCCTCTTACAGGAGGAGAGTAGCAGCAAAGAGGTGCTCTTCTTACAAGCAGCTGAGGAGAGCAGCATGTCCCTTTAAAAACAACTACCAGAATGAGCTTAAGACAACAGCATGTAGCCAATTCATAGTTTTCAGTTATGTGACTGTCGCTGAGCTCTGGAGGGCAAAACAGCCATAGAACTGCAGCACAAGCCTGTCAATTTTTAGAAAATATTTTCAATCAATTTGCTGATATGGGATTTATTTTAAATTGAGTTGTGTTGCACCACTTATTTTTAAACATATTAACTACGCAGAAAGACTGATCGAGATGAACCGACGGCAGGCTAAAGTGCAACCCACCCTTAAAGTGCCTTAATGTACTATAAATAACAGTGATAATAAAACATTAAATTCAGTTTACACCTTTTTGATGATGCATACTATATACAGGCAAGTAGATGACCCAAGAATATGAATGCAATGTGTTTTCTTCATAATGGTTTTCAATGGGAAAAACACTTAACAAGAAACCTTGTGTTGCATTAATATTCTGTGTTCATTTGCTTGCCTGTACAAAGTATGCAACATCAATAAGTAGTATATTAAATTTCTATGATGGAGGTGAACATTAAACTTGATATTACCATACATATAACTGTGGCACACAAATCATACAGTATACTTCTAAACACACTTATATGTCAGTATAAACCCATAAAATGGTTATACAATTAATATAATATATTTTTCCTCATGGAGTTACCACAGCCATTCCCTCTCTAGGCTGGTGCAAATCTAAATGACCCAACCGGAACCAGTTCATTATACAATCTGGGCGGAGAGTGCAGGTAGTGTGAGATTAAAGGGGTCATACATGAAAATAAATGTAGCAAATGGAAGCACATCTTTAGCAAATGGAAGCACACCCTTGCACTCCCCCCTGCTGAATTCCACATGCTTATGTACAAAATAAGAATGCCAAAACAATGATAAAATTAGGATTAAGATTAATATTACTGACCACAAAATAACATCAGGTACATAACCAAGAACTATATACATTAATAAGGAAAAAAAAATAGAAAGTTCCAAGTGTTCAAAACATGAAATTGTCATAATCCACTTCAGTGTAGACACTATTCCCCACAGGAATTAAAGTGGAAAGAGGGTGGCCAAACCCCTAGACACTCTTAGACAAACATGCATTTTACATGTTAGCTAAACAATGGAAATTCATACATTTGGACACACAAGTTACTCATCGGAACTCATCCAACATATTCATGTTTACCCCAGAACTTTTTGCTGGTTCATTACCTCAATAAATCTCATCACTGGTTTAAAAATCTACTAGCTCTGAATCTCAACTTATTAATGAACTTCCAGCAGGAAAGTTACGAACACTGATATTAGACACTGAATTGTTTTCGTCAAAACAACCTTAGGTATGGCACTCAAACAGGAGCAGATTTTTCAACGTTTGACAAACCTGAGAAAGCAGAGTAGGTCTAAATTAAGTGCATTTTATTTTAAACAAGTAAAAGTATCTGTCAGTGGGATAAGAAAAATAATCTTAATGCAAAAGGAAACAAGATTACTTTTCTTAACACACTGGCAGATAAATTAAAGATAATAAAAAACAAATGCTTCTTGATTGACATTTTGACTGGAAACAAGAAAGCATTTTTTGCAGTGCAGGTACATTCATTCATTGTTGATATTTTCATCATGCAGACACTGTCAAAGTGACAAAAATGGCATGTCCTTTTATACAGGATCCTGTTGATGAGGAGGCTGCATTAATTTGTAGAGAGTTAGCCTACATTTACATTTGCAGACGTTTTTTTTTTTTTTTTTTTTTTTACTTTTTTTTTTTGGCCATATCCACATGCATATTTATTTGAGCGGCATATTCCCATCATCGCACCTTCTGAAAATAACACAGATTACTGTAATGGAAGGATGCCAGATGGAAGGGCAGTCCAAGATACTATGCCGTAATCACCACCACAGCTGTTTAATATACACAAATTATTTGGTCTCTTTATCTTTATTTCCTACAAATACAAAAGCAACAGTTATTCTTTTTCCTGTTGGATTTTAATAATCTTCCTCCATCTCCTCTTCATCTCTCAGTGGTGCTGGTGTTTTGCGAGCCTCTGCCTTCTTGGTACTGGCTGAGTAAAAGTCAAAAGTTAATTACCCTGATTAAGAAATGTAAAAGGTTGGATTAGAGAACATTTAATTGTATGAAAAGAGCATTAGACTATGCTGCACATTGAAATAGACACTGACTATTTATTTAATATTCCAAACGTTTGTAAAGTCTTGCAGCCTACAACCAATATTTTATGCTTAAAGCTTTACCTTATTTAATTGTTTTTTATACTTAATTTTTAGCTGCTGCTACATTCTTTTTTCCCTTTTTTTCTTCTTCTTTTTTGCCCGTGGAATACCATGAAAATGAATATTAGTTCAATAACTTACTGTTCTGCCAGTTTCACCTCTGATATTATAACAGTGATTAAGAATTAAACTTACATTTGACCCGGAAGTATGCAGATGTCTTTTTGTTGGGTGCTCCATTGATCATGGTTTTTCATAGTCGTGGTGTATGCGCTTAACTCAGAGTCAGTCTACTCATTGTTGATTGAACTACCTCAATTCAGCTGTTCTGAAACTAAAAACTCAGAGTTTCCCATCTCAGGGTGTCAACTCAGAGTTCAAGTTTAAACTCAGAGTTGGTTGAACCTCCTTATTGAAACAGGTCCCAGGTCCCAGTTGGGTAGTGTAAGAGCTGTCAGTCATATCATGTTCTAATTCATTAGACTGAGTCATATCCACAGCCTGTCTTGATTCAAGAACATCTGTAGCTTCCTCCACATCGTCCATGTCTGGATCATTCGTACCATCAGAAGGTAGCTGTGATACCTATTCTCGTGTCCTGTAATTAAAAGCGTCCACAGACAGATCAACAACCACAGAATCAACACTCTCTGAGTCACTTTTGTTTTTGGTCGAATCATCTTCCAAATCATCATCAGGAAGTGGAAGAAAGTTGACATTTTACGATGGTTACGATGTACAGTCTTCACAACACAACTGTGCTGAATTCTGTAGGTATGACTGTCTGCGTTAAGTCCAACAACAGTGTACACTGTAGCCTACCAAAGATCAGCAAGCTTTAGGCCTCATCCACACGAAGCCAGAGCTTTCCCTACATCAACATGTCTCTTAAGCTGTTTTGTGGCAGATGCCTGTGGAACACATTGCCTCCTTCATATCACTCTGAAGAGCCTGGACGTAATTGTCATAGTTTACAACATCAGGATTGTCTAGGACAGTTCCAAATACCAGGTCAATGGGCAGCCGTAGAATCCTCCCTAACATCAACAAGAAAGGAGGCGCATACCCTGTGGTTTTGTGGATGGTGCAATTATAAGCAAAAAGTTAGAGAGTTGAGTACTTGCGACCATTTGTGCTCGGTCTTTGCCCTGGACAACGAGACCCTGAAGACCCTGTTCTGGATCAGGGCAAACTTCCACAACCCCATGAACCTCCTAGACACCACCGGACCCAGTTGGAGGGAGGCCATCATGAGGTGTCTGGAGAGCATACAGCCCCGATCCAGAACACAGTCGGACCCAGAGCTTATTTCACCACTGTGACCACAGAGAAGCCCCATCTCAATCTCATCTCATCACCATTGTGTTTTTACATAGTCTTTGTATGGTTGAACGTTCATGTTAAGTTGTGTGTTGCTAATCCCTGTTTACCTGCTTTTGAGTCTACTTGACATTAAACTTTGTTGAGAACTTTATTAATCTGTCTTCGTCTGTCTGCCTGCAAGCATTGTGTGACACAAACATGCAATTCTTCATCCCTCGTTTGGTTCATACAGTATATAACTATAGACCTATTTCTAAACTGCCTTTTATCTCCAAGAAAGTGGTCTACTGACAGCTTTACTCATATTTGAATACTTTTGATATTTTAGACATTGCAGTTGGGCTTCAGGATCTGTTACAGCACGGAATCTGCATTGCTTAAGGTCATTAATGATATTAGTATTATAGCTGGACTCAGGCTCACATGTTGTTCTAGTTTTATTAGATCTAAGCGCTGCCTTTGATACTATCGACCATGAGATTCTTCTCAACCATCTGGAGTGTTTGGTTGATGTCCAGGGTACAGCCTTTCAGTTGTTTGCCTTGAATTTAAAGGACAGGTCAGTTGCTGTGAATCTGGGAGACTTCTTCCACATTGGTACCTTTAGTATGTGGTGTTTCTCAGGGGTCAATTTTGGGACCATTGCTGTTCTGTCTGTATATGCTTCCACTAAGCTCTATTTTTAGTATTTTATTTTTAAGTATAGTACTGCGTACCATTTTTATGCCGATTATCTTCAGTTTTATTTTCCTGCTTTCTAACAACTTTCTCTAATTAAATGAGAGTAAAACAAAGGTTTTGATTGTAGGTTCTCCCACGTCACCTACCTTTGCTGGTTAGCTCTGTTCCCTGTCCTTAAAGCTTGAAGACCAAGTAAAGTTTAGGGGTAATTATGGACCCATCACTAAACTTTAATAAACAGACTGGTGTAGTTGTTAAAAGTTGTTAACTTTTTTAACCTGAGATCACTTGCTAAAGTAAAGCATTTTCTCTCCAGAAAGGTTTTGGAAATTGTGATTCAATTATATTTTATTACATCCAAGCAGGCCTATACATTTCATCAAGTTAATGTTTTTACGCATTTTTAATTGAAATATTAATTTCAAAATAATAACTAAAGGCAGTAACAATTTAAATAATATATTTGTGAACTAATGTTCAGCATTTCTTGTCTTGTCATACAGTGGTCACAGACCCGAAGATGTACCTTTAATTTCCCCAAGCTGATTGCTCATTAAAAAAACCCAGACATGTTTTCAGGCCATTTCAAGTTTGATTTTGATGTGACATAAAGTGGTGATGTTTAAGTGGCTGAGTTGATTACTTACTTTTTAATTAGTCTTCCCATTAATGGCATCACTTCATTCAGGTCGATTCGAGGACGCGCATGAAAAGAAACAGGATTTATCGCACAAACCAATCATAACCGATAATATGGAGCAATGCCTCCTCTCATATGACCTTTCTCCTATTCATTCTCAATTACCCCCCATCAAACTTGCCACATGCTTTGGGGTATCTGTTAAAACTCAATGAGCTAAAAGGAGGCATGCCTCCCGCTGTAACTTCATATGCAGGTGGTTCTGTTGGACAGTGTTATAAAAACAAGTGATTTTTACAGTTTTAAATGTCACATTATAATGTCACACTGCCTCTCTTGCCTCTCGGAGGAAACACCCCTGATGAGGCCCCAGGGCAGCAAATATGCTTAAATCACAAACTAGAATCAGAGCGCTCTGACAAGGTTAATTGACACACAAGGTGACAATATAATTGACGTGATACAGAAAACAGAAAACTGATCATGCAAATCACCATTCCATTCTTTTAAATTACATTACAATGCATATATAGAAATGCATGGTTGCGTAATAAAAATGCATGGCTGGTTGAAGAACTAGTAGATTTGGTAAACCAAGGGTGATAATTTTACAAAAATCTACTGAAGTCGTACACCAATGGTGTCCAATCCTGCTCCTGAAGAGCCAATGACCTGTGGAGTTTTTATCTCCAACCTGCCCCAACACACTTGGAAGTTTCTACTAATCTTGAAGACCATGATTAGCTGGTTCAGATGTCTTTAATGGAGCTAAACTCTACAAAATAATGGCCCTCTGGGAGTAGGATTGGACCTGTCGTACATGCAATACATGTACTGATGGCACAGCTTCAAAAAAAAAAGAAAAAAAAGAAATCCTTTATACTCAAGTGTTCTGAGTACATTTTATTTCTAAGAAATAAAGACCTGTCTCAGATCCATAGACACGGGTTAAATAACTTGGCTTACACAATTCTCTCTGTCTCTTTTTTTGTTGTATGCTCTCTGCCCAACTCTGTAGCGGCCTGATGAAAAACGAGGATGTCACTGTATTGTTGCAAGGTTAGCACACAGTCTAATGAAGAAACGCTGTGCTGGCCTGCCCTGGGGCCTGACCTGGCTCACCAGGCGAATCTAGTAGCTCAAGATAAACTACTGAAGGGGGCAAACTCCTGCTGATCCACAATACAGATGAAATATGTGCATTTATGGCATTTACACAATGCCTTCCACTGAGAATGTTATATCATATGCGTTTTGTATTAATATTTTTATTTATGGAAAACTTTTATTCATTTTTTAGTTGTCCAAAAATTCAAGTGCATTTCCAGATCCAAATCATAGAATGGCACTACTTACATTTGTGTTTTAGATGAATATGCCAAAATAAAGAGACCCAGAAATCACATGGGGGTGTTTTCTCTCTCTGGTTTAAAAAGACCAGATTAGTTTAACACAAATACTACTACTACATAGGGATCAATTCTGAGGGCATTCTGAGTATTTAGAAACACAAAAAGGAAAACAAAAGAAAAATGTGTGAGACATATAAGTGGTGCATGCTCATTGCACACAAATAATCAGCTCTGTCTCTCATGATGCACACTGTGAGCACACAGGGGCCTCTTCTTGGCAAAGTTAATGCCATATTTATGATAATTTCATTTCAATTTGTCCACACACTCTTAGAGCAAGGAGACATGGAAAAAATGATTGTGAGAGGAATTTCTCCTTTCAGTACTTTAAGCCTAACTTCTTAACAGGAGACTGTTCTCCTTCTTAACAGGAGACAAGCTGACATCTTCCACTCTGCTGAATTTTGTAGCATTCAGTTTAGACAAACCAGTATTTCACGAGTTCACACTTACAAATAAGTCAGATAGATTAAGTTGGTAAATGTATTTGGCGTGCTGTCCGGGGAAAGGGCTCTGAGCTTGGTAATTTGGCCCGAACGCAGAGTCCTGTACTCATACTCATTAAAATGCTCGGATATCAAAAACTGATACCACGCAGTATCAGTACAGTACAGTGTTTGTGACCAGACAAAAACACTGCCAACAGCACTGACAACAGAGCAAAAAGAGAGCATAATGCAGACATAGAGTATATAAAGTATATGTATCTAATTAACAGAATATTAAACAAATAAAATATTCATACATAGATGCTGTTCACTAGTTGATCAGTGAAACATGGAGAGTGAATTGAGCGCAAGTGCACAAGCTTGTTGAGCGCATCCTTTTTTTACAGACATCGCTGGAATTTGGAAAAGCAACGCGCACCAAATATTATAATCGTTATAAATATTTCTATTCCAAACTCACTTCATAACGTCATTACATATGAAAACATTTGAAGTAACATATGATCCATATCCATATATTTTTGGTTATAAAAATATAGTTTTATGGCCTTATTTCAGTGACTTAAAAACTAAGTGTAAATAGCAACTAGATTCTGTTTAGACAGTGAAAATAGCATATTTTCTTAGCTATAGATGCTATTTACACTAAGTTTAAATAGTAATAGATTCTATTTACACAAAGTGCAAGTAGCAATAGATTATATTTACAAGTGAAAATAATGATATATTCTATTTAAACTGTATAAAAATCGTCCCGGTTATGACTGTAACCTTAGTTCCCTGAATAGGGAACGAGACGCTGCGTCACCGCTTTGGGAACGCCTCTATGTGATTGTGTCGTGAAGCACGTATGTCATCAGTCCAATACAGAGACGGAACGTCATAGGCCCCGGAGTAGCATTAACGTCAAGTTCATAGAATCTAATAAAGGTGTGCGGAGAGGACCAACCTGCCGCATCACAAATATCCTGCAGGGAGCCCCCTGCCGAAAGTGCCAGAGAGGCGGCCATACTCCTAGTGGAGTGGGACTGAACAGCCAAAGGAGAAGGCTGTCCGGCCGCCACATAAGCGAGTGAGATGGCCTCGACCACCCACTTGCTCATTCTCTGCTTTGAAACTGGGCCCCCCCTTGAGGGCAGACAAACAACTGATCGGTTCTCCTCCACAGGGCAGCTCTGTGGACATATGTGTCTAAAGCACAGAACCGGGCAAAGCAGATTAAATTTTTCCTGGTCTGACGTCGAGAAAGGAGGAGGACAGAAGGCCTGGAGGACAATAGGTCTCACAGGATTAGTGAGAACCTTAGGAACATACCCGGGCCTCGGAGCGAGGAAGGCCTTGGCCATACCCGGGGCAAATTCCAAGCACGAGGGTGCGACAGAGAGGGCTTGTAAATCTCCTATTCTCTTCAAGGAAGAAATAGCAAGCAGGAGTATAGTTTTTAAAGTGAGAAACTTCTCAGAAACGTCCTCGAGCGGCTCGAAGGGAGCCTCGGAAAGGCCCTGCAGGACGATGGATAGGTCCCAGGCCCGCACCCTGGTGCGTGTCACAGGCCTTAGCCTCAGGGTTCCACGGAGGAAACGAGTTCACTCGTTCACCACTCAAAGGATTGTGGTAAGCTGCTATGGCCGCCACGTACACCTTTAGTGTGGAGGGAGCTAACCCAGCGGAGAACCTCTCCTGCAGGAACTCCAGCACCGCGCTCGCAGGGCAGTTAACTGGATCCCACAGGCGATCTCTACACCACAAGGTGAAGAGTCTCCACTTTAGGGTGTAAAGTTTCCTCGTGGAGGGAGCTCTGGAGTGTAGAATGGTCTCAACAACCCCATGCCCATGCTGCGGGGAACGCGAGCTGGGACGCTCTCCTCAAAGAGCGTTTGGCGGGATCACAGCACGCGAAGAGGCAGAGCCTCACAGTGCTTGCAGCCGGCACCCTCGAGCGCCGACTGCGCATGCTGCTCTCACAAACAAGCAACGCACATCGGGTGTGTATCCCCATCCGTAATGAAGCGTGGATAGGGAGAAAAACACTTTCTGAAATGCTGCTCGCTCGCCATAATCTCTATTACTCTCTTTATATGTGTATTTTGTATGTTCTGAAAATAACAAAAGTCTGAACTCAGACACAACACAGAGAGACAGACAGATGACACAGAGCGCTTGTTGAAGGCAACAGAAGCTAACGGCGTGTGTTTGCTGGTGTGCTTTATAGTTATAGTCTATGACGTCACCCGCCTATGACGTTCCGTCTCTCTATTGGACTGATGACATACGTGCTTCACGACGCAATCACGCAGAGGCGTTCCCAAAGCGGTGATGCAGCGCGAGTTCCCTTGAAAGTGAAAGCAGTATTTTCTTTGCAATAAGTGTAATAGTTAGATGATATTTATATGTATAAATAGTAGCAGATACTATTTGTGTCACAATCCACTCACTTCTCGAGTTTTTGTCTTTTTTTTTTTTTTGCGATATAAAAAAATTATTAATAGGCCTGTAATATATTCAGATATATATTCTTCAATGTTCATATTTATGTATCGAAATCATGATCATATAAATGTCAGGAAAACATGATTTCGAGCTGCATGTCAATATCCATGGATCACTGGATCTTTGGTAAGTTGTGAGGAACACTATATCAAGTCCTACTTTTAGTTTAAACTGATAACTGTTTGTTTTACATGTGTTTCCCCCTATTAAATACATTAATGCAGCAGCTCTTCTGTCACTTAGTCCCGGCTGAGGGGGCGTGTTCAAGCGGGAAAGTGACATTGATGCATATCCTCTATAGAGACACTTCTCCTACACTCCCTGGTCTGGTCTCATCCTTACTCATCCCTGGTCTCAAGACTTACTACCTGATACTTACCTGCTCATTGGAATCCTTACCCATCTTCTGTCATCTGTCATCTGCCCTTTGTCTGATCTATTCATCTGCAATAGAGACATTAAGATTACTTCAAGTCTACATTTGATCTGCTTATTGTTCTATACTATAAACTCTTTATTATTAAACACACGTTAGACACTTTATATCCACTTTTCAAATATTTTCTTACATTTTTTTTATTTTTTATAAATGCCGTTCTGATCTAATATGTGATGGGAAAAAGGGAGTAGAGTGAGTTCGGCATAAGGCGGATTTAAACCTCGGATCGATTTGTGTTAAAATGTCATGCTACACTCCTACACCATTACTACTGTAAACAAACCAGTGTCTTTCGTAATTTTGTATACAGTAGCCAGTACAAATGTCAAATGGGATTTATCACTTACACTAGATAGTGTTACATAAAGCACCATCACTTCAAAGGAATTATACTTGAAACTAGACCTCTGAGTAATACTGGAATTACTATAAATATACAGCAACACCTCCCCTTTGCCTTTCTGACAAGGCTCATGTTTATAACAGTAATCTTTGGAGGTAGCTCATTTAAAGCAATCCAAACATCTGGTTTTAGCCAGGTTTCTGTCAAACAGCACATCTAGTTTATGATCTGTGATCATATCATTTACAAAAACTGCTTTTGTAGAAAGATATCTAATATTCAGCAAACCAAGCTTTATCATTTGTTCATCTGTATTATATTTGTTTTTTATTTGTTGAACATCAATAAAATTTTTACCCTTAAGTGGGTTTGGGAGTTTTTTGTATTTCCTAGTTCAGGGAACACATCTTTATATGATGATATCTAGGTGAAAGAGTCTCTATGTGTTGGGATTTATCTTATTTATGTGACGTGAAGCGGCTAGCAGACTGACGATTTAGCCAGTCTGTCTGCTTACTGACCTGGGCTGCGTTTCCCAAAAGCATTGCAAGTCTAAGTTGGTTGTAGAGACCATTGGTGGCAATTGTTCTATGATCAACTTTGGCTTACGATGCTTTTGGGAAACACAGCCCTGGGCTCCAGTCAGTCAAGTTTCAACTCTAAGACTGTGTGCCATATTACTAGAGAGAAGAGCGGCATCACCCCAGGAGGTATGAAGACCATCTTTTCAACAGGTCAGGTCTGTTTCAAAAACGTTTCCAATTGTCTATGAACCCTATGTTATTCTACAGACACCACTTAGACAGCCAGATATTGAGTGATGGCAGTCTGCTACGTATCTCGTCACCCTGTCGAACAGGGAGGGGGCCAGAGCATTACAGTGATCTTAGTGATCTCTGACTGATGAAGTCGGACATCATTAGTGCTGACGTGAATAACAATCTTAGAGTATTTTTCTGATTACCATTATCCAGCTATTTTAAATTTGCTGTGATGTCAGGCATTTTACTATGATGGCTGGTGTCTCTGTTTCCACATTCCGTACAATAGAATACAGTATACAGCATTCATTCATACAGTACTCAATGCACCAAAAACCTCTAAAGATAAGTGGCACAAATTAAAGATGTCAGTTTTATTAATTTTGCAAGTGCATAGGCACAGTACACTATGTTGATACAATAGAAAATTACTCACAGAGCATATTTCTAACATGTAACAGATTAATTACATGCATACAAAGTTGTAGGTTAAACATCTTGATTCAATACTGCATCGAACCCCTTAATTCAACAGGGGTTTGAATTTTTCCCCCACAAACGGTGTAGTAATTCAACTGCTCCAGTGCCCTTACAGATTACTATGGCCACAGGGAGGCATTATTAAAACTAGCACTATCCTACTACCTCTCCTCTTTTCACTCTGTCCCTCTCCACCCTGATGGAGAGGCAGTTTATCATCTTGCCTCTGAGAGATGAGACAGGATTGAGCATGGCCATGTAGCTGAATGCATTGAGCACAGGGTTCCAGAGAAGTGCATAGGGGTTAATAGACCAGGGAGTATACCATGGCAAGTTACTGTAATATACTATACTTGGCAGCCAGTCCTGTGTTAGCCCCACAAGGAGCTAAGGACAAGCCCTAATCTGTATTCAGCCCTGACATTGTCCACATCTGCAATGGAACTCTCCCAATAGACTTGTGCCCTTCACTTTGTATTACTTTATGTTGATAAAGAAACAAAATCACTTGTGCAATCATTTTTCATTGTTATCAGGGTCAATACCGATTTTGAACCATATATTTACAGTTAGTGGAGTGGCTAGACCTGCTCAAGCAGACATGGCGCATGGAGTTAGCTTGGAAAATGAGAAAATATCTGCCCCATGAGATGATCTGGATTTTCAGTTAGAAGACATCTCTAGCACATCCTTTCTGAAACAATATCTCAGTCCATATTTCAGAGTATCACTATGAAAAGTGAAAGTGATTTGAAACAAGCATGCATGCACGCATTAATAAATAAATAAATAAATAGTTAGTTAGTTGAGTGACAACAGCATATACAGAACCAGTCTGGCAGTGAGGGATTTCGCTGACAACTGTCTGCAGCATTTCAGTCAATACAGACTATACCAACACAGGACTGCAAACTACAGCCTATAAAAAATTATTTTATCACAATTTATGTTTTAAAAAAATAAAAAAAGTTTTTTTACACTATATGAGGAATATGGCAAAAGGACACTTCACAGACCATTACCTGCCTTACCCAGTATATTATAGGATCAGATGTATACTGAGCAAATTGCAAAAAGGAATTCTGCACATGTTCACCCTTACGAAAAAGTATACTCCAAGTTAATTTTATGAAGTATACTTAAGTAATGTTCAAGTATATTTTTAAGTATTCTTTATGTAGTAAGTATACTAATATCAATGTGTATTAGTAGTAAACTTGTAAGTGTACTATTTCAATACTGCTTGGGACTAAATTAGCCCAATTTTAGTATATAAAAGTATACGTTTAAGTGTACTATAAGTGTAAAAGTAGTAAACTTTAAGTGCACAACTAGGTTTCTCATTTGTACTGCATCTATACTACAAATCAACTTATAAATATACTAGTACTTTACTATTTTAATACAAGTAGTACGTTTTAGTTTATAAAGTACACTTTGAAGTATACTCTCAGTAAACTACTAGTTTAGTATACTTGTAAGTTTTCTTTAAGTGAACGTAACATTATACTTATAGTTTACTATTTATATACTATTTTTACACTTTCAGTATACTACTATGTTCAAATATAGATATATATATATTTTTATACTTGAACTATACATTTAACTGTACTTTAACTAATTTAATTTAAATAAAAACATTTTATTATAGCTTCATTCATCCTTTTTATCAACACTTGAATGTGGGTAAGTTTCATAAAGAAAGGCAACATTTTAAACAAAAATTGAAAATTGCATTTTTGTCAAAGACTCAAAACACAGATGGAGTAAATCAGAGCACCCCCAAAGCTTCACTTTAGTTTCATCTTCATAGGTTCGACATTTCATTTGGTAACATTAGGCAGTTTTGATTTACATGCTGTTTAATGTTTGATGATCGCGTTATTTTACATTTGCATGAGCAATCTTCTAGATTCTATACTAGAAGATGTCACAGCGCCCCCTACTGTATAACAGTGAAGACATGGATAGCTGGAAAATTCTGTAAATGGTTGGTGAAGAGTAAAGTAGATTTGAAGTAAATTCCTATGTACACTACCAGTGGATTAGCCTACAAAAAAATCAGATACGCAAAATTAGGAACATATCTGTTTTCCTAGGTGCTGGACTCTTTTCGTAAACCTCATTTTTAACTTCCGTTCTCCAGTTTCATTCTGTCCATTTCCATCTGACCCAGGTATGTGTGACTTGTGTGTATGCGTTTGTGTTAGATTAGTTTTGTTTGTGATTTAGTTAATAAAATTTGTGCACAATACATCTCTGGTTCTGACTCCCTGCTGCAAATAAATTGTCACTTAAATGATCGATTTTGTTACATGTTCTAAGCACTGTAAATTATTTTTCTTTGACCATGAAAATTATCCTTCTCTTAAAATGAATTAATAATCAATACTGAGTGTTCACAGGATGAACTGGTCAATTGATTGCAATGTTAATGTAGCTAATTTCATTAACTAGTTCAAATATTCATAATTAGTCATAATTAATAATCATAATGAGTTATGAATAATTATTAATATTTCCCTTCTGAGCTAATTTGCTACAATTAGAATATTGATATAAAACCATGCCATGCCTGGTGGGCCGTCGCAAGATCTGTGCATCTCTCTTTTAAAGTTCTCGGATAAATCACACCTCGTAGGATCAGTTTAACCAATGGGAAAGGTCAAATCTCCAAGCGGGAAGATTCCTCTGTTGGAGACTTCATAGCTCTTTGTTTCAGCTTACTCATTTGCATGTGCGTCCTGGTGGCCGATGAAGAAACTATTAAAGATTCTTGTAACACTACTATATTGCCCAGGTATCTATATATCATATACACAATCATTCAGATCTTTAAATTACAACTTCATAGGCACCAAACATGATATAAGTGAGGTTAGATTAACTGTTGGTTCTGTCATACAATATGCATAAAATGAAACATCCCATTCAGAGGACACTACGCAAGACGGTTGTAAACACACACACACACACACACAATGTATTGGGGTGCATGTTAATTTATAGAGCAGTTTGTCTATAACTTGAGTCAAAAGAGTGTGTTTTTACAGGCTTTGTGTCTTAAATGTGCAACAACGTATATTTCTGAGAAGTATATAAAAAGTACACTGAAAGTATACTTTCTTATTTTTGGTTTAAAAGAAGTATACTAATAAAACACTTGAAAAAACTTATTTTTCGTAAGGGCAAGGTTAACTACATTTTTTCTTCCTGTCTGTATAAGTGAAGAAACACAACAGAACTGCCCCAACCCCAAAAGTTTTGCTGAGTTGATTGCTACGGATGGAGGAGTGGACATGTAATGTCTGTGAGTAAAGTTCAATTGAATCTGTCTAAAGGAGATTTAACAAAAAAAAAAAAAGAAAAAGAAACAAAGTAAGACATAAGAAATGTAAATGTCTGGGTTCATCGGACAAATAGACCTTTTGGACAGTACAGTGGATAACTGGGATTCGTACAGTATGCAGAAAGAGTTGAACGGTACTGTTTAGCCAATGACATAGGGATCAAGAGTGGCCTCTTGCACAGCTGCAAATTTGGACCATTTTACAAACACATTTGGATCTAAAGCCCTTAATAATCATGGAGTGCATTCACTTACATTTACACCATAAATGTCCAGTGTAGGGATGCTCCGAACAGCATGTTTTGCCTCCGGCCGATACCGATCACCGATCCGATACTAAAATAAAAAAAGTGCTGAATTACCTAATAAACAGTATGCCTCACTGTGTGGAAGAGACAGGGATCATTCTATCGTGAAAGGCATCAGGCAGGCTTGACTTAAACATTACATTATTAACTTTGTAAAATAAAATTACAAACAGACATGTACAAATGTAGTGAATTATTTATCAAATAATTGTGCACCAGTGCATTAATAGCTTTACTAGTAGACATTCAAAATAAACAGGAGTCAGGCTAACTCCTTCATCCATGACTCATTCATGAAAAAGCAAGTAAATACACAGATGAGTCAAAAGAGTGTGTATTTATCCAGATTTGGATAAATATATACTATACAATTAAAAGACATTTCTTTTAAATTTATAGTGCAGCTTTTAAGAGGTAACAACATATGATAGATAGGACAGAACAAGAAAGGATATTAACAATCGTTCATTGCGCAAATGTATTATAATATGAAAGGCTCCGATACAGAGCGGCACAAAACGCTTATGCGCATCCTGTGTGCAGGATGATGCGCTTGAAACAACATGGAGTATAATAATAAGTGCGTATGCACATCCTGTGCGCAGGATGATGTGCTTCAAGCAACACAGTCACAGCGCGCAGCGCTCCCCCTCCGTCCGCATTGAAGTTCAAAACACAAAGGGAGAGATGTTGATGTGTAATGTAATATACTGTATCTATGCAATAGTTTATTGAGCATTTTCTTTTAACAGTTTTACATTTCAGTTACTGTGCACGTGAAGAACAATTATAACGCTCTCTACTCAGGTGTTGTGTGTGATCTCCTAACAGACACCCGGGAGAAAGTAACATGAATTAGAAACCGCAATAAATCAGCAAGATAAAGTCTTTTTATGCAAAACCATATACCTTTTATCTACAGATCAACTATAATAATGGGAACATTGAATCATCTTGGAGAGAGTTTTATCGCATTTATTGTCATTACCGAACGCGACACAGTTTGAAAGCTGAATGGAGAATGGCTGACAGACGCAGCTGAGGGAAGCATTCACATGAATTTAATGACTTAAATATTCATCTATACCTCACATTAAACTATGGAAAAGCTTAAAAAAAAACTTGAAATATAGTGCATGGAAACTTTATGGTGCTTTTTAATGTTTTTGTGCCTTTTGTGGAGCTTAACAATAACACCGAATATTATACGCACAATATCGGATTTGGATCGGTCTCCTCTGACTGATACCCAATCCGGCAAAAACTGCAGTATCAGAGCCGATACCCGATCTGAGTATCGGATCGGAGCATCCCTTGTCCAGTGGCCACCAGCAGTGGAGCCAGGACAGTTGGAGACCCAGGTGAAGCTGAGGAGACATAGAGACAGGGTGACATCATAGGTCCTGGAGGCCAAGGAGCCAGAGGGAAGGCGAAGCTTGACAGAGCCATAGGGGTGGAGGAACGAAGTGCAGCTGAAAGCTCGAAAGTCAGTGGTGCAGGTAGAGCGGCGACTGACTAAGGCAGAGCCAGAGGGACCACTGTCCCAGGTGGAGCCAAGGTGGAGTTGACTGGCCGAGGTGGAGTTAGGGGCTCAGCGGCTTGAGGTGGAAGCAGGGGATTCCCTTGACAAGGCGATGCTGGAGACTGTAAGACCCGAGGCAGATCCACGCAGCAGAGTGGAATCAACAGAAGGTGAGCTGAGGGACTGAAGGGAACCAGCGGAGGCAGGTCCATAGAGCAGAGGAGGTGGGAGAGGGAGGTAGGATGGGATCACTGGAGACACAGGAGACTTGGAGCTGGGTGGAAGTTCCTTAGTGGAACGTCCATGTGCAGCCATGCTTTGGACCGCTCTCTGAGGCTGGTGTAATAAAAAATGCAAAGTGAGTGATCCGGGTAGTGATCCTTGCCAGATCTAAAAATTCCCTTGAGTGGTCCAGAGTGGGCAAAAAAGAAAGAAAATGATGCAAATAATCTTCTCTAGGTTAAGTCTTCTGTGTGTGTGTGGCTGTAGCAAACGCACAAGGAATAGAGTATACAAAAGAGAGATTTTATTCAAAAACAAAACAAACGCAGGAGATTGCATGAGAAAATGACTGAAAAACATAACCAATATATACTCTACCATAAACAAGACTGAAAAAATAACGGTGGAAACTACGAGGCTTAAATACACAAGAAAAGCTAATAAACTAGAACAAAAACAGGTGCGTGATTAATCAGATACCTTAGGAAAAAAAAGAAGGAATTAGAACAAACAGAAACAGATCAAGTCAAACTAAACTAACTGAACTAAACATAACCCTTACAGTTGTCTTTACCTTGCACGCAATTAATATAATATGTGTATTTAATCGCATCTTCTGCACTGTTTTGTCATTCTTAATTCAAAATAAAATGTTTATTTATTAGTAATATCCATGTTTGATAATCACAGATTGCTATGGTCACACAGGTTTGTTCGACTCACGAGTCGACTTCAGATCGCGTACATATTACAACATATTATCATGTTCCCACAAGTTATTATGTCCCCAACTTTAGGAAGCAAAAGTCTTTGCGTGTGGAGACTCCGCACCTTTTACGCACCTTTCACGCCCAGTTCTCCAGTCTGCAGCTATATCTACTTGATTTAAAAGGCAAGATAGCTAGCAAGAGAAAAAACAAACAAGTGCAAAAAAACTAGCACACTAACACACATGCAGACACAATGGATAGATGATACTATCAATTTAACTTAGCCAGGTAAGAAAATCAATCAAACCTGTGCAAAGTTTATTTTTGTAATAATATGCACACTAACTTACTAAGAAGGGTGCCACTCTCTGTCTCTCTCAGTGTTCAGCATTCTTTAAACACATAGGTAAATTTACAAGAGGAAACTGTTGTAATATTGCAAAAGAATGCGCGGTTACCTTGCTGAAGTCAAATTCTGGTTTCTACTACTAAAAAAAACACCCCGCTCAAAATTACTTTATTTTGATTCACATGAAAAATATATTTACTGTACAATTTACCCACAATTGAATTTTGACCATCTACGGCAACCTGCTGTATACAGGTTCCACAGTAAGCATTTGTTAATTTTATAGTAATAATGCTGTGACAACTACAGAAATTTGTTACAGTGCGACCTTTCTGAGCTGTGAACTGAATCCATTAACTTTTATCAACAGGTGACTGAGTGATGAGATATGCTGAGATATGCAAGCTTTATATGATGATTCACATACATTATATGAATCATACATCACATACCCCCCACCCCCAATATGTCATTAGTAAGTTGTAATATTCAGCACAAACTGGATGATGCCAATGAATGTGAACATTCAAATACTTTATATAAAGAGTTGAATTGTTCCCTGTCTCCTGTCATGCTTCTTACTAGAGCCCCGTAGTGGATGAGAATTCACCTACCTATATTTAAAATACAGATCACAACACTCTTCACAACAACACTGCATGCCACTGATCCCAATCCACATTTCAGAGAATTGGGCGACAATAGACCTCCAGCACTGCTCAGTGTTCTACGCAGCATTAGGATGTTATTGGCCTGCCTGTTGGGAATTAGTTCCAATTCATGTAATATTCATTAAGTTAAAACAAAACTGTCCCTGGTCACGCATTGCTGCAGTGCAGTAGTCAATCCGCTGCTCCTGTTTTGCAATACAGAATAGAATGAAATCTATACAGTATAGCTCTAGCCCCTCTTGTCCACAAGACTGACTTTAATGAATGCAAGCCACAGACTGCACTGGAAAGTCATAATCTTTAACCTCTGGCCAAAAAATGTGCTTGTGTTGCCAAAATTACAAGACCAGGTCACATTTGTCTTTCTTTCTGAAGAACAATAAAAAGCCAAATCAAACAGTATGAACTCTTCTGAAATATGGTGAGGGGAAAATACCCTGCAAAAGCTATAAAAAAAAAAAAAAGTAATTTGCTGAGGTGTAGAGATCTCATATCGCATATTGATGAATATTTTCCAGTTGTGTTGTCCAGTTGAAGTGCATCTACAAATTCAGTTCAGTCCAAACTGTAGCATCAGATAGACTGACATGTTTATGTGACATGGGCTAAATAACCTTTCAGTTTTGTTGAAACTGAAGAGTGATTAGTATTCCTGTGATATGCTGATATTCAAGTTATTGCTATCAAAATGACAAATGACAGTCTTTGCTGACTGTTGTTAATATTACTAAACAAGTTACATATTTGATTCCCCATAACTAATGCTAACATATCAAAATGCTAATATAAACCATGATATGAAGATGATTTCTGCAAACCTTGCATCATCCAATGTGCTGTTGAGTATCAGTATTACCATTAATATACAAATATGTGCATGCATTTATGTAAGGGACAGCGGATAAAGTCAGTTTATCATTATTGCAAAATAATATCTGACAGGATTATCATGACATTGATGAATAAAATATCACCCCAAAGGGTATATTCTATGCTAATGATAAAATGTATTCCCTCCTCAAAAGTGATCAATGCTACTTCACCAATAGACCATAAAATAAAATAAAATACCTAAAATAGAGAAAATATAGAGTTAATCCATGCACAGCTTTTCAAAATGTCACCAAGTGCCATTGTAGTCTATTTCAGCATGGAAACTACAGCTAGCCAAATGAAAGAAAAATTAAAAGGATTCAGAGCAGCATATTGTAAGGAACAAGTATACATATAGTTTATTTATTTTTATGTTGACAGTACATTGTGCTATTGCATTTTGTGACTATTTTGTATGAAATATTGAAGTTTATAAATTAGTGTTTTGGCATAGCTGGCCGAGTGACGCTATGCACTGTTCTAAAATTGGGTTTTAATTCTAGCTTGTTAAATTAGCGTTTAACCTTTTGTTTTGTTGTATATGCATATTTGTATGCCTTCTAGACAATAGAACAAATAACACACAAAATCAAGACTCCCACGGCCTCACTCTCTGAGCCTGCTTCTTAATAATGTCTCTGTTAAAGTGCTGTGCTCTTTCCCATGGAACTGTGTACAGTAACACTCCTTTGGAGACAAGCTGGGAGACCTAACAGTGATTAATGAGCTATTGTTGTTTGAAAGTGTATCTTAGTTGGAGCCATTGAGCTTATCAAGTCTTTAAGCCCAGGTTCCTGGTGGAGATATTTGACCCCAATGCCCTAAACCTTGACGCCTTCACCTGGGCACAGAGATAAGGCCTGCCCTTGTTTGTTAGTGTACAGGACCTGGACAGTCAGAGTTCAACCCCCCCCCCCTTGATAAATCCTACTAGTTTTTCCTGTGGTGCACATAAGGTGCAGCGCCATGAGCTACTCTGAAATGTCAGAGAAACACAGAGCTTCTGAGGGATTACAGCGCTCTGATCTTGATGCATGGTATGTTTTATAAAAAACATGGCTCTGTCTGAGGCAGAGAGACAAATTCCAGGATAAGAGGGAGGCAGATGGGAGCGCCAGGTCCTGAAATGAAGTGGTTTCACTGGACCGCAACTGTTAAATCTGGGCTGCTTTCCCACTCATTGCACAAGACGTCCTGGCTAACTGCTGAGACAGAGTGGGGGGTGGGACAGGAAAAGACAGAACTGTAGAGACAAAGAGAGAGATTTTTTTTTCTTCTAGGAGCTGCCCTGCAGCATTGTAACAATAACAAAGCATGTCACAATTATTATTAGGCTAAAGATATAATTAAAACATCACCACACATTTTTCTATTTGTGTCTTTGTCTTGATAACATACTTATTTGTGTGAATGAAGGTTATAATGAATGAAGGTTAAAGTGCTTATATCTGGAGCTTGGTACAGAAGAAAGAGTTATAGTAACCACAGTGCACTTATTTGGCCATCCCCAGTAGTGGCTGAGAATTAGTACCAACATACTGTCATAACAGCATACATCTTATAAAATAGCAAAAGGTGTTATCACATAAGTAATGGCTGAAAGTAACATGTTATGATGAAATGATATGTGGGTATGAAGACTGCAAAGTTGTGTGTGTGACAACCATATCTGAGGGCCTTTGTCCTGTAGAGTTTAGATCCAAGGCCAAGCACACCAGAACCTGCAAATCAAGTTAGTCAGATTACTAAAAAATTCAGGCAGGTGTTTTGGGGCAAGATGAAGTTAAACTCTGCAAGACACTTGCATTTATAACAAAAAAAATATGAATGGAAACAGCTGTTTTGTTTATCTGAAATGTTTGACTACAATTTGACTATCTATTATCTACTATCTATTATCTATCAATATCTATTATCATGTAAAGGCCAAAATTTAAACATTGACAATGTGAGTTGGTCACTGTCACCAGCTAGAGTGCCCATGATTGCCACCAGAGGGCACTCCACGCCGAACTATTGCCACACCATCAGCCTGCTGTATGATGTTTTTCAGGTGTTTGTCATTAACCTCATTAGCCCTGTCTATATAAACCTGTTTCACTCTGTCTCTCATTGTGAGGTTTTTGTATGTTGCATTGTGTTTCTGCAGTTCTCAGAGCATTTCTCTGGTTTCATGTATCTTGGTTTTTAGACTCTCTGCCTGCCTTTGGATTACACATTTGCCTTTGTTCTCAGCCTTGTCTGTTTGGACTGCCTGTCTGTGTTTTGACCTGTTGCCTGTACATTGGACTACGTGTCTGGATTGTCCCCTTTAACTTATTAAAGTTTGGATTGCCAACCTTTTGAGTCTTGGAGCAGTTCGTAACAGCCTGCAAGACCTGAAATGGGTGTGTCTGATATAGGGAGTCATACAAAATGTGTAGGGCTGGTGGTACTCCAGGACAGGTTTGAGAACTACTGCTCTAGATCGATCTTTTAGGCTGAAACAAATTGTCTCAATTTATTGTGCCTATGTTGTTGGGTTGTTTTTTTTGTGTGTGTTTTGTTTGTGTAATTCAAAGAATAAATATTCTTGGAACTCAGATCACTCAAACAGATCACTCGCCGCATCAGCTGCAACGTGTCACGGGTGTGTGCATGCAGGAAGACGAAGACAGGCAGATACAATTCCAAACGTGATTTAATCTCATAGAAAGGCAAGACAGGTAGACAAGCATCAGTACAACACACTTAACATAGGCAATACCGGACACTGAAACTGAACATATACACTCACCTAAAGGATTATTAGGTGTTATTATTATTAGATTATTACCTGTTCAATTTCTCATTAATGCAATTATCTAATCAACCAATCACATGGCAGTTGCTTCAATGCATTTAGGGGTGTGGTCCTGGTCAAGACAATCTCCTGAACTCCTGAAAGAAAGGTGATTTAAGCAATTTTGAGCGTGGCATGGTTGTTGGTGCCAGACGGGCCAGTCTGAGTATTTCACAATCTGCTCAGTTACTGGGATTTTCACGCACAACCATTTCTAGGGTTTACAAAGAATGGTGTGAAAAGGGAAAAACATCCAGTATGCGTCAGTCCTGTGGGCGAAAATGCCTTGTTGATGCTAGAGATCAGAGGAGAATGGGCCGACTGATTCAAGCTGATAGAAGAGAAACTTTGACTGAAATAACCACTCGTTACAACCGAGGTATGCAGCAAAGCATTTGTGAAGCCACAACACACACAACCTTGAGGCGGGTGGGCTACAACAGCAGAAGACCCCACCGGGTACCACTCATCTCCACTACAAATAGGAAAAAGAGGCTACAATTTGCACAAGCTCACCAAAATTGGACAGTTGAAGACTGGAATTTTTTTTTGAAAAATGCCTGGTCTGATGAGTCTTGATTTCTGTTGAGACATTCAGATGGTAGAGTCAGAATTTGGCGTAAACAGAATGAGAACATGGATCCATCATGCCTTGTTACCACTTTGCAGGCTGGTGGTGGTGGTGTAATGGTGTGGGGGATGTTTTCTTGGTACACTTTAGGCCCCTTAGTGCCAATTGGGCATCGTTTAAATGCCACGGCCTACCTGAGCATTGTTTCTGACCATGCCCATCCCTTTATGACCACCATATACCCATTCTCTGATGGCTACATCCAGCAGGATAATGCACCATGTCACAAAGCTCGAATCATTTCAAATTGGTTTCTTGAACATGACAATGAGTTCACTGTACTAAAATGGCCCCCGCAGTCCCCAGATCTCAACCCAATAGAGCATCTTTGGGATGTGGTGGAACGGGAGCTTCGTGCCCTGGATGTGCATCCCACAAATCTCCATCAACTGCAAGATGCTATCCTATCAATATGGGCCAACATTTCTAAAGAATGCTTTCAGCACCTTGTTGAATCAATGCCACGTAGAATTAAGGCAGTTCTGAAGGCGAAAGGGGGTCAATATTAGTAATATTATTACAATACACAGTATGGTGTTCTTAATAATCCTTTAAGTGAGTGTATACACACACGCACACACACACACATATATATATATAAATCACAGGTGTTAATGATGGTGCCTGATGAGTGCACAGCTGAATTTGATTAGTGTCCGTGACAACAAATGAGTGACGTAGGCTCTTCTGAACCCCCAATGTCCACTAGCACGGCAATGGATGGCTCGGCCGGCTCACACACCTGGTCAGGCGTGCTGCTCAGGCTACATGGTGATGTGGTCCTCGGTCACTTGTGTTGGTGCTGGCTCACATATTGCAGCGGTCTCCGACACGTTACCTGCAGTGGATTCAGGTCGTCAATCCTCGCCGTCCTGGTGGTTCTGGCTGGGCACTGGATGGGGATAAGGGCTAGCGGCATCCTCAGTGGTGAACCCAGATCCGCAAGACGCCAGCACCCACTCCACAGATGACACGAAGCTCCCTCAAGGAACCTCCCCGGATAACTGTACATGCACAGGCAGTAATCCGGGAAGGTGGTCTAATGGGCGAGATCTGCAGTCAAACAAAGAAAACTGAAAAAGAAAATATGAGTGATGACGGATATTATGGGATGGCTTGATGCAGCGCAGGAGATGCAGATAACCTGATCTTGACCCTTAAGAAACTTTAATTAATGCTGTCACATAACAAATCTGCTTCAAATTTACTTAAATTAAATGAATTGCTAATTACAACATTGAAATAAAAATGTAAAGGGTGTACAAATTCTATAAAATCGTGAATATAAATAATTGGGAATCATGTTTAAAAAAAAAAAAAAACATTTATCATTTATCGATTATAACTTTTATGTTGGTTTGGTCGTTTGGCTGTTTCCTTACAAAGGTCCAGAAATTCATGTTTTTTTTTTTGTGTTTTGCCAGGTGGCTTTTTTAATTATATGATGTCATTACGTTGTCTTGACGCCAGCTAATCACTGCTTTACTGATCGTGGTTTCGAGTATCGATGCATCTGCCCTCTTCAGTGAACACGAGAACACACAGTAATCTTAGATAGCTTAATCCAGATATTTTAATCCAGTCTGCAAATTCGTTTGAAGAACCAAATTAGCCAGAGATCAGTTATCACAATTAAAAGATCTGGGATCTGTCAAATCATCTCAGATGTATTAAGCGAGGTATGAAGAACGGACCCCTGGTCCTCTTTCACTCCTCCCACGTCTCTCGCTCGTCCACCTCGCCACAGTGTCTATAACACATATATAACAAAAATAACAAAAAACTGAATATGGAAATTCAATGTAAATGAGCCTTTGTGAACCTGAAAATAAACTGTAAATGTAGCCTTTCTGAATTTGAAATTGAACTTTAAATGTAACAAGGCCTATATTTTAAAGCTTTTTGTTCTGCATCTACATTTACATCTACAGAAACACTGTTCACAGCAGAAATAGTCATCATCCAAGATACCATGTTCCTCAGAACAAGACTCATGATACCATGGATCACATGTTGCATACTGGGGTAGGTTGTAACGCATACTGGGGTAAGTTGTAACCGGTAGACAAAAATGCACAAAAACTAAGGGCACTCCAAGTGATATGCCACAACAACAGTTTTATTTTAAATGAATGGCTGCAACAATAAAATATGTGTGAATATGGGGAGTCTATGTGCATATTGTGTGTGTTTGTGCATGCACATGTATGCCTTTGTTTGTGCATGTCTGTACGTGCACATTCATATGTGTGTGTGTGTGTGTGTGTGTGTGTGTGTGTGTGTGTGTGTGTGTGTGTGTGTGAGTGAGAGCAAATTAACAAACAGACAGTGTTGTTTCAAAACACATTACAACCTACCCACCACTGTCACTCATTGTTTAGCTAGCTGTATTAGCATGAAACCAAATCTACCCAAGAACCATCTAACTTCATTACTTAAACTAGAGAAATTAAAATTGTCAGAACCTCTAGTAAATGATGTGTTATTTTGTTTAGTTGTCTAATGTTCTCTCTGTGTGTGTGTGTGTGTGTGTGTGTGTGTGTGTGTGTGTGTGTGTGTGTGTGTGTGTGTGTGTGTGTGTGCGAATGCAGCTTGTGCTGGAGTAGACGTTTACAATAGTTTACAACTGAAGCGCCGTTATCCAACTGAATGAAATAGTTTTGAGTTCTATTTAAAAAAAGCAAAACGACAGTGGAGGATGTAATGTAAACATAACAGTGGCATATAATATGCTAATTTCACCCTCACGCTCCATCATGGCGATATCGCGAGACATCTTTTCACTCAATGAGAAATCTCATCACATTTTAATCTCGTCACACCCCTACAATTTATGTAATAATTGTGAGTATAATTATAAAGAGTAAGCATGGCTCATTTTACCTGAAACCAAGTGGCCCACTTTATCTTGCATATTAAGCCAAAGTGGGACAGCAATATTTGAATACCTTACAAGAAAAACTGGAAAAAAATAAATAAATAAATATTCTTTGCATTTTAATACCTGTTATCTGCAGCAACCAATTATTGCACAGTCTACAAAAACAAATTAAAAAGTCATTTACTAGTAATAAAGGTGCTGCTGCTGGTCCCCGGCTGTATGTCTAAGGAAGAGCTTCGGCCGCAGTGTAACATGAGGGTGCAAGGACTACTGTAACAAATGTCCACTGGTGGTAAGTTTGCTGAACCCAAGTGCAGTCTTTATTCAAAAATCCAAAACATAAAATAAAGATGTGGCAAACCAATAAACTTGTCTTGGCTTGGCTTGGCTTGACATGACATGACATGAACAGACTTGACAATAACACTCACCACCAATAGGTTAGAACATCAGTACAAGACCAGGACACATGGCAAACATGAGGGCTTAAATATATTGAGATATATATTTATATATTTATTAATAACACTAATGTTATTAATAAAAACACCATTATTTTTATAATTCATGTCAGGTGACCATGATTATTTGCCAGCAAAGATAAGTTAAAAGCTGTATAGATGTTTGCAGCACAAAGTCTGCCTGAACCAGTATAGAATTACAGAAATTAGGGATTACAGAAACAAATGCATTCACAGCAATAGCCCCATATAACAATCTCTATTGCATGTACCCAATTCTCTTGGACAATGGTGACTTATACAATTCTCTCCACTCAGGTTTTTCATCTTCTAATTGAAGTACCTTACTTGTGTGTCAGCTGACACACAGAATTGTGTGTCAGTTGTTTTATCCAAAGCCTTCTTATTCAAAACATTGACACAGATTTTATAATACTCCTTTCCTGATGCACAATCCACACCTATTACAGTCATTTCTTTGACTTCTAAAATAGTGCCTTCACAATCACCCATAAAGAGAGTTAGATACAAATTAGGAAATGGGTCACTACAATCCAAGTTAAAAGACCCCAAAGAATAATCTCTTAACAATTTCAATTAATTTTCTCCATTTGTCAGGTAGATCTCACCCTGTTACGTACAGGCAGACACGGAGAACAGGTAAGGATGGAATATGTCACAGTTTATTAAACAGACCAGAAAGAGCATGGCAGGTGAGTGAAATACAGGTAGCAATAGCAAATCAGGTAAAGCACAGGGTGATACTTGTCTTGTGTACTGCAGAAAACGAGGGAGACACTGGAGACTGGACGAGAAAACACAGGAGACTCTGGGAACCAGGTAGGTATCGCGGGTGAGTCCTTAAGGTAAGCATAAGCCTTGTCTGTGTGCAAACGAGACCAGACAGTGACTGTGTGAGAGCGTGGGGCTTAAGTGCTGGTGGTGATTGCAGGAGATGATGATGTGCAGGTGTGTGTGATTAGAATTCCGGGGATGGAGTGCACTGTGGTTGGGAGAGGGTGGAGCCTGGCTGTAAGCACTGTAACACACCCCCAGCTGTTCAATCATTGAATTCACATCTTTAAAGTTTGTTCCTGCCAACCAGTTCCGGAGTTGAGAAGATTCTCTTGAGCTTGATTTTGGTAAAATGTTAATAATACAAACCCAATTCCAAAAAAGTTGGGACACTGTACAAATTGTGAATAAAAACAGAAATGCAATGATGTGGATGTTTCAAATTTCAATATTTTATTCAGAATACAACATAGATGACATATCAATTGTTTAAACTGAGAAAATGTATCATTTTAAGGGAAAAATAAGTTTTTTTAAATTTCATGGCATCAACACATCTCAAAAAAGTTGGGACAAGGCCATGTTTACCATTGTGTGGCATCCCCTCTTCTTTTTATAACAGTCTGCAAACATCTGGGGACTGAGGAGACAAGTTGCTCAAGTTTAGGAATAGGAATGTTGTCCCATTCTTGTCTAATACAGGCTTCTAGTTGCTCAACTGTCTTAGGTCTTCTTTGTCGCATCTTCCTCTTTATGATGCGCCAAATGTTTTCTATGGGTGAAAGATCTGGACTGCAGGCTGGCCATTTCAGTACCCGGATCCTTCTTCTATGCAGCCATGATGTTGTAATTGATGCAGTATGTGGTCTGGCATTGCCATGTTGGAAAATGCAAGGTCTTCCCTGAAAGAGACGACGTCTGAATTTGGCAGACGCTTTTATCCAAAGTGACTTACATTGCATTCAAGGTACACATTTTTACATTTTGTCAGTTCTTGCTTTTCCTGGGAATCAAACCCATGACATTGGTGTAGCTAGCGCCACGCTCTTATTGCTTGACACGCTTGACACAAGTATATAGTGTATACAATACTAACAAGCACAATACTAACTTGACAACTTAGTGTTTAATTATTTAAAATCAGTAGTAACCTAAATAGTAGCGGTTCTACACTATCTGCAATTTTAGCTGGTTTCAAAACACAAATATTGGATATTACCTGCCATTCAATTTAAATGTAGTGATTTAACGGTAACTCTTTACATTAAGGTTCCCTTTGTAAAGGGTTTATAAAGGTGTTTTTTAATGACTAATAACTAATTTACAAATGCATTATAAATTGTTGATAAGCAGTTATAACTGCATGAATAAAAAGGGTGACTTTAACGCAATGCCTACCAAATAGTGAGCCCTTTTTAACTCACATGTTATAAATGCTTAATAAATGTATTTATTCACACTTATTTAATTCAAAACCAAATTCCTGATTTATTTTTTGATGCAGCAAAAATAGACTATCATAGTGAGACTGAAGGGTGTTGTATGTGGTTCTCAATATCTCATGTCTGCCACTTTTTTTTATGTATTTATTTTATGTTCCTTACCAGAAGTTACTGTATTACCCATGATATTCCACAAAACGCTCATGATGCCTATCCACAGCAGTTTATGAAAACTGATTTCTTGTTTATCAAGATACAATTATCAAACTTTATTTTGAAAAAAAAAACAGCACAATAACTTGAAATATTAATAATGAATATTTTAATTCCATATTAGTTACTTGTGAACCTTAAGTGGAAACCTGTGAGCCATTTATTAATGAGTAACAAACATTAATAACCTGTGAAAGTACACTTTAATGTCAAGTGAACACATGTGAATCATGTTATGAATACACACACAGAAGTAATTTTCTGATTAGTTACAGTGGCCTTTATCATGATATCAAAATAATTATTGATTGCGTATTAGCTCTGGACCCTGAGGCTAATTTGTAGGTTTTGTTTTTTTGTTTGTTTGTTTTTTCAGTTGCTTTAAAGCATATTAATGGCTAAAGTCTGATTACACTGTATTCGTGACAAACAGGGCTACACTAATATGTGAGCAACATATACATAAAAGTTTGTAGTTTTGAGAAAATAATGTTTATGCATAGTTTCAGGACCTTAGAGATGTGGTATGGGCCTATGAACCTGGGTGCTAATTTGCGTGACGGCACCTTAAGAGGCAGGTCCTTAGTGGATAGCCATACCCTCTGCCCACAGACATACTTGGGCGCCAGAGTCCGACGACGGTCTGCTGCCACCTTGGCACATCTCCCTGCCTGTAGTAGGACCCCTCTGGATCTTCTCCAGGTTCTCTTACAACGCTGGACAAACCAGTAGATGCCACAGGAAGTGTATTGTGTGCATATTCTGCCAAGGTGAGCTGCTGGCTCCAGGAGGCGGGATTATGTGATGCCAGACAGCGAAGCATGCGCTCCAAATCCTGGTTGGCCTGCTCAGACTGCCTGTTGGCAGGCAAAAATTGCAGCAGACCAGCAGGAGGCTTGTTAGAAGAGTTATTCTGGGCGCAAACTAAGCAGGCTGCCACAAACTGTCTGGCATCTTGATCCATGGATCGTGGACCACCAAAAGCATTGATGGGCAGAAGCCAATATTCTCTGCACTCCTGGATGGCAGGCCAGCCTTGATGAGTGACTCCACCTCAACACAGCTGCATGCAATGGCTCAGGAGCAAACAACAGTCCATCAGGGCACCCCACTGGAACCGCCACTCCTCGCAGGGCCTCCCTGACCTGTCACTCGACCGCCTAGGACATGGCCACCACCACAATGTCCCCAGGCACAATTGTGTTGGGCAACGACTTACTCCCAGGACAGTCAAAGAGACGAGAGAGGGCATCAGGCTTAACGTTCTTAGACCCCAGCCAGTATGAGAGGGTGAAACAGAACCAGCTGAAAAAGAGTGCCCATCTGGCCTGCCGAGAGTTCAACCTCCTGGCCGAACGGATATATTTGAGGTTCTTATGATTCGTCCAGACCAAGAAGGGCTCAACCGCACCCTCCAGCCAATGGCGCCACTCACCCAGAGCTAGCCTTATAGCGAGCAGCTCCCGGTTTCCGACATCATAGTTCTGTTCAGCTGGGCTCAGGTGGTGTGAGAAAAATGCACAGGGATGTACTTTTTCATCTCAAGGGGATCACTGGAAGAGGACTGCTCCAACTTCGGAAGCATCCATCTCCACAATAAATTGCAGATCAGGGTCTGGAACTGACAGGAGAGGTGCAGAGGTGAAACATTTCTTAAGTTTCTGGAAAGGTCCCTGAGCCTGGTCCGACCACCTGAAAGGTGCACAAGTGGAGGTTAGAGCTGTCAAGGGAGCAGCGGTTTGACTGAAGTTGCGGCTAAATCGTCTTTAGAAATTAGCAAAACCCAGGAACTGTTGCAACGCCTCGCGGGAGTGGGGGACTGGCCATCCGGAGACAGCCCTTACCTTTGCCGGATCTACCTTAATCCCCTCTGCCAAGATTATTTACCCCAGGAAAAGAACAGTGTCCCAACTTCTTTGGAATCTGGAGCAAGTCAGTGTGGAACATACAATTCTCCACCTTGACGTAAAACTGTTTTTCCAGAAGACACTGCAGCACCTGACGTACTGAATATTTCTGAAAAATTCAGATATCGTCAAGGTATACAAAGACAAATTTATTGATCATTGAGTCTTTCAACACATCGTTAACCAGGGCCTGGAAGACAGCCGGGGCATTAGTAAGCCAAAGGGCATAACCCTATATTCAAAATGCCCAGTGGGGTTATTATACGCTGTCTTCCACTCATCACCCTCCCTGATCCAAACCAGATGGTAGGCATTGCGGAGATCCAACTTCGTGAAGACCCATGCTCCCTGCAACAGCTCATGAGCAGTTGACATCAATGACAGGGTGGTACCGATTCTGGTGATGTCATTCAGCCCACGATTATCAATGCAGGGGTAGAGTGAGCCATCCTTTTTCCCCACAAAGAAGAACCCCATGCCTGCAGGAGAAGAGGAAGGTCGGATGAGGCCAGCTGCCAATGATTCATGGATATACTTATCCAGAGCCTCCCTCTCTTGAACTGAGAGGGAGTATAGGCGGCCTTTAGGCAGAGAAGTGCCTGGGAGGAGGTCAATAGCACAATCATATGGCTGATGCAGAGGAAGAGATGCCGCCCGAGACTTGCTGAACACGCGTCACAGACCAAGGTACTCCACTGGAACACCGGTTAGATCCACTGCCTCCTCCTGTAACATAGAAGAAACAGAGCCAGAAGACGAAGCAGCACCCAGACAAAACTTATGACAAAAAGAACTCCATGCTAACACAGAATTCCCTGACCAACTCACATGGGGATTGTGTTTAACCAGCCATGGATGTCCCAATACAATGGCTAGGAGTCTGAAGGAGGTAGAACAACTAGGCTTATAGGGTCAGTGACATGGGTTATTTGGGCCAAGATAGAGCCGTCAAGTCCCCTCGCTGTGATGGGCTTCTGGAGACAGGAGGTAGGAATTCTCCAACGAGCCACCAAATCAGCATCAATAAAGTCACCTTCAGCACCAGAGTCAACTAAGACTGAGCAATGTCTCAAATAGGGGCCCCAACTGACAGTGGCAGGAAAGAGGGTGCAGGAGCAGGGGGAACAAGACAAGTAACGCTCACCAGTACATCCCCCACTACTGGTGAGTCCTGGCTTTTAATGGGCATTGGGCTGCAAAATGAGTCCCTGGGCTATGTGGCGTTGTCTCTCCTCAGATGCCAGACACATCCGCCCCACCTGCATGGGCTCTGGCTCAGGAAGAGGCTTTACGGCTGGTTGCCGCCAACATAGACAAGGTACTTCTCCAATGAACACGTACAGATTGTCTCTGACAATTCATCTCATCTCCACTCTGAGGGCCAAATCCACTAGGTCATCGAATGAAGGTGGTAAGTCATGAATGGCAATTTCATCCTGGAGGTCATCGCTAAGACCCTCCTGGAATCTGTCCCAGCAAGCCTCCTTGTTCCAGCCAGCTAAGGCAGCAAGAGTCTGGAAGCGGATGGATTACTTCTGTCACAGAGTGCTTCCCCTGTCTCAACCTGGCGAGCTGGCTAGCGGCCTCCTTACTGGCCAATGAATGGTCGAATACCTTCAACATCTCCTTCTCTAAAAGTTTGAAGGAGGCATAGAATGGAGCCTTGGCTGCCCACACAGTGGTTCCCATTTCACGAGCCTTGCCAGAAACCAGAGTGATGACAAATGCCACCTTGGTGGTCTCTGAAGCATAAGTGGTAGGTTGCAAGGCAAAGATGATGGAACACTGAGTCAGGAATGAACAGCAGGACATGGGGTTGCCATCGCAGGGAATCGAGGTTCTGGATTCAAACTGGAGTGGACAGGTATGGGATGTGAGGTGGCAGCAACTGATCTGATGGAATCTTGGTCCCTCTGTAACTCTCTAAGCTGTGCAGTGATGTCTGCCATCTGGTTGGCTATTACCTCTACATCACGGGTGGTGGCTGTAAACTGTGAGGCATGTTGTCCTAGCAGAATCCCCTGCTGGGCGACGGCGGTCCGGACTGCTTCTGACCCTGCTGAATCCATAGCTGGCCAGATCGTACTGTCAAGGTTCAGAAAGAGGAGGATTCAATCTGTAGGGTAATACAGTTTATTGAGAAAACAGGAGGAGAACAAATACAAGGTCTGGGACAATGGATAAGACAGGGGGAGCGACGGGCAGTGGTGGCAAGTGAGGCAGGGAGAAAGAATGGAGATTGCAGCGGGGAAGCTTGAGGTGGCAGAAGGTGAACACCAACCAGCAGCCAGGGAAACTGGATGACTGAAGAAAAAAATTTATAAAAAATAAAAGGAAAAAAAACAAGACAAAACTGAGCTGAAGACAAGCCACAGGAGACAAATAAAAAATAACTAAACAAACAGTAAAGCCAAAAGAAGATCAAAAATATAACAATAATAATAACTGAATAAAACTAAAAAAAACAACAAAAACATGGACAGAGCAAAATCAAAAATAGAAAAAAACAAAGAATCTAAAGCAAATACAAGCTAGAAGAAAATAAGTCTCAACTAGATAACTAGACTCTCAGACAAGAAAAAAAGCAAGACGTGAATGACACAATGCACAAACACAATCTGGCATGGAACAAAAAACATGAAGGGAATATATAGGGAATCTAATGAGGGTAGCACGTGAGTGTAATGAAGAACTAACAGGGTAACAAGGGCGGGCCGACAACTGACAGTGAACGCATGGCACCACAACACACGTGCTGAAGCACATGGCGAACAAACACAAACAAGTGCCAAGCGCGTGCGCAGACAAGACAGCCATGCGAACAACGAACAATGACACAAACACAAGACAGATCAAACATGCCCTGACATGCACAGGTGGGGTGCATTGTAACATTGCGTTACAATGTGCCCCTATTAGAACTATGCTATTATATTTATATACTTTTATGAATTATTTTGAGAAACCATGAGAAAATGTGAATAATGAGTCAATGTTCAGAAATTATTAATTATTATTAATGTTTTGAACTATGCTGTATAGCTGTATTTAGTGATGTGTTTGTTGTCAAACTCAAAAATGAGTTTATTTTTAATGATTAAAAAATGCCATTATTTTACAGAATAGAAAATGGTGGCTGAGGAAAGTGCACAACGAAGGAGATTATTAGAAATACAGAGTCTTTAATAAAATAGCAAACACAGGAGAATCACAACCATGTTCAACACAAACAATGAACGACAAAGGACTGAACAGAACAGGGAGTGTATATACACATAGTAAATGATGGAACTAAACAGGAACCATTGGACATGGATTAACTAATTAGTAACCATATGTGGCATTCCCCCGTAGTGGGAAACACAAATCAGTTAAATTAATCCAACTACGCCACCCTGGTGGAGGACCAGGGAAATACTCTAAATAAGGACACAGGTAAGTTTTACCAATTGAAGGCAAAGGAATTTATCATGAGATGGGATATCATTACAAAAATATATTTTATTATAAAAAGCATTAAAACTCTCTCTCGTGAGACATGTCCAACATCACAATAATTCTCCAGAGCCAGGTTTCGTGGGAACAAGGCAGGCTGGCTGTAACTCAGGAGGTCGTCCAAACCCACCTCAAATTCACACCAAATCAGACACCATGTGCACACACCCCATAAGGAAGTTGGGTCAGCACACACAGCACACCATGAAAAACACACCAATGAATGAAGCAGCTAGCCTCCCCCGTTCCACACCGGCTCCTGAAAGAAGAAGACACACACTAACAAACAGTTACAACCAAAAATGTACACAAATTACACTAAATAATAAAACAAAAAAAACAAAAGAAGGTTTACAGACACTGTGCGCCGGCTCCCTGGCGACACATACAGCGAAAGCAGCAGGACAGCCCTTAAACGGCACCAAAAGGACGAAGAGTACTCTTGGTATTACCATGCAGTATAATACACTGCAAACAGAATCACAATAAAAAGAAAGAAACAAAAATACATTTGTGGACAATAAAATTTGAGAGTAATGAGAGTCAGATGCAAGGATAGTACTCGGGAGGCCAGAGCCAACAGTGCTTAACAAGGCCGTACAAAACAGGATACGCGAATCATAAAATACAAACCAGATTCCAAAGAAGTTGGGACACTGTACAAATTGTGAATAAAAAAGGAATGTAATAATTTACAAATCTCATAAACTTATATTTTATTCACAATAGAATATAAATAACATATCAAATGTTGAAAGTGAGAAATTTTGAAATGTCATGTCATATTGCCTCATTTTGGATTTCATGGGAGCTACACATTCCAAAAAAAGTTGGGACAGGTAGCAATAAGAGGCCAGAAAAGTTAAATGTACATATAAGGAACAGCTGGAGGACCAATTTGCAACTTATTAGGTCAATTGGTAACATGATTGGGTATAAAAAGAGCCTCTCAGAGTGGCAGTGTCTCTCAGAAGTCAAGATAGGCAGAGGATCACCAATTCCCCCAATGCTGTGGCGAGAAATAGTGGAGCAATATCAGAAAGGGTTTTTTTAGAGAAAAATTGCAAAGAGTTTGAAGTTATCATCATCTACAGTGCATAATATCATCTAAAGATTTAGAGAATCTGGAACAATCTCTGTGCGTAAGGGTCAAGGCCGGAAAATCATACTGAAAACCAGATCCAACAACTTGATCTTCAGGCCCTTAGATGGCACTGCATCACATACAGGAATGCTATTGTAATGGAAATCACAACATGGGCTCAGGAATACTTGCAGAATACGTGTCAGTGAACACAATCCACCGTGCCATTCGCCGTTGCTGGCTAAAACTCTATAGGTCAAAAAAGAAGCCATATCTAAACATGATCCAGAAGCGCAGGCGTTTTTTATTTAAAATGGACTGTGGCAAAGTGGAAAACTGTTCTGTGGTCAGACGAATCAAAATTTGAAGTTCTTTTTGGAAAACTGGGACTCCATGTCATCCAGACTAAAGAGGACAAGGACAACCCTAGTTGTTATCAGCGCTCAGTTCAGAAGCCTGCATCTCTGATGGTATGGGGTTGCATAAGTGTGTGTGGCATGGAGAGCTTACACATCTGGAAAGGCACCATCAATGCTGAAAGGTATATCCAAGTTCTAGAACAACATATGTTCACATCTAATCCCATCTAATCCCGTCTCTTTCAGGGAAGACCTTGCATTTTCCAACATGACAATGCCAGACCACATACTGCATCAATTACAACATCATGGCTGCATAGAAGAAGGATCCGGGTACTGAAATGGCCAGCCTGCAGTCCAGATCTTTCACCCATAGAAAACATTTGGCGCATCATAAAGAGGAAGATGCGACAAAGAAGACCTAAGACAGTTGAGCAACTAGAAGCCTGTATTAGACAAGAATGGGACAACATTCCTATTCCTAAACTTGAGCAACTTGTCTCCTCAGTCCCCAGACGTTTGCAGACGGTTATAAAAAGAAGAAAGGATGCCACACAGTGGTAAACATGGCCTTGTCCCAACTTTTTTGAGATGTGTTGATACCATGAAATTTAAAATCAACTTATTTTTCTCTTAAAATGATACATTTTCTCAGTTTAAACATTTGATATGTCATCTGTGTTGTATTCTGAATAAAATACTGAAATTTGAAACTTCCACATCATTGCATTCTGTTTTTATTCCCAATTTGTACAGTGTCCCAACTTTTTTGGAATCGGGTTTGTATAAAAATGGATCCTAAGCAAAACAGCAGCAGCGTCACATGTAGCGTCTTCGACGAACAATAAGGATTAGATATCTTGAAGTTGAATTCCCCTTCTACCTTTAGAGATGGAGATGCGTCGAGTCAGCTTTACTCTCTACTTCAATATATCTATCTCAACTGTACAGCGAGTGAGGTAAACAACAGCCACACCACGTTTACCCGGAACTCTACATCAGAACCTCTCTCCCTTAAAGGTACAGTCCCTGTGAATGTCTCTTTCAGTCTTACTTGTGGGTCACCACACAGGCCCCCCCAGAATTCACCTATAATAACAGGGCCAGACCGAACAGGTACCCAAAATAGAACAAGGGCACTATTCACTAGTGCAAAACAGAACAGTCCAGCTCATAATGGTTCCTATAACGTATAGGGGGGCAGACCAGGCGGTCCAGGTGGGCAGGGGCAAAGGGCAAGGGGTGGGGCAGGGTCCGTGCCAGGGGCTGGGGCTGGGGCTGGGGCAGGGGTCGAGGCTGCCGCAGGGGGGTGCCCTCGCCATGTGGGATTGGGCCAGCTGAAGCGGTTCTCCAATGTCCACATGAGCAGGCTTGAGACGATCTATAGCCAGCCACTCAAGCCTGCCCCCCCATATCTACAAAAAAGATCCTCTGACCAGGACACGGAAAGGCCCATTGTAGGGAGGTCATGTTGAGACGTTGGAATGGGAACAAAAGCATCAGCAATGTCCCGGGACACAGCACGATGGGAGGTAACCGACCAGCTCGGCCGATGAGGCTTGAAGATCTTCCTTGGGGGCAGAGTGAAGGTCAAGCATAACCCATGGGAGACAGTCAGCCCAGTTGTTGCCCGTAAGGCTGGCCCTGACCTTCATGTCACGATGAAACCGCTCACAAAGTCCGTTGCTCTGTGGGTTATAGGCTGCGGTGCGTTGGACCTTCACCCCCAGGACCTCGGTGACTGCCGTCCAAAGCTCTGATGTGAACTGCGGACCGAGGAGAGGTTGGACGGTGTGCCGAAACGGGCCACCCAAGCCATAATGAATGCCCGGGCCACTTCAGCTAATGTAGCGGAGGGCAGGAGAACCACTTCTGGCCACCTGGTGGTCCTGTCCACCATGGTGAGGAGGTAGGTATAACCGCGGGAGGGGAGGAGTGGGCCCACCAGATTCACATTCACATGATCAAAACGTTTCTCTGGCACTTTGAAAGGTGCCAAAGGGGCCTTGGTATGATGAGTCACCTTTGCGCACTGGCACGCCACACAGGCAGCAGCCCAGGCCCTGATGTCCCTCCGCAGGCCTGGCCAGATGAACTTGGCCCCCACCATCTTGATAGAGGCCTTCACCCCTGGGTGGGAAAGGCCGTGGATGGCATCAAAAACCTTATGCCTCCAGCCAGCAGGTACATGGGGTGCAGTTGGCCAGTGGAGACGTTGCAGAGGAGTGTAGCGCTGGCCGTGTCAAACACCACATCTTCCATGAGCAGCGCCATGGGGGCCGTCCTGTAGGCTTGTGCCTCAGAGCCTGTGGTCTGATCCTCAGTCATGGCTGCGTAGTCGAGGCCCAAATGGACGGACCCAGTGACCGCCCCGGAAGAGGCAGTCAGCGACGAAATTGTCTTTGCCAGCCACGTGCTGAATATCAGTGGTGTACTCGGAGAGCTTGCACTGCTGTCGGCCAGACCATGGCTCCGTAGACTTGGCCGTGGCTACCGTTAGTGGCTTGTGGTCAACGAAAGCCATGAACCGCTGGCCCTCCAACAGAAAACGGAAATGACGGGTGGCGAGGAAAAGACCCAGGAGCTCCCTGTCGAAGGCGTTGTATTTCCTCTCGTTGTCACAGAGCTTCCTGCTGAAAAAGGCCAGCGGCTGCCAGGCTCCGCCCACCCATTGTTCACACACAGCCCCCACAGCATAATCAGAGGCGTCCATAGTAAGAGCAACTGGGGCAGTCGGAGACGGGTGTGCCAGCAGAGCAGCGTTGGCCAACACGGTTTTGGCAGCTTCAAAGGCATCAGTCATTCCTGGGGACCAATCCAACATGTCCACCAGCCTTCCACCCTGCAAGGGGTCATACAAGGTCGCCTGAGTTGGGCCGCATGGGGAAGGAAACGGTTGTAGAAGTTCACCATGCCCAGAAACTCCTGCTGGGACTTCACAGTGCGTGGACGTGGGAAATTGGCTACGGTGGCGCACAATGCCGAGGTGCTCCATGTGTAACTGGTCTGTTTTCTGCGTTGCGTTGTGTGTATGTAAGGAAGAACAGGACAGCATTCGCAGTTTCACTGATCTTTTATTCCTGAAGAACAAATAAATACAGCCTCTTTATGAATTTGAGTCACCTTCGGTTCTCAAAAGAGAGGGCATCGATCAGGCGGCAGACTTTCAGTCTTACTTGTGGCACAGAGGCATACTTACAATTTGGGTTGAATAAACACCAGACGCAAAGCTGTATGGTTACTCACAACAGGTACTGTGAATCAGTCTATAGGCCAGCGTTTAACACGTGCTATTGGCGCTATACTGAGAGCAATACACAAGTACAACAGTAAGTGACCAAGGGATTTAAAATTAACACAACGTACCTGAGCGAACTCCACCACCAACTTGCCACAGCGCAGATGTCACCAACGCCGCTCTAAACTATAAATAGTGCATATTATAATACAGCACAACCATAAGCGGCTCATATTACACCATCAGCAGGATCTGAACATACCTGTACAGGAACGGGGAAGGAAGTGCCAGGGGGAAAGCAAACCCAGAATCAAACAGGACCGTACAAACCCATCAAAATAAAAGTCCTTAAAAGCTACAGCCGCTTGCACCTCATTGGTTTACCAATCATACCCAGGCAAGCCAATAAGAGAAGTCACTTCCCCTGCCACACATAGAAACTAACTATATGTGACATCCCTACACTATATATATATATATGTGTGTTTTTGAAAATTATATTTTTGGAAGTATATTTCAGCTGTGAACAAGATTCTTATTTGTCAGCTGGGGTCCTGTGATTAATAGCTAAGCAGAATCTAATAGTTGCAATGACAAGCAGAAGAATATGATATACGTGTTCCACTTCTGATTACTTTGGTCATCATTCATTTTGTTGAGCATTTGTCTCAATGAATGCCCTTTGACCCGGAGGAAAAGGGTGATAAAAGGAGCCTTCATTACATTGGACATTAACAGCACATGGAAGCCTCCTGAGACAGAGTAGAAATCAATGACAGAAGCCTTTTTTAGCTGAGAACATGTTGGACTATAAGGTCCAGAAAAAATAGAGATGTTTGATTTGTTGATTGGCTGATTTATCAACATTAGTTTCATTGAGAGAGTCCAATTTCAGTTAAACAGATAAACATAGTCACGGTTTATCTTTCTGTACAGTTCTGTGCAGTTTGCATGCAGTATCAGTGCAGCAAAACTATAAAAAGGCTTCCTGTTATTCACATTAATTCTCTGATTTACACAAAGTCACTTAATATTCAGATTTTTCTCTGTACTTAGAAAAGTGTAAGGGTTTCAACAGGTTTTCAGAGTGTATTCACACTTTGAAGAGTATTTCAACTAACAGAAATCCACTGTACCAAGACTACATCTTTTCAGATACCCAAGCACCAAAGTACACAGACTATAGTAAACGTTGTTTAGCAGTGAAGATGACTGCTGATAATAAAGTAATTAAAAATGCAAAAACTGTGTTTGAATTTAAGATTGAATTTAAGTGTGTTGAACACTGATTAGCACTGATTAGCAGATTTTATTTAAAACATACAGTAACACTGTACAGTAACACTTTAGTAAGGGAACACATACACTATTAACTATGACTTTTACCTCAATATACTCCTAATTTATTGCTTATTAATAGTTAATAAGGTAGTTTTTGTAGCATTTAAGTTTAGATATTGGGTAGGATTAAGGGATGTAGAATAAGGTCATGCAGAATAAGGCATTAATACGTGCTTTATAAGTACTAATAAACAGCCAATATCCTAGTTATATGCATCTAATTTTAGAAGAAAAAAAAAACTGGGTAATGTTATAATCAAGCACAAGCGTAAAGACAAGAAAACATCTTAAAACCACCATCTTTGTGCCTTTCTTTAGTCTTGTGCCATATTGGATTTGATATTAGTTAGTTATCCTGGATTTGTTATAAAGTTTTAGTGACAACCATTCTTTGTACTGTCAACAAATAGATATAGTGGGCACTACATTGCATGCAAATTAGCTGAGTGTGTGAGAGCTTGGCATATTGGACACTAATGAAGGACACAAAATGGGACAGAGTCGTGTAGTCTACAGTCTAGCATTTATGAATAAAGCAGATTGGATGATATGATGCCAGATATGATCTTAGAATTTCAGAACATATTGCTAGGAGGTAACAGTGGCAGTGTAGACTGAGAACAGGTGAACAAGGAGCTTCTTACATTATGTTGTTTTGCTTAATGTAAACCAATAAAACGGGCTAACCTTGTATTTAAAATCAATACCTATTTAGAATGCCATTGATTAACATTTCTGGTTATTGATTACGTTGTGCAGGTTGAAGAATCTCAATGGCTTTTGATAGTGGGTCAGCAGTGGTCTGCTGGAAATGGGCCTTAGACCCATGACAAGACACCCAAAGGCACTGATATGGGTATTTTTAAATTCAGGCAGTCAGATTTCATTCCAATTATGGCAATATGTTATTTTAAACTTAATCTATCTTAATGTTTTACTTTGCCATTTCTATTAATATGGAGCAAAAACAAAAACAGTGTAATGTTTTTATTTACAAAATATGATTCAAAAAATTTGTTAAATCACATTCACAAAAAAAGTTTATATGTTTGCAAACATTCACAAAAGAAGATTCACAAATGCAAAACAATTCATAAATACACAAGTAACCTATATTTACACATTTCTGAATGTTTGACTTGATGGTTGAATCTGCATTTGCAAATTGTGTGTGTGTGTGTGTGTGTGTGTGTGTGTGTGTGTGTGTGTGTGTGTGTGTGTGTGTGTGTGTGTGTGTGTGTGTCACTATGGATTTGTATGGGACCTTTGAGACTTATATATATATATATATATATATATATATATATATATATATATATATATATATAAACGTTCTCTTTAGATGTTTTCAACCCATACAATCTTTAATAACAAGGATTATTATCTTAAATGGAAATATATCAAGCCCTTTAGCTCTATCATTATAGAAAGCCTAACAAACAGCTTGGATCATTTGTGCTTTGATAACCAATCTTGTTATAGCCTTGATGTCATTGAATCGATTTCAGAGTTGTACAACAGTCAGTTCCTGTTTGCGGATACCATAAAACTGAATGAGAAGAGCCGTTGAAGAGCCAATGACCTGTTCCAAAACTGCAAAAAATAGTCAAAAATGTATGTTTAATGGCGAACATTTTGAAGATTAGAGTACAGACTGTCAATTCATTAAGTGATCCGCTGTGTATTCGCAAAGGATATTTATCCAGTGTACTAAAGCATTTCCACCATTGATTTAGGGTGCGCCTCAATCAGCTCCCTAGAGGTCGTGAATCAGTATTGTGTACACAAATTCGGCACTACAAAGGACAGTAAGGACCCTGGCTCGCTACATATTGGGACACTGATGACACTTTCTGACAATAATTGTTTAAAAGTATATTATGATAAATACTTTGATTGTTATAAATCCCTGCAACATTTCAGCGATAAATTTATTATAAATGTTAGCTAAATTATGTTCATTACGTTCATGGTGATGTATATATGCCTAATTAAATGGTTTGAAAAAACATCTTTATGTGTATTGATTTGGCACACATCGTACGTATCGTACTTATGTTTCGCACTTCAGAATTTAAAGTAAGGGAACATCGTTGCTCCCTGGTTTTCACGGTGCATTATGGGACTTTTTTAGCAAACGTTTCAGTGCAGGAATTTACATTTGAAACTTAAAATGGCAGACTCCCTGATCAGTGCCCAGACTACTGAACTAGGGAGCTGATTGAGACGCACCCATCAATTTACTCACTTCAAATATCATCTTTCCATTGACTCTTGCTTGACTCAACTTTACTAGATCTATTTGCAAATTGGCAAAGACTCTCCAGAGACACAAAAAATATACTATAATACCATTTAGTGAACAAAAGCCCCTGAGGTATGTATTGAAGGTCTGATTTTGGGTCTTTTTTTGTTTATCACTTTGACATATGTAGAACTGTAAAAAAGCTTCTACAAAAGCTTTCCTGGCAAAGGAGAGAGGGGTTTGTGTCTTGCCTCATCTGTGAAAAACTCAGACTTTAGTAATGCAAATAAATAATGGAATGAGCAGGCGTGTGTATGCACTCAGCAAAATTAGCCAATGCAAATCATGCACTTCAGACTGAGGGTGAAAGCCCCTTCCGTAATGAGTCAGTGATGAGATCTATAGAATCAGAGGTCTGAGATGACTCAACACAGGGGCCAAAGTCAATGCCTCGAACCAAAAGCTTCACAAGCCCTCCACATAGAGCATAGCATCCTGTTTAATGGCACTGTTCAAAAATGTGAGGGAAAATGCAAAAGTATAAATGTTTGTTGAATTGAATTCTGAAATCTCCTCTGTCAGTGTAAACTTTGAAATGTTGTATATCCATAGTGGTGGGGCTTATAAAGTTTAATTAAACATTAAATGTCATAGTTTCATATTAAGTGGAACATACAAAGACATGAATTGATTATACTGATATTTTCCTTCTCTTTCTCCATAGCCGTTTGTTTGTCTTTGTGTACATTCGCAGTTATTATGTCATACTGTTGATGAAATATGAGTTGTTTGATAACTTTATTATATTGGCTTATGAAAATGACTGCCTGTTAAAGGTCTATTTTCCTAAAGCAATCAATACCACCCTCCATTTCAACCCCATTGCATGTGAGTTTTATGCGTCCACAGAGTAGCTGATTGCCCACTGTCTGACCAAGGTAAGAATAATTAAAATGTACACTATATATTGTTTGATTTACATGCATTCCAAAAATATTTATATAGAGATAATGATTTATAGATGCAGCTTCTCGTTCCCTATTCATGGAAGATTTCATTTTAATAATTATTTTATTATATTTTTTATGCGTATCGTCACTGTCGGCCGGTAACGTCGTATTTACATATTTCGTAATTTTTGCTATATATTTTTTTAAATGAATTATAATTATTCATCACCCTTTACATCTGTAAGTTTTGCAAATATTTAACAAATGAAAAGTATTAAAAAGAGCCTGTGACTAAACCTCATAACTCCATTGGATCCTCAAACTGTCGGTAAAACCTCATAACTCCAGCCCGCCTCTATCGTGAATGAAGTGCAGCACACATATTGGACTGTCTCTGCTTATTTGCAATGCAAAGGTAAATAAAGAACTGTTTGTTTGAATAAGTTCAGTTTTCTTTACTCAAGAAACACTATATATAAAGGCTAATGTTTTATGTATTTGAGGAGCAGAGAAGAGTGTCTTAGTATTGGCTATGACTCTATTGGCTATAGTATTGGCTATAACAAATGCTAGACTGACTTAGCCTGTAAGCAAAGAACTTAATCTTTTTCAACTTTTTCTGTGTTCATCTGAAGAAAGTTGTATACATCTCGGATGGCATGAGGGTAAAAGACGAGGATGGTGAGGACATTTCTGGGTGTAGCCTACTGTATTTTCTTTTAATACATAATACAGAATACTAGCTAAAGACATGGGATTTATTCTTAAGATTCATCTGTGGCAAGAACGAAAAAGAAGAGGAACAAGAGGAGGATGAAGCCAAGCAAGAGAAATGAATAAGAAGTGTTGTAAATCTGTTTTGAAAGTTGTTTTTCAAATAAAGGTTTCCGAGTGATATCAGATTGTGTACATGTTTTTATTGTAGGCTACTTACCCTGTAACTACATGAAACGAGGGGAACAAGAACCACTTTAATTTACAGCCCACAGATTCATACTTACCCTGTAACTACATGAAACAAGAGGGGAACAAGAACCACTTTAATTTACAGCCCGCAGATTCATACTTACCCTGTAACTACATGAAACAAGAGGGGAACAAGAACCACTTTAATTTACAGCCAGCAGATTCATACTTACCCTGTAACTACATGAAACAAGAGGGGAACAAGAACCACTTTAATTTACAGCCCGCAGATTCATACTTACCCTGTAACTACAGGAAACAAGAGGGGAACAAGAACCACTTTAATTTACAGCCCGCAGATTCATACTTACCCTGTAACTACATGAAACAAGAGGGGAACAAGAACCACTTTAATTTACAGCCCGCAGATTCATACTTACCCTGTAACTACAGGAAACAAGAGGGGAACAAATACCACTTTAATTTACAGCCTGCAGATTCACACTTACCTTGTAACTACATGAAACAAGAGGGGAACAAACACCACTTTAATTTACAGCCCGCAGATTCATACTTACCCTGTAACTACATGAAACAAGAGGGGAACAAGCACCACTTTAATTTACAGCCCGCAGATTCATACTTACCCTGTAACTACAGGAAACAAGAGGGGAACAAATACCACTTTAATTTACAGCCCGCAGATTCATACTTACCCTGTAACTACATGAAACAAGAGGGGAACAAGCACCACTTTAATTTACAGCCCGCAGATTCATACTTACCCTGTAACTACAGGAAACAAGAGGGGAACAAATACCACTTTAATTTACAGCCTGCAGATTCACACTTACCTTGTAACTACATGGATAATTGCCCCTTAATTAAAAAATATTTAGAGTATAAATGATTTTAAAATTTTCCTGATAGTTACTCCTTTATTCCCCAATTATTACATATTGTTCCCTTATACCTACACATACTTACTTTATAGTTACACTATTATTATTGAAAGTTACACTGTAAATTCGCTATACTTTCGCAGTACTTTCCAGGACGTAATCTAAAGCGTTACCTTTCTTTGTATTACATGGACCTGTTGTCATAAAAAACTGCTGCGTTATTAGATTTTCAACATTGTCCAATGATGTGACTGTCTCAAGCATGGTTCAATAAATTACAACTTATATAAATTAAAATGAAAAGCATACAAATGTTAATAAATACCTCAGGCATAATTTTACAAGTGTCTATTTTAGTAAATGGCAATATTTTTTTTTTTTTTTTTATCCATATATTTCTAAAAGCGTAGGAACTCCAAAAACCATGTGACACCATATACTGATTTCAAGTTTAATTAGTTGAAGGACCCCAATCAAAGTCATGTTACTGAAGCTCCCTGTGAAGCCCATGACGTGCACATGGTAAGTTTTTGTGTCAGAATTGTTCAAATATTTAACTTTTTTGGAATAATAATATGTATTTTTACTTCCAAAGTGGTGTTTTACAAAAAAAACCCTAATAATAATAATCATTTTTACTGCTTATTTGTCAACTACCCATTTATAGTAGGAGGAGTAGAATGTGTAAATCACCTGTGCGTTTGAAGGTATAGGCCTATGAGTTACAGTAACATTTAATTAAATGCTTGTACATGCATGCGGAAAATGCATCTTGTTTTTGTGTTATAATGCAAGTTATGCAAACAATTATACTTGCCTGAAAATGCTTGAAACTGTTAAGCATCAGGCGTAATGTAATTTAATTTGCAGTGCTTAAGTTTGTTGGTAACACTTTACAATAAGGTTTCATTAGTTAACATTAGTTAACATGAACTAACCATGAACAACTCTGTTCAGCATTAGTTAATCTTTGTTAACGTTAGTTAATAAAAATACAGCTGTTCATGGTTTGTTCATGTTAGTTCACAGTGTATTAACTAATGTTAACAAGACTTTAATAAAGTATTAGTAAATGTTGAAATTTACATTAACAAAGATAAATAAATGCTTTATAAGTGCAGTTCATCATTAGTTCATGTTAACTAATGTAGTTAACTAATGTTAACACACTCTAAAAATGCTGGGTTTAAAACAACCCAAGTTGGGTTGAAAATGGTCTAACCCAGCGATTGGGTTGTTTTAAGCAAACATTTAACCCAATCGCTGGGTTAAAACAACCCATTTACTGGGTTAAAACAACCCAATCGCTGGGTTAGTCCATTTTCAACCCAACTTGGGTTGTTTTTAGCATTTTTTTAGAGTGTAATGAACCTTAATTGTAAAGTGTTACCAGTTTGTTGTACGTTTAATGACAGTGTTATTGTTTTTGTTACTTCAAGTGCTTTACAGAATAATACTGTGAGATTGTAATTGTAATAATCACAAAAAAAAAAAAAAAAAAAAAAAAAAAAGCTTTCAGAATGGTAATCTGTGATATGAAGAAATCTTTCAAAAGAGGAAATATGGAGTTTTGTAGTTTAACCACAAGGTGGCAGTATTATGCTTGCGTATTGAGGTATTATTTAGAAAAAGAAGTGTGTCCAATGCGAGTGTATGCAGCATGTGCTGAATAATGAGCCTCAAGGAATGACTGGTCCTGTTGCTTAATGCTAGAGGACAACACATCTTCCTGAAAGGCACTGATCCTACATTTTTGCTTTTAAGTGTAACAGCTTGCATGCCATCTTTTTGTAGACATGTTTTGAACTGAATGCATGCACCATATGGACATGTAGATGACAGACACACACATGCTCAAGCATGAAAATGACTTAATTAAAACTAATTTCATTTAATGAAATACTGTGCTACTAGTTTTCTCTTAGCTACTCTTACGGAAAGAAAATATATTTCCTGTATACATGAATGATCAAAATATTAAATGATATAACAGTACATTTGAAAATATACTGAATAATATGTTGTGTTAATATATTAAAATATATTGAATAATACATAAGGAATTGCCACTTTTCATATATTGAAAAATATGTAACTATGTATTTACTAATATATCATAATGTAAGTACTTTTAAATTATTTTTAGGCTCGGTGTTGGGACCCAAGTTATTTTTGCTCTATATTAATGAGATTTGTAAGGTATCTGATGTACTCAATTATGTCTTGTTTGCTGACGACACCAATGTTTATTGCTCAGGTCAAAATCTGGAAGAGTGAGTAATGGTAGTGGAGAGAGAACTGTACAAGCTAAAGAGCTGGTTCGACTCAAATAAATGATCTCTGAATTTATCTAAAACAAAAATTCATGGTATTTAGTAATAAGATAGATAGATAGATAGATAGATAGATAGATAGATAGATAGATAGATAGATAGATAGATAGATAGATAGATAGATAGATAGATAGATAGATAGATAGATAGATAGATAGATAGATAGATAGATAGAATATATTAGATATAAATCTAGAACTTCTCCAGTTTTTCTACTACAAAAAAGGCCATCAGAATAATTACACATTCTCCATATAATACCCCAACAAATTCTTTGTTTACCCAGTTGAAAACATTACAATTCTACGACTTGGTAGATTTGTATACTACTAAACTTGTGTATAAGGCAAGACAACACTCCCTCCCTCAGTCCTTGCAAGCTATGTTCAGCTTGAGAGACAGTAATTACAACCTTAGAGGGACATATATGTTTAATATACCATATTGTAGAACTAATTTAAGAAGAAACTGCCCATCATATAAAGGTGTTCAACTTTGGAATAGCTTTCCTGATTAATTAAAAAGGCTACTTCATTAACATAGTTTAAAATACTTTATAAAGGATTGGTAATGAAAAGATATACTGAATAGTGATGATAATAGTAATAGTAGTAGTTATGATGGTAATGATGACAGTGATGGTAGTGGTAATGGTAATAATGATACTGGTGATAATAATAATAATAATAAGGCATGTTCTTTCAAATACACATTGAGAATATCCTATATTTGTCATATTAAATTAATGTCAATTAGTGCTGTTTGTGTGGAGTTAAGGGTAGGCATAATAAGCTTTAGCTTCAGCCTACACCTTTGGTCAATAAGAATGTAAACATCTTTATTTTTTTAATGTATTTTTTTATGGTTTTGTATGTGTGCATGCATATACCCAATTGCATGTATGTACCTGTATGCATCATGCTTCCTGTGTAATATGATTGCAAATGGAATTTTGCTTGTTGACCAAAAAACAAAACAAATAAATAAATATTCAGTGTGTGTGTGTACATGTGATAAGATATGGTACTGCATGTGTATAGTATATTTACTTATATTTATATGCATTATAAATGTTTCATATTTTCAAGCCAGTTAATATCACAATAATTCCTGCATGTACTAAAGTAACTAGCAAAGAGACTATCAAACTCAGACATACCAGAAAACCTTTTAAATTCCAAAATAATACAACATTAAACACTAATAGAACTCCCCTATATTGAACAACTCATGAAATAACACTTAATTTTAACATTTACTCTCCTTTAACTGTCAGAAGCAAAGCATGCTGGGAACTAGAAAGCTGCTGTAACTCAGTCCATGAATGTGTATACGTGTGTGCATACATTCACATTTATATGTGAACATGTTTATGCAATATATGTACACAATAAAGGATAAAACTTTAAAGGATAAAAGTTGGCTGGTAAAGTGGATAAAACGAGTAATGAATATTAAATGTAATGATTTTTTTTGTCTTTATTTATAAATCAATATGCAGGCATCAATATATGAGGCATAACATTATGACCACTGACAGGTGAAGTGAATAACACTGATTATCTCTTCATCACGGCACCTGTTAGTGGGTGGAATATATTAGGCAGCAAGTGAACATTTTGTCCTCAAAGTTGATGACTTAGAAGCAGGAAAAATGGGCAAGCGGTTTGAGCAAGTTTGACAAGGGCCAAATTGTGATGGCTAGACGACTGAGTCAGAGCACCTCCAAAACTGCAGCTCTTGTGGGGTGTTCCCGGTCTGCAGTGGTCAGTATCTATCAAAAGTGGTCCAAGGAATGAACAGTGGTGAACCGGCAACAGGGTCATGGGTGGCCAAGGCTCATTGATGCACGTGGGGAGCGAAGGCTGGCCCGTGTGGTCCGATCAAACAGAAGAGCTACTGTAGTTCAAATTGCTCAAGAAGTTAATGCTGGTTCTGACAGAAAGGTGTCAGAATACACAGTGCATCACAGTTTTCACATGAATCACGTTTTTTTTTTTTTTTTTTTTTACATCACATGGATGGCCGGGTGCGTGTGCTTTGCTTACCTGGGGAACACCAGGATGCACTATGGGAAGAAGGCAAGCCGGCAGATGCAATGTGATGCTTTGGGCAATGTTCTACTGGGAAACCTTGGGTGCTGCCATCCATGTGAATGTTACTTTGACATGTACCACCTACATAAGCATTGTTGCAGAACATGTAAACCCTTTCATGCAAACGGTATTCCCTGGTGGCTGTGGCCTCTTTCAGCCGGATAATGTGCCCTGCCACAAAGCATGGTCTGCAACAATGCTTAGGTAGGTGGTACATGTTAAAGTAACATCCACATGGATGGCAGGACCCAAGGTTTCAACTCTTTGGGAATTAATAACATTTAACACTGCTATTTTTACACTGCTGATTTTACTGTGTAGGTATAAAGACACATATAGGATTAGTCAGAATAAACATTTACAGTAGTGTGAATAATAATTTGAATAAATAGGACTAAAAGAATATACAAGGATAAGTGATTTGAACAAACCGAAAATAGTGCCTTAGCAAGCACCTAATACCACAACTGTCACTGCTTTAATGTAATATTAATTGTTAACTATTTTCTAAGTGTTCTCAGTATTCATTTCCTTCCTGTTTCACCGGATTCTAAAATAAGACATAATTTTGTGGATGGTGCTTCTGTCTTTCTATCTCTCACTCACCCCAACACAGCTAACAGTTTAGTTGCTCAGTGCCTTTAGAACAAGAGACCATGCACTTTAGAGACCACCCAATCTTTTCTTGTAGGAATCCTTCAATTATTCATTCCCGCTCTTATTGCCAGTTGCAGGCCGATATCTGAAAGAAGAGTCACAGGCTGGAGGAACCTTGATCAATCATTTAACATACAGCGAGGAGCACATGAATGGATGAAAGGTGCTAGCTGCTGGAATTACAGGACATCGGCCGTGTTTCATAGCTTGTTTGCACAGCAGAAAAGACAATTCCCTTATGCTAATGTTTACAGAACATGAACGTTCCCTCCAGGCATCATGGGAGCTTTTACATTTTATTACCTGAGCAGCATAGAGGCCCTGGGGCCAAGACACAGATCCATTTCGAAGCGGGTATTCAGAATGTATAGCCTCATAAAATTCACTCTGCCATGCCTGGCCAAGTGCAATTACAAATGGCATTATGTAAACTAATATATTCTAGCTGTAATAACATTTCTTTTAGATGCACGCATGGTGGTCAAGGCATTGCTGGAATAGGCCATATTTATCACCCCTGACCTGAACATTCACGCATTGCAGATTCTGTGACTCTCAGGCACATACACTGACTGTTATCAATTGGATTTGCTTTGATTAATTAAATAATAGAACAATAGACAATATAAATAGAAAAAGGAAATATTTAGGACTATATTTAGCATGAATATTCATTACTGTAATAGGTGAGACTCTTTAAGCACCTTATGATTCAATTCAGTTTAAATTTAGGGAGCATAGTGTTTCTGGTGAGCTACAGTGGCTCGTTGTCAAATCCTGTGTAAAGATCCCACATTTTTGTAAGCAATTCTTGTTGAGCTATCCAGAATCGTTTAAGCAAGAATCATAGTGCATCTATACATTTTATACTCTGTACTATTTTCATAAGCAAGGTATACATTTTGAAAACTCTTAACACTCAAACTGATAACACTTGTAACACAGCTAGTCATTCTTTCAAAACCTGATCCCATGTTTTCATTTGTTATACACATTTTTACTCCACATAATCATTTCAAACACAAGATCATAATAGTATGTAATGAGAACATTTGGTTTAATCACCATAACACAACAGTATGATCTTCTTTCAATTTAGTACTTTTACCAATTAGTTAATTTAATGGCAAACAATGCAATATGTTTCAAACTAGCCTTGTTGCTGAAATAATTACAGTAACCCATTAGAAAATAAATGACAATACATAACTTATGTAACATAAAATTCATAATGTATGTGATAGTATCTATTCAGTGTATTATCAAAATGTGTGAAGTATGACAGCCATAAGGTTTTGTGCTATAGATGTGCAATACAATATGTTCTCACTGTGCCATATGACTAAATCTATGCTGTAGTTGACCTTTACTACAGGGTGTGTAACAAAGGGTCTGTAAGTAATGTCTCAGTCTATCATAGTAATCTGTTTACAGAAATACATGACATGCATACTGTAATGTAAAATGCTGTATTTGATGCCATGTCTCCTGATGCATCTCTGATCAATCTGTTATACAGTCATTGAAAGTTTCCTCTCCCTTGTACTATATACTGCTCTATGTTCACAAATTGCAGATCTCTGTCACTCTCTCTCACACACACACACACACACACACACACACACACACACACACACACACACAAAATTTGAGCATAGTGGTTAAAACCACTAAAATATTATAATGTAAAGCAAATTCATTAAATTTGGTTATCTGTATGGTGATTGCCAGTACTGGATCTCAAACTGTAGAATCACATGGCCACTATTATGAATCATACAAAATTAATAACACATTACATATCTAACCAGAGTATTAGCTACTACATGATGATAATGTCATCATCAATAAAAAGCCAACATCATCTGATCACATTGGCTGACATTAAATATTGACATTAATGATACGCTCAAAAAACATTCATGTTCATGTTCAAGGGGAATCAGAATACCAAATCCTGACTGAAGAGAGGAGGAGCTGAGGATGGAGGAGGATAATAGAACCTTTTCACATTTCTGGGATTCTCAGAGCAGAAATCGTCATAGTTGGGTTAACTTCTATAGCGGTGAATGAGAGTATATATCAAATATTTTTTTGTGTCCCGATTTGCTCAAATAGCAAAAGAAAAACTCCACAATAGTGATTTCACAACTTTTAAAAAGAGGGGAAAAATAGAGTGAGATTGATAATGGCAGTGAAAAGAGAGAAAGATGTTAATTTTACCGTCACTCCCATAGATTCTGTATTAGAAACACCCTCACAGTAGCGGTGACTTGTTTTTTTTGTTTGTTTTTTTTTTTTATTCAAAAGTAATATAATACAAAAGTATTAGTGTTATAAATGTACATTAATAAAAAAAAAAAAAAATGAAAATACAAAAAACTTTGCAGGATTTATGATAAAGATGACCGTTAAAATGCGCCATCACAGTCTGTGAAAAGGGTCTATTAGTGCCAGAGAAACGTGGTAGCTGCTGATAATACTGAAGGAGCTTATATATGCATGCTATGATAGACATTGTATCCCTATAGGTAGACATGATCAGCTGACAGTCAGCCGATGCAAGCTTAACATGACCTGTCAGAACTAATGCTATGCTTGATAATGTCGCCATAAAACACGAAAACCCAATGTGTGCGTACAAACTGAATTTGATCTCATACTAATCTAATAATTCCCTATAATGCTAATATGTTCCCTAAACATATCTTTCTCTCCCACCAGCACACAATACAATTTCATATTACTGTCTTTTTTCCTCTGTACCACTCTCCCTCAAGCCAGACTGCTCTGTGTTTGAAATTAATTAGAACTCTGTGTACTATTGAGTAGGTCTCAGACAGTTTGGGCCAAAAACTGATTAAATATCAAGCAGGTTGCTGAGGGCCAGAGTATAAGTATGTGCAGGGTGTTACAGGTTAATCCTCATTGATTTTTCCACAATCTGCATACAAACCCTACTGAAAAGGGGTAGAAGAGGAGGAAAGAGAGAAAAAGAAAGAAAGAGAAAATCAGTCTACACAACAGTTTTATAAACCTGTATATGTGAGGTATAGAACTACTGGGTCATATTTCTATCCTTTCAGGGCAGAAATGAATAATTTGGCATTAAATCAATGCAAATAAACCACTATTTGACAGTAAAATGCATGTTTGAGCGGTTTTAACCCTTGGTCTCCATTTCCCCTTCACACACACTATTTTATTAAAATATACAATATGCTTGAAACGGTTATGTAAATGTAAATGCCCTACATTAATGACCAGAAAAGATGATCTAGCTGGTGTGGGGGAAAAAACTAATAAATCATACCTGGCACAGCAGTAGTTCTATGTTTACAGTTCGACACGCCCATCTCAGGAATTCGGGTATCAAAATTATTTTAGAACTTCTCAATGGTAAACATGACATCGGGACTCATCAAGGACTCTAATCACCCTGCAAACCCTCATTTCACGCTGCTACCATCTGGTAAGCGCTTCCGAAGCCTGATGGCCAAAACTGAGAGACTCAGGAGGAGCTTCTTCCCCCAGGCCATCAGACTCCTGAACTCAGTCACTTAACATCACGTGACCATCGATATACTGACATTGCACTGCACTTTCTGTTCTCGTTGTTACTGTGTAACAACCTGTCATAAACCTGTTTGCACATTATACTCTTTATACATTTGTTAACCACATATTTATAAGTCTACAGTTTACTCACTGCACAGTCTACTTCAATTATTTTATTCCACTTTATCCTTATTTGTTACCTTTTTTTCTCTTGACTTGATTATTTATAATTCTACAGATATAGACATATATATATATATATATATATATATATATATATATATATATATATATAGTACTTTTTTTTATATCTATTTCTATTATAATTTCTTCCTTGTGTTTTTAACTGTGAATTTGCACTGTCCATGGAGCGGACCTGTTTACATTTCACTGCCGGTTGTATATTCTGTATATAACTGTGTATGTGACAAATAAAACTCTTGAATCTTGAATCTTGGGGGGTATTCCAGAAAGCAGGTTATGTGACATACCCGGGTATGTTTAACCTCAACTTTCGGTTCCAAAAACGGAGGTAACTTTCAGGGTAAGTAAGTAACCATGGCAACTCACTCTCTGAACATAACCTGCTCCAGAGCAGCTCATGATCCAGGATTAGTTTGCTTAAGAGGGATTCAGATGTATTTTATATAATATAGCTATATTAATATAACCAAATGTGTTACATGTTAAATGTTAGTTAAATTCAAATATATTTATTTTATTGTCATCTCAAACATGGATCTGCATTCAATTAATTAGAATAAAAAAATATAATCCTTATTATCAGTGAATAAAGATTACTTAATAAACGAACACATTGAAAAAATGATTGCACAACCACCAAATAGGTGGCGATGTGCACTAAGTAGGTTATGTAACTCGCCATTAAACAAAAGAAGAAGAGGAAGTAGTATGGCATGCTCTTGAGGGACTGTAACATCTTTTGTTTGTCCGAAACATGGCTCACGCCCGCGGTCCCGGACACAGCTGTGACGCCGTCGGAGAACTTCTCTGTTTTTCGGATGGACAGAGGCCGGTAAATCCAAAGGCGGTGGAGTATGCTTCATGGTCAACAAGAAATGGTGCAACCCCAGGAACATCAGCATTCTCTCGCGATCCTGCTCGCCTCATCTGGAACATTTAACAATCATTTGCCGCCCATTCTATCTGCCGAGGGAGTTTTCTGCGGTCGTCGCGACCGCCGTTTACATTCCACCACAGGCAGACACAGGGCTGGCTTTATCTGGCCTTCATGATGTTGCCAGCGGCATCATAAACAAACACCCCGACGCGGCGTACATTGTCGTGGGCGATTTTAACAAAGCAAACCTAAAGAAAGTCTTGCCAAACTTTCACCAGCACGTCTCCTGTCCTACACGAGGAGCAAACACACTGGATCATTGCTACTCTCTGTTTAAGAACGCCTATAAAGCGCGGTCACTTCCAGCTTTTGGCAAATCGGATCATGCCACCATTTTCCTCACACCTGAATACAGACAAAGGCTCGTTCAGGAACCCCCGGTGAGGCGGGAAGTTAAGCGCTGGTCGCCCCATTCAGAGACCGCGCTACAGGCAGCTCTGGATGATGTGGACTGGGACATGTTCCGAGCGAGTTCAGCTGACGTAAGCGAGTTCACAGATGTGGCGCTTTGCTTCATCAACACGCTTACAGAGCAAGCCACGCAAACAATAACAATAACGTCCTTCTCAAATCAGAAACCATGGGTGGACAATTCAATCCGCGCTGCAGTGAACACACGCACTGCCGCTTACAACGCCGGTCTCCTAACGGGGAATATGACTGAATACAGATCATCCTGCTATGCTCTGCGGCGTGCAGTTAAAGCCGCAAAACTCCGTTATAAAGACCGAGTGGAGTCTCATTTCCAACTCAACGACTCCCGGCGCATGTGGCAAGGTCTGAGGTCCATCTGCTCTTTTGGATCTAAATCCTCTGCAGAGGTGAGCGCTGATCCGTCGCTTGTGAATGAGTTAAACTCTTTCTACGCTCGCTATGACTGTAACCGCGGCAACGTGACTCTGCCAAGTGGCGCGTCAGAGGGAATTACTCAGAGCTGCAACAACCACGTGATCTCTGTCTCGGAGGATGACGTTCGGAGGGCACTCAAGCGTGTGGACGTCAGGAAAGCTGCTGGGCCAGATGGTATTTCAGGCCGTGTTCTGCGGTCCTGTGCTGATCAGCTCGCCGGGTTGTTTACATCTATCTTCAATGAGTCCCTTGCTACATCTGTGGTCCCCACCTCCTTCAAAAAATCCACCATCATCCCTGTCCCTAAGAACAGTAAACCCTCTTGCCTAAATGACTATCGTCCAGTGGCTCTGACATCTATAGTCATGAAGGTCTTTGAGAGACTCATTAAAAACACCATTTGCACCTACATTCCTGACACTTTGGACCCTCTTCAGTTTGCCTATCGTCCCAATAGATCGACTGAAGATGCCATCTCTCATGTCCTCCACTCCTCCCTCACTCACATCGACAGCAAAAGTGGGAACTACGCAAGGCTGCTATTTATTGACTATAGCTCAGCCTTTAACACCATAGTTCCCATCAAGCTAACCTCCAAACTCCTGGATCTCGGCCTGAATCCTTCTCTCTGCCACTGGATTGAGGACTTCCTCACTGGCAGGCCTCAGGTGGTGAGAGTAGGCCAGTCCACCTCCTCCTCCATCACCCTGAGTGTGGGAGCTCCACAGGGCTGTGTCCCGAGTCCCCTGCTCTACTCTCTCTACATGCATGACAGCTCCACCTCTATCATCAAATTTGCTGATGATACTGTTGTCCTGGGCCTCATTTCCAACAACGAGACGGCATACTTGGACGAGGTGGAGCATCTAACATCTAACATCATGGTGCCAGGACAACTGTCTCTCTCTGAATGTTGGCAAGACCAAAGAAATGATTGTGGACTTCAGGAAGAGACAGCAATGGACATACTCCCCCCTCATGATCAGCGGGTCACCAGTAGAGAGAGTGAGCAGCTTCAAGTACCTGGGTGTAAACATCTCCGAGGACCTGACCTGGACTGCTCACATTCAGACACAGGTGAAAAAAGCCAGGCAAAGACTGTACCACCTGCGCCAGCTGAGGAAATTCAGGGTTTCACCAGCTATCCTGAAAACTTTCTATTTAGGGGCGATAGAAAGTGTATTAACTCAGTGCATCACAGCGTGGTATGGGAACAGCACCAGTCATGACTGCAAAGCCCTGCAAAGAGTCGTGCGCTTATCCGAGCGTATCTCAGGGTCAGCTCTCCCATCTCTGCAGGACGTCTACACCAAACGCTGCAAAGGTAGAGCTACTAAGATCATCAAGAACTCTAATCACCCTGCAAACCCTCATTTCATGCTGCTGCCATCTGGTAAGCGCTTCCGAAGCCTGATGGCCAAACCTGAGAGACTCAGGAGGAGCTTCTTCCCCCAGGCCATCAGACTCCTGAACTCAGTCACTTAACATCACGTGACCATCGATATACTGACATTGCACTGCACTTTCTGTTCTCGTTGTTACTGTGTAACAACCTGTTATAAACCTGTTTGCACATTATACTCTTTGTACATTTGTTAACCACATATTTATAAGTCTACAGTTTACTCACTGCACAGTTTACCTCACTTATTTTATTCCACTTCTTTATTCTTATTTTTTTTACATTTTTCTTCTACTTGACTTGATTATTTATAATTCTACAGATGTGACAAATAAAACTCTTGAATCTTGAATCTTCTTAGCGTCTGTTTCCATGGTAAATCATCGATTCGTCGCTCTGTTGAGAATGTCTGGGGGAAGGAACCGGGAACTTACTCCAGGACTCGTTTTTTGGAACCAGCATACCTCGGGTAAGCAAGGTTTGGGCTAATCAACCGAGAGTTCAGGGTATATGTGATGGTAAGTTAACCTTGCTTTCTGGAATACCCCCCAGGGGGCGTTCACAGGCAATTTTTACCTAGGAAACTCGTATTTACGATAATTCCAATAGCAAGTGAAGGCAGCATAAGACTGACTGAGGCAGGGTAAAAAAAAAAAGCTCACTCTGAATCTTGAAAAAATGCAAGAAACATCAATTATTTATTTATAATCATTCAATCCTTATTTTCTCATTCATGCATGTTTGATGCATCACTCTAATGTGTCAATAACTTTAGCACTGCAAGGATATATAAAGTTTGTCACGGCCAGTGTTCCTGCAGGTATAGTGGAAGCAGAGCACTGCACACACACTGCGCTGCTGTGCAAAATACAGCTCTTATGCTGTCTTCACGTGCTATCAGAATAAACGTAAATATTAGTTTCCTAGTTAAAAGACATGACATGAATGAAACGCCCTATCAAGTTTCTACCAAATTTTAACACGATAAGCTCGTAATCACAACTTCAGAAGTCGGAAATAGGTAATTTCCAATAGCATGTGAAGGCAGCATTATTAAAACCCTATAATTTTTAAAGGAACACGCAGACTTTTTGGGACTTTAGCTTATTCATCATATCCCCCAGAGTTACACTGACTAAGACCGACGGAAAATGAAAAGTTGAAAATGAAAAGTAATATCATGCGCTGCTGCACCCATGGTACAGCGGCAAAGTTCCTTGATCATTACACAGGAATGAGAGTGTAGTTCCTAGCCATATCGGTCTAGAAAAAAAAAAAACTAATAAAACTAACAACTTTTCATTTTCTGTCAGTCTTAGTACACAATGTAACTATGCACATCACAACGTGTAAATAGGAAAATGTTGGCGTTATTTTGTCACTTATTGAGCAGTAGGCTAGATGGAGCTGTTTACCTCCGGTCTTTATGCTAAGCTAGCGGTGGGTACATCAGACAGAGGAGATGAGAATGGTATGTATGGACTTATCTAACTCTGGGGGATACCGTGAATAAACTAAAGTCCCAAAAAGTCAGCGTGTTCCTTTAAAAGACCAGTTCTAGTAAAATGAGGAATCGTATCAATTTTCATAATACCTTTCTAGTACTGGTATACTGTATCATGCAACACTAATAATGTTTTCCTGATTTTATTTTGCAGCTTTTTCTAAAAGGTTAATGTATTTTAAAGTATCAATCTATACTTAATAGACCCTAATGACCAAGCAAAAATTAGATTTGTATTTACTTTTTAAATGTTTTAAAGAGAAGAGAAAAACATTTCATCACATTGACAATTCACCTTTTGCTGACACTTGAAATGTAGCTCAGGTGCATCCCTCAGGTGCATCTACACTTTGATTGGTCCACTTGTGAAAACTTCAATTGATTGGAAATGTGACCCTTTAGGCTACGTTTACACTGTCAGTCCAAATCCAATTTTTGTGCATATCCGATTGAAATCCAATCAGATTTAGCAAGTGTGAACAGCAAAAATAAATAAATTACATGAAATGCGATTTTTACAAATCCATTTCAAGCTACATACAAATGGTTTGAAATCCTATTCAAATCGCATTTCTGGAAATCTGAAATGACTGCTCTGATCGGATTACACGTGGTTTATGTGACTCTCACGCCACGTAAACGTCAGATGTTGCTATAGGAAACATGCTGAAAGTTGCTGCAGAAACAAGGCTATGTTGTTGCAAAGTGTCGGACAAGCAGAAAATGACTATAACAGAAACATGTTTTGAAACCGGTGGAGACGATAGCACAGAATAAAGCCGCTCATACCAGCCTCCTACGTTTCTGCCGCTGCCTCAGAAGACGCAGTAGTCCAGCATGGCAGCTACACATTGTCATGTTGTAAATAAGACAACATCTGTATTGCAAACCCCTCTATGTTGCGGTGGTTGTTGTCGTTTTTGGCGTACGCCTACCAATGCAATGTCATTGCCATAAAAACCAAAGCAGATATCTCGGAAAACGAAAGAGTGGCATGGACACACAAATTGGATCTGAACAGTTGCGTTACACAATGCGTACTTCAATAATTTTAGATCAGATTCCAATTAGACACAAATAATTGGATTTGGACTGACAGTGTGAACGTAGCCTTAGTATGTTAATTTTCTCTAAATTACAATATCTTAATGTAGACAAGTTGACAATAAATGTGCAAGTGACAATGTTAATTGTTTAACAAATTTTTTTTCATTTTTTTATTGGAATTATACAAAAAAAAAAAAAAAAACACTTTTGACCATTTCAGACTTTTTCCAGATCAGTAGGCTAACTCTTGAGAACATATAGCTCATATTTTAAGTAGGAACTGTAAATGCACAACAAATGCACATCTGCAATTATACATCATTAAATAAACTTAAGTTTCATCTTTAGACAACTTGCTCTGTTGCCTAATTTACCTCAAGGTGCATAATAAATTAATCTACATATACTAAGAGAAAAGTATTCCAGATTTAAAATGTCTAGGCACACTAGGAATACCAGAAGCTAGTTCCTGTCAGGCGTAGGTCTGTATTCCAGGGGAACCATCTTGATATTAGGGATGCTCTTTTGGCTGTTCATTTAAACGGCGTCTCATTTCTTCTGCGTGGGCCTTGCTGCGCTCCCTCTTTGCCTGACTCTGTGTGGACAAATAGAGAGACAAATGATTTAGCCCAAGACTGCTGGATAAATCAGAGTATTCAATTTTCAAGCTTTACTTGACTACACCAATCTTTTGATTTGAATGCCTCAGGTAACATGCTTTCTGATTAACATGACCAAACAACCATCTGATTTGTCAATAAAGATGTTTATTCATTTGGTGCTTTGGCCCTGTTTACATCTGGTTTTAATACCCATCATGGATAATCTAATCTGAATTGATAAAAAAATAACTATTGAATTGTTCATGCCTAGTATTAATTCAGCATTTTATTTGTCTTTTTTATTAAAGTTGCTAGCCAGCACCAGAATTTTTGATTATATAAACAAAACTTTCATGGCCCCCAGAATATTTTGTTTATAAGTAAACAAGTCTAAAAAAGCTCTCTGCTTGTATGTATGTATGTATATCAAAACTTGATGAAACAACATTTCAAACAAAAGCGGAGAAAAATCAAATTTTTGCCGAAGACATCGTCCAGGGGTCCGTTCTTCGTACCCCGCTTAATAAATCTGAGATGATTTGACAGATCCCATATTTTCTAATCGTGATAACTGATCTCTGGCTAATTTGGTTCTTCAAACGAATTTGTGGTTTGGATTAAAATATCTGGATTAAGTTATCCAAGATTACTGCACATTCCTGTGTTCCCTGAAGAGGGCAAATGCATCGATACTCGAAACCACGATCAGTAATGCAGCGATTGGCTGGCGGCAAGACAGCAACGTAATTATATAATTAAAAAAGCCACCTGGCAAAAAACTTGACAAATTACACAGAAAAACCGACAAATTTCTGGACCTTTATAAAGAAACAGCCAAACGACCAAACCAACATAATTATAATTATATTACAAAAGTTATAATAGCTAAATTAAATGTGCACTTACACAACTTACACACAGCTGCAAGTAAAGATGTAATAAAGCCTGTATCTCTCGTTCCAAATTAAAGCAGTTTATAGTGAAAAAAAAACTTGACAAAATTGTATATTGATATTGAAAAAAACAGCTGATACATTCTTCAAATATATTCCTGCATTTCACAGAAAAAGAAAACCAATTATACAAAAAAAAAAAAAAAAAGTTTAGAACAGCATGATGGCAAGTAAATTATGACAATTTTCACCATTTGTAGCTTTTTTTTAACCACAGTCAAAAGTTTGGACACACTTTCCCGTTCTCTTTGATGGGAAAGTGTCTAAACTTTTGACTGGATTTTTTTTAAGTGTTTAAAAAAAAAAAAGAAGTCATAATTGATGTTACCTTTTTTATATGATATATTTTGTATAAAATATTTTAAAGAAAAACAAAAGGCAGACTATACCGGATTAGACAAAATTTGATAAGCAAAATTACTAATGGGGGCAGTTGTGACCTAATGGTTAGAGAGTTGGACTCGAAGGTCTCAATACTCTCTGAGTCTCAATACTGGCAGGACTGACCAAGGCAACTAACCCCCAATCGCTCCCCGGGTGTGTGTCCACAGTTTGCGGTTATGGTTTTAATAACCGTTCACTGATCAGTTCAGTTCACTAATTCAATGTGTTAACTGGTATAAATGAGGTATTTTATACAAAGTGATTTTTAGTGTACCGAAAGTTCAGTATATGCTCTCAAACTAATGATCTATGCTTTAACAATAAACACCACACAATGCTGTCCTCACCTCTTTCTTGAGACAAGCACGCATTGCACGGTCCATATCATTACATGTGCCAAAGAACTTGAGGACGTTATGCTGAAGACAGAGACAGTCATTAATTACTTACATGCCTGTTTCAAATCAAAAGTAAGGCATTTTTTGCACTTTTTCTAATTAGTGCACAGATTTTGTAACAGGTTATCTGAAGACAGAAAACAGTGATATAATCAGAATAAATGGTACAATCCACAGTGTACGTGCACCTAATACAGGTTTAAGGGGATAGTTCACCCCAAAATGAAAACTCTGTCATTAATTCCTCACCCTCATGTCATTCCAAACCCGTAAGTCTTTCGTTCATCTTCAGAACACAGATATTGAAGATATTTTTGATTAAATGCAAGAGCTTTCTATCCCTCCATAGACTATGAAAATGACACTTTATCGCTTCAAAAAGTTCATAAAGAGATCGTAAAACTAATCCATATGAATTTAGCAGTTTAGTCAACATTTTCTGGAAAGACTCGATCGCTTTATACACCGGTCAGCCATAACATTATGACCACCTTCCTAATATTGTGATGGTCCCCCCTTTGCTGCCAAAACAGCCCTAACCCGTTGAGGCATGCACTCCACTAGACCACTGAAGGTGTGCTGTGGTATCTGGCACCAAGATATTAGCAGCAGATCCTTAAAGTCCTGTAAGTTGCAAGGTAGGGCCTCCATGGATCGGACTTGTTTGTTCAGCACATCCCACAGATGCTCAATTGGATTAAGATCTGGGGAATTTGGAGGCCAAGTCAACACCTCATACTCGTTGTGCTCCTCACACTCATTCCTGAACCATTTTTGCTTTGTGGCAGGGCACATTATCCTGCTGAAAGAGGCCACAGCCACCAGGTAGTACCGTTTCCATGAAAGGGTGTACATGGTCTGCAACAATGCTTAGGTAGGTGGTACATGTCAAAGTAACATCCACATGGATGGCAGGACCCAAGGTTTCCCAACAGAACACTGCCCAAAGCATCACACTGCCTCCGCCGGCTTGCCTTCTTCCCATAGTGCATCCTGGTGCTATGTTCCCCAGGTGAGCGATGCACACGCACCCCGCCATCCACGAAATGTAAAATAAAAGGTGATTCATCAGGCCAGGCCACCTTCTTCCATTGGTCCAGTTCTTGAGCCTTGGCCGCCAATGACCCTGTTGCCGTTTCACCACTGGTCCTTCCTTTGACCACTTTTGATAGATACTGGCCACTGCAGATCGGGAATACCCCACAAGAGCTGCAGTTTTGGAGATGCTCTGACCCGTCTAGTCATCACAATTTGTCTAGTCTTGTCAAACTTGCTCAAATCCTTGCGCTTAACTCATCAACTTTAAGGACAAAATGTTCTGCCTAATATATTCCACCCACTAACTGGTTCCGTGATGAAGAGATAATCAGTGTTATTCACTTCACCTGTCAGTGGCATAATGAAAACGCCTGATTGGTGTATAATGAACAGCTTTTATTCACATAAACATTGATCAGCGCTTGAACATAAAACAAACCTGCTTCAAACATACTGCATAACACATGAACATGAACCTCATTGGTTCTTGCGGAACCTCAAATGTGCTGTGTAACACATGAGAATGAACCTCATTGGTTCTCGCACGTCAAGCGAACATGCTTGAGCTTCCGTTTACCACAACTGATGTGTGACTTGAATGTTTATATGTGAATAAAAGTCTAAATTCAATCCATTCATCATATAAAGCGATTGTGTCTCTTCAGAACATTTTTTACTAAACCATTCAATTTATATGCATTCATTTTATGATCTCTTTATTAACGCTTTGAAATGTCAAATTGTCAGTTGTGTAGCAGTCTATGGAGGGACTGAAAGCTCTCATATTTCATCAAAAAGATCTTTTGCATTCCAAAGATGAACGAAAGTCTTACGGGTTTGGAATGACGTGAGGGTGAGTAACTAATGACTACTAACCAAAAACACCCAATTTTAAACTAATTTTTGGGTGAACCACTTAAAACAATAGTTTACTCAAAAAACAATATTATGTCATCATTTACTTACCCTCATGTCCTACCTGTATGACTTTCTTACAAAGAACACAAAATAAGTTATTGTGCTGTTTTTCAGTCCACAGATGAAAATCATACAGGTTTGGAATGACATGAGGTTAAAGGTATGAGGTAAATGACACCCGCTTTCCTTTTTTGGGTTTGCTGCATTCACAAAATTATAAATGAAAGTTAAAATCTCTGAATCATGGATTGTACATTTGAAAAAAGAGAAAAAAAAAAGTTAACTCTGACAAGCATGTTTGCATGAGTAGTTTTCCAAACCTCTTTGTGGCATTGTTTGAGAAGTGTTATAAGCTGATTGCACTCGTCAGTATGCAGATGGGGTGACAGATCCGGATGCATCCTGAGTTAAGGCTGTATGTCTTAAATTGTGACACCACTTAACCTGCGGGTAACTATCATTGTTAAAGCAAGGCCACCGTGAAGAACAAGGAAAAAATAAAGAGTAAATGCTTAACTTTTCACAGTACTGCAAGCAAGGCATTTCAAGTATTTTGGAGAAGCTGTCATAGTTCGTAATAATCATTCTATGGATTTATGCTGTCCATTCATGCAATCTCAGATTCTACGATGGTGTGTGGGACTAATGGTTAAGACTTTTTCACAGTACTTGAAAAAGAATAATGATAAAAAAAGAATAGTTCCCCAAAATTAATGAACAGTTAAATTCATATGGATTATTTTTACAATGTCTTTTTGTACATTTTAAAGCATGAAAGTTATGAAAAATATCCATTTGTGTTCCATAGATGAATAGAAATCTTGTGGGTTTTGGAACAACATGAATGCAAGTATATGACAATTTTCATTTTTGGGTGAGCTATCCCATTATTCCAAATTCACTCAAACATATTCAAAAACAGCATTAACCATTAAAAGGTTAAAACTGACACTTCTGTAAAGCAGTCAGGCTCAGTTATTTAGTGCTGATGCACTAAAAATAGTCAAATATAGGTTGATTATGAAATAAAATAAGTGCTACAGAAAAGCAATTAAGCAATTTGACATGACATTAAGGATACTACAGCCTCCCCATCCCATCCCATCACTCATTCTTAAATCCTTTGAAATCTGGGACACTTACCTGCAACAGAAGAAAAACAATGTATTAGTATTAATCTACTCAATACACTCTTTTTGTTTATTGCATACACTCTTTTAAGTTATATAAAAGTAATTTATTTTTCTAGCCGTGATTGTATAATTAGTCCCATAGAGGGTTAAGCACCTGTTTCCAGGAGCGATTATGTTTTATTACTAATTTTGATGAGTAAATCACTGGAATGTTTCTTCATTGGAAGGGTATTTTGATAAAAGGCAAAGAATGTGAAGTTAGAAGTTTGATCATAGAAATAAGGGATTTTTATTCACACTGTTTTAATTGCCTTAAGGTGCTCTCCATCATAATTACAGCAGTCATCTCAGAAATCACATTTAACTAACAAAAAAAGCTTTGGCCAGACAAAGATTCATTTTGGTGGCCGCCAAATATATTTTCAATGCAAGAAAAACCCTGCAAGAGGCTGTGATAGGACATAACAGTTTGTGACGTGCTATTTATCATTTTGACCACCAGATGGCCACAGATGCCCAAATTTGTAACTATACTGCTAAAATACAACATAGCTATATTTCATAAAGTTACATTTTTAAACACAACTTTCTCCTAATCTGTACATTAGAACAACTAAAACATTTAATATAAAAAAATTAATTATTATTTATGATTTGGTTTCGGGGATTTTCATATCTAATTCATTCTCAATGGCTCATTTGTGACTATACAGAGTCATTATCTAAACTCAGTTTCCTTGTAACTCCTAAAGAATTCTGCATTGTTATGGATGTTATTCCTATGGGGAGCTGTAATGTCTTTACAGGAGACTATAAAAATCAACAAACGCTTGAAATTCTGGTCGTTTTTAACTCATCCTTCATAACTTTGGAGTTACAGTCGATTCAGAAAGTGTTCAGATCCCTTAAATTTTTTCACATCTGGTTGCTATGTTAAAACCTTAAGCTAAAATGCTTTTAAACATATTGGATCACAAATATTGATGTGAGAAATTATTTAAACACTTTAGCACATATACACATACATACATACATAGATACATATACATATATATATATATATATATATATATATACATATACATATATATATATATATATATATATATATATATATATATATATATATATATATATATATATATATATATATTTCTAAAGTGCTTCTAACAATTACATATGTGGTGCTGTATTACTGACTGAAAAAGTGTCCAAAAGTGTATTTTAATTATTTTGATTAGTGTTGTTACACTGTATCGTTTTATACCAGGTGTTTTATGGAGTTAAGTTAACTGTATGTTGTTGTTTTTTTCTGTATTATTCCCCATTATTTTAAAAAGTCGAGAGCTGTTACTACTAAGTAAGTTATTACTACGCCATCACTACTAAGTTATGTGAGTAGAAGCAGTCAATTACACATTGTAGTTATTAAATAATATAAACTTACTCACCAATAGCCTTACGGACGGTTCATCTGACAACAGAATTTGAATCGAGAGCTCTGCGAATCAATGACTTCGATCCAGTTGTTTGTAGCTCGTGAAATGCAGCACAGTTCACGTGTTTACAGTGACATTGAATGACACTTAAGTTAAATAACAACGAATCAGAAATGTATTTTGCTCAGCTCCTCATCTATTTTTTAAGGTCTCAAAGAGATGTCAGCTATGTGCTTGATAATGCAATAAAATCCCTTAAAACCCTCACTATTCAATTAAACATTGAATTGCGTTCCCTACTCCGGAAAAGGTATTTTGATATACAGCCGTGGAAACCAATCAAACACTTCGTTCTAATCCTTGCCGACCAATCAAATTAATAGCAAATAAAAGACTTTTATTTCGTTGCGACGGACAAAATCTCACGACCTCTGCTGCTTAGATCAATGCAAACCGACCTGTCTGTCAGTGTCAATAATAAAAAATCTGAACGTTGAAACTGATTCAGGCATAGATATGTATATCTATGGCTTCAATAACAAATCTACTAATTGTTAGTCAGCTGGACATTTGATCAGAACGGTATGAACTCTGTACACAGTTTTATATTTATTTAAAATTTCAATCTACTAACAAAATAGGGAGTTGATGCAACATAACCAAGAGCAAAAAATGTACATTAGATAACTGATGCTTTATATTTGTTGTAGTGCCGCAGAGAATGATGGGAAATGTAGTTTGGTCGCACAGGCTGGTTAAATAAGCAGTGTTTTCTGACTAGCTTCATCGTTGTTCTTTCTGAACAGAACACTAAAAGCGCACAAACTAAACTGTGTCGTCAACATTCGCAATAACTCGTAAATACGAAAATTTAGACATGACCCTTACTTTTGTTTCACATGACAGACTTTTATGTCATTACCCGCCTTGCTGTTGACCGGAACTTCCGGTTCAGATATCGGTTTGATTTCTGGCGGTTTGTTTTGAATGTAAAACTCAAAAGATATGATGATGTTAAATTAACTTTTAACAAAAAAAACCTTTTGTCCACACGATGGACGCACAAACCAGAGCTGTTCTATATCGTATAATCCGGAGAATACCGAACAGAAATCTAGAAAACATTCTGAGGAAATGGAATTGTTTATCAGCAGATCAGCTTCGCGCTCTGGATTACACGAGACCCAAATGGATGATAGTGGAACATGTCATCAACTTCTGTGAGGTGAGATACATCCCTTAAATAATGATTTATTATTTAAAACATTTGATTTCAAATGCATTACATATAATACTACATTTACCGTATTTATTTTCAATTTCCGTGTTATTTATACAGATTTGCATACTTTAAAATAACGATTCCATATTATAATATCAATATATTCCTTTGACCTAACCAAAACAGTAGACAGATTGGGACCCCTATCAGAATGAAGCAATGGAGAAAGAAAAAAAAAAAGTCAATAAATCAATCAATAAACAAATACATGAATACATTTTATAATCAAGAAAATAATTAAGACAATTAAATAATAATAATTGTAATAAAAGCTTTGTACATTTGTGCCTACATTCAGACAAGATAAGAATATTTCTGACTTTAGTTTTGTCCATTTTCTTTCTGTTTCTCGCTTTCTTGAAAATTTAAATTTTCAAATTCAAATGAGCTTTACTGGCAACATGACAAATTATACATTGTATTGCCAAAGCATTTATGTGAGCTGGGGAAATAAAAGGAAATTATCTAAAACCTGTGTGGAGAATTTTTTTTTAAAACCTCTCCAATGGAGAATTTTACACAGCACAGTTTCTGTCAATTATTTTCTGAATGTTATTTAATCCAAATGTATGTAATGTGTGACATTCTTTTTCTGAAAAAAGAAACATGATGTTTCATGAAGTGTACAAGATTGTTGTTGTTTTACTTTCTTAAATTGTTGTTTAAGTATTGAGTTTTATTCTTTGCTATTGATATACAGCAAAAATAGAATAAAATATCAACTACTAAACCTCTTTATATAGGTGAAGAAAAAATGGTAATATACTGTATATAAGGGTCAGAAGGATGTGAAGTTGTATCTATTTTGAAAAATAGGATAAAAACAAGTGTGGATTGATTTTAAATTTTATAAGATGATGAAAGATGTAATGTAATGTTTTTTTTTTTGTTTTTTCAAACCAGTGGTGTTATAATGATGCAATTTACACCATTATAGATTAACACTCACTCTCTCTCTCTCTCTCTCTCTCTCTCTCTCTCTCTCTCTCTCTCTCTCTCTCTCTCTCTCTTGTAGGAGAACAGACTTGGCCTGAAGCACATCACTAATTTGGAAATGATTTGTGAGTGAAATCTAAAATGGCCTATTTTATTTATTTTTTCTTTAAACATGTATTACAATTTAAAGTGGTTGAATTGTATTGATCTTTTGACATAGAGGTTATAGCAGAACTCAACTTAATTGTTAGTCCAAAAACAGCTTTTATTGATTCCAAACTCAGAAAACAACTTATTTGGAATTTCATCACATTATGACGTAATAGACGAAATAGTGAAACTCCATTGGGGTATCCCCGCACAGGTTTCGTCCTGCCGACCACACCACACCAGTTAAATCGGATGAAATCTCCACGTCAGAAATATCAAATCCAGCTCAGGACGCCAGAGCTTTTCAAAAGATGGGCGACGCCCCTTCATTAGCTTCCATTGGAGAAAAGTGAATATGGCGCTGACATCTAGCGTTGTTTTGGGACCTGTGTCTGTGCAGTAGAGAGCAGGAAGTAGAGCCACAATATCAAAACCCCACCCACACAATGTAGAAATTAAAGCTAAAGCTATTAAATTAAGTATGATATTAAAGCTATCTCCTCCCGAAAATCCCCAAAAAAGTTGTTGCCTCAGTGGCTATTTCGCTCAAAGAAGCGGTCAATCTCAGCTGTGAATCATGACGTCACACCCCCATTTTTATAGCATCAAATAACTATAAAAAAATTAAATGAAAATGTGTTAAAAAATGAACACTTGAACTTACATCAGAGTGATTAAAAACTACCTAAAATTACAGAAATCTAGCCTGATGAAGTTGAAGTTGAAGTTTATTTGTCATTACACATGTACAAGTACAGTATAACGAAATGAAGTTTGGAGCAAGCCTCCGGGCCGCAGCCGATTATTCAGGCGCCGCCCTACGCTCTCCAGAAATACAAGAATGCAATTTAGCAAGCATTACATAGCAAACACAACAAAACATAAACATAAACATAAACATGACACAGTACACGTGGTCACGTGATGGGATTTTTTGTATGGAGTGGGAGAGGAGATAGATAAAGACAAAGACAGGCAGACGGTTGGAGGGGGTGGGATCGGGTAGGTTGTGTATGGTGCGAGTGAGTCTGAGATTGTGTTGTGTGAGAATGTTAGCCATAACTTGATGTTGTCATATTCAATTCTAGTCAGAATATGAGTCTGATACTGCGCCATTGGGCTGTGATTATTGGGGCGTGTTTCATCCGAACCAGGAAAGACCTACAGCCAATCAGAGCAACGGAGTAAACGACGTATGTTGAGCGACGCATAGTAGTGGGAAGTTCGGATCATTGAATCTCGTTCAGCAAAATGAACAAATGTTTTTTCAAGTCATTTAGTTCATTTCAGCAGAATATGATTAAAATGTCACGTTAAATTCCTCAACACATCTAGTACTTATGCAAACGTTAATCACATTTGGAATAAAAAATAAATTATAAGCTAATGCAGCCAAGGCCAAACTAAGAAATGATTAATTAATTGCTTAACTGGGTCTTCAGGCTATGCAGTCTGTTAGTTTACCTCACCTCCGAATCTTTCTTTCTTTTGTCACTACACATTTAATCACATCTGTTCCCTGGAAAGATTAGTAACGTTACACCTCTCCTGTCTTTGGGTTCGAGTCGCAGAATATCCTGTACAGAACCGATGGCCTGTAGCACATGCACGGTCAACATAAAATGAAGACAACGTTCTCTGAGACAACTCGTTGTTCTCGAGTCATATTTAAGATTAGTTCAAAAACGCATCACTGGTTGTCAACTCAACTGCATGCATGCTTGAAGAAGTAGAAGAAGATGAGTGTAAACGATCTTTGCAGATGTTGTAAAAAAATAATTTAAGGATACACAGAGTATTTACTAACATGATCATTATTTTTGAGAGAAATAGTAAAGGTGAATGCATATATGAGCAAGTTCTCCATTTAGGATTAGAACAAATTCAACCCAAGTGCTCTTTGATGACGTGGATGATTACGTTGCGCTATCTGTCAATCATCGTATAAAACCCGCCCTGACAATTTGATTGGTCCAAACAGCTTCTGTTCGGGCATAGTTACTCCACAACGGATCATGTCCAGACCGAACTGCCTGACCTCAAATGTTGGTGGTTCGGCTGGCATCCAGGCTTACAGAATCCACCTTTGAAAAAATATATATTTGAAGATATATGAAATGCATAGATACCTAATCATACCTAAACACAGGGAAACAATCATCTTGTTTCTCAGACAGTGATTCAGACAGGTTATTTACAGAAGTCTCAATGATATGAGAAACTGATAATTTAAGAGACATTCTTGTCAGTCAGTGTTACTAGCCATTTTTAATAGATTTCTACAGGTGACACTTTCAAGTGGTCCAAGATACTATAATAGCCAAACATCGTTATTGGATCTGATATTTCTGATGTGGAGATTTCATCCGATCTAACATTCTGCCTCTGCAGAATCGAATCAACTCCTACTTCTACATCATCGTGTCTTTGGCCCTGTTGATATTGTGCTCATCAGTTTAGACTATTCATTTGAATAGTTTTGCCTCTTGTGGCCTGTTTCTAAAGTTGCAGTATAGTGTGAGAGTACCTTAACAGGACACTATGAATCAGAGGAAGACTTAATTGTATTGTGTATTATTTATAATATACAATGGTTTATGAAATAAGGAGAGATACAGGATAAAAATAGCATTTCCTTCCAAAGGATCCTACTGCTAGGAAAATGGTTATTTATTTTCAACTATTTTGAATGTCTCAGAAGAGCATTATTTGTTTGTTCAGTACATTTTACTGTAAGAAGTTGACCTGATAGTAATGGCACAACATCGGTAACTATGTTAATTCTAATGCCTAATCTGTGATCAGTGATACAGTCAATTGTTCTTTCACAATTGTTTATTGCTGTTTATGCATCAAATCAACTTCACATTGTTTCTCTTAGTAGCATGAAAATAATTACTTAAATTGTAATTAAATTATATACAGAAAGAAATCAAAGAACCATCCCTTTATAATCACTAGAGCTGTCAATCACACAGAGCGAGTTTATCAGTGACTGAGTTCTGGACTCGACCAAAACTCCCATTTCTGTGATGCTGTCTACACTCTTTTTTTTTCATCATATTTGAACTGTTAGTTATTATGAAAATATTGATGAGTGCAGAAATCGAGTTCACTGCATTCATGCACTCAACAGACATGTCTGTCATCGGCTATAATGTTTATCGCTGCAACTTTTTTATGCTGTAATTGTGAAAACAGTAAAACAAAATTGAGAGAGTTCCACATGTAATACTTGTAATCATATGCAAGACATTAGTAAATCATAGTAGTGGGCATTTTCATTGAAGTCTCACAGCAGACACACCCTTTCAGAGGGCTAAAATCAGGGTAGAAAATGGCCTTTTATTTCTAAATTATAACAAATTTTGATGTAAAATTTATACTAACATAAGTGCACCTCAGGAAACATTATAAAATAAGAATAAAAAAATGCAGCTTTGACCCCTTTATGACCCTATTATTTACAATGTAAATAATGCCAGGCCCCATACCATAAATTTGCCTTTTTTCCCCCCATTAGATCATATAGAAAACCCTGATCAAGGCATCTGGCATGCACATCAGCTTACTGAGGCACAAGGTAAGGGGGGTTTATGTATGCATTTTATTGTTAAATAGATTTTGAAGGAATGCACAATGAGCACAGTTTGGTACATGTTAAAGGGTTAGTTCACCCAGAAATGAAAATTCTGTCATCAATTACTCGCCCTCATGTCGTTCCAAACCCGCAAGACCTTCGTTCATCTTCGGAACATAAATTAAGATATTTTTGATGAAATCTGAGAGCCCTCTGACCCCTCCATAGACAGCCATTTAATTACCACTTTCAAGGCCCAGAAAGGTAGTAAAGACATCTTTAAAATAGTCCATGTGACTCCAGTGGTTCAACCTTAATTTTATGAGTGATGAGAATACTTTTTGTGCACAAACAAACCCAAATAACAACTTTATTCAACAATTTCTTCTCGTCTGTGCCAGTCTCTTATGCTGTTGACAACAGTGCAGTGCATTTGAAGCGCTATGTCAGAACCATTGGCTGGCGCTGTTCACGTGAGCACCACGACATGTGCATGTGATGCTGAAGCAGGAGCTAGCCAATGGTGAGCCACCGTTCTGCTATAGAACTCGGAAGTGCTGCACTGTTTACACTACGTCAACAGCGTAGGAGACTAACACAGACGAGAAGTTGTTGAGTAAAGTCGTTATTTCTGTTTGTTTTTTGCGCAAAAAAAAGTCACATGGACTATTTTAACGAAGATGAACGAAGGTCTTACGGGTTTTGAACAACATGTGGGTGAGTAATTAATGACAGAATTTTCATTTTGGGGTAAACTAACCCATAAAGTGTATATACACGTGCATATATATATTGGTTACTCATTTAGAGACATAAATCATTGTCTGAAATCGTTCTTTTTCCTTTCCTTTTCTCTACAGATGATGCCGTTTGTGTAGAGTTGACACAGTTTAAAGAGCAGTTTAAAGCACACTTGCATGGGGTCATGCGGCATGTAATTACACAACTTAATTCAGCAATCAAGAAATATGAACTTTTTCAGTTTAACAATTCAAAATAACATAACACTCATTAGTCTTGTTAATTAAAAATTGATTTTGCTTTTCAAGATTTCCATTAAGATAAAGAAACATGAGGATGAGGCTATATGGATTCGAATTGCCTGGGGAGACAACTTAAGCAAACCCAACCACCTTAAGCCAACTTATGTTGTGCACCATCTGCACACTTCCTATGTGTTCATATCCAACCTCATGGCCAAACACAAGATCTTCCTATGTCAGGTGACTTTTGATCCTTTCCCATTTTGCTTCCTTAGCCATCTTATTTGGTGTGAGATACTGTTTTAGGATAACTTTTTTTTTAATTTTTAATGTATAACCAGATGCTGATGCAGCTTGATACTTGACAGGTTTAATCCTTATCATTTTCCCAGGCAAAAAAGTAAAATCTCAATGTTGTTTATTCACATTCCTAGGCATTAGTAATAGCCACAAAACATGCCTCTATAAAGGATGGCCACCTGAGCACCAAAAGTCTCACTGCAATGAGGGACTTGCTTCTAAGACGTTATCAGCAGGTAACCTATCAGGACTCTCCAGCTGGCAGCTTTTGGGCCAAATCCAGCATATTAGTCATTTTTATATGGCTTTCTGATCGATTGATTTTAGGGCTGTCACGATTCCTTGAATAAATTTGAGTACTTGAATAAAAAAATAAAAAAAAATCCTTGATTGCAATTTGCTGATGTTGAGTAACCGGAAAAATACTGTAAGTGGTGCATTCGACGGACAAGAATCCTTGAACCACATTGTTAGACCACTTTCTAAGCCTGCGCGATGTATTAAAACCATTTAAAATCATAACATAGCATAGTGCTATTGTGAATTCCCAAATGCTGCGATTAAATGAAACGTGCTCTGGGTTTAGTAGGCTATATATGCACTTTAATTAATGCATGTGTAATTTCAGAGCGGCTCTGTTCACACACAGTAAATGCTGCTCCACACAAAATCAGCGTCTATAGTATTGGAGGTTTTCAGGTTTACAAAAACGTGTATTTGGTATTGCATATAAAGTCTGTTGACGAGCTTTAAGTTTCATAGCGTTTTCGTGTTGCACTGCTATCGTACATGTGTGGACCGTGTCTCATCCAGTGTTGGGTAAGTTACTCTAAAAAAGTAATTAATTACTAGTTACTAATTACAGCTTCAATAGTGTAATTAGGTTACTATACAAATTACTCTCTACAAAAAGTATTTAATTACTAATTACTTTCTAAATCCTATATCAACCTCAACTAGTTAAGTGATTCAAGGATAGACATGAAATGGTTCTTTTAATTAATTCAAATAAACTAAACATAAATTATTCTTATTAACTGCCCAAAGAATTACAAATGTGAGGAGGATACATAACATTTATTTTAAAGTTAGACTTTAAATTGTGATGTTAATTCCACTATTGTATTATATATATAATTCTTATACAGTCTAAACCAGTATAACATGTATAATATTTAATTAAATTACATCAGAAGTAACTGTAATTAAATTACAGAAAAAATAAGCGTAATCCCTTACTTTACTTTTTAAGGGAAAAGTAATTAAATTACAGTAACTAATTACTTAGTAACAAGTTATACCCAACACTGGTCTCATCTCTGCATGTGAGTTTGGGTTGCTTATGATGTTCATTTGGGGCGCAATGTGTGCCATTTCATCAGATTTGTATTTATAGACCTACGCCAACACTGGAGAATACATCAATATGAACAGCCAACTGTTCATCGCGCTTTCAAAATAAGTTTAAACCCTCACTCTGAGTTTTCATGCAATTCACTGCTTTTGATAATTTATTTGAACCAATTATTATTGCCTTATTGTTATTATATGTATTATGTAAAGGCTATTGTTCACCTTAGGTCTGTTTTTATTACTACAAAAAATGATCAGATTACTTGTTTAATTGTCAAAATAATCGACAGATTACCAAAATAATCGTAGTGATAGCCCTAATTGATTTAAATGCTTCAGGCATCACCGTGATTTAATCTAAAAAGTTAATCATAAAAGTTTATAGTTAAAAAATTTTAAGAACCTCTAGTAAATTAAATGATATTTTGTTAAAGTTGTTTGTTCAGAATCATGGGAGAATCATGATCTCTATTTGATAAAAAAATTGTGATTCTCAAATTATACAGAATCGTGCAGCTCTAACTACACACTACAAACTAAGATTGACAAATGCTTGCAGACATTTCTTACATAAAGACTAAACTTATTTGATAAATGCATTTTTTTATTTTTTTTTACACTGATAGGTTTTTCCAAATGCTCATTCAAGGATCCTACAAGAAAAAAACACTCTTCCATCACGTATGTACACATTTTTGTATTTGTGTATTTTACGTGCACAAAAATCAGAATGATACATATGTACAGTCTCTTGTAATGTATACAGTTTTGTTGCTTATGCCAAGGTTTAATCAATTCCAGTGCCTTTTAAAAACTTTCACATTTAATTGTGAATTACAGATATTTTACTAAATTAATGGATATGTAGGTACATACTTGCTTTATCTGACCAAAAATGGGCATCTTCCAAAACTACTGAATAGATCTACAGGTCAATAGAGCTTTTATGAGACGAGGCCACAAAGAATTAAAGGGATAGTTCACCCAAAAATAAAAATTCTGTCATTAATTACTCACACTCATGTCATTCCAAACTCGTAAGACCGTTCATCTTCGGAACACAAATGAAGATATTTTTGATTAAATCTGAGAACTGACTCCTCCGTAGACAGCAATTTAATTAACACATCAAGGTCCAGAAAGGTATTAAAAACTGTTAAAATAGTCCATGTCGGGATTTCAAAATGGCGCTGCCGTGTTCGGTCGCCGTTCAGGTCGCTCCGCGAAGACTGTGCTTTTATTTACTATTTTACTTTCTTTTACTCTCAGTTTTTACAAACTTATCAACTGCATTGATCTGCTATGACAGCAAAACTCTTTTGGACATTGGTTACCTCTACACTGGACTGTTTCAGGACACTTTCGCCGATCCTCTGTGGCCATCTGAGATTCTTCGAACGCCGAGTTGAACAATGGACAGAGCCGACAGCGAAGAATCAAGAAACACCGTGGGAAACCGCGCAGGGATCCGCAACAGACTGAGGAAAAGGGCATTCAGCCCTCCTCTCCCGAGCATTCTGCTAGCAAATGTTCAATCCTTGGAAAATGAAATGGACCATCTTAGAGCCAGGATAAGTTTTCAGCGGGACATGAGAGACTGTAACACTTTTTTTTGTCCGAAACATGGCTCACGCCCGCGGTCCCGGACACAGCTGTGACGCCGTCAGAGAACTTCTCTGTTTTTCGGATGGACAGAACAGCCAAGGCCGGTAAATCCAAAGGCGGTGGAGTATGCTTCATGATCAACAAGAAATGGTGCGACCCCAGGAACATCACCATTCTCTCACGGTCCTGCTCGCCTCATCTGGAACATTTAACAATCATTTGCCGCCCATTCTATCTGCCGAGGGAGTTTTCTGCGGTCGTCGTAACCGCTGTTTACATTCCACCACAGGCAGACACAGGGCTGGCTTTATCTGGCCTTCATGATGTTGCCAGCGGTGTCATAAACAAACACCCCGATGCTGCTTTCATCGTCGCGAGCGATTTTAACAAAGCAAACCTAAAGAAAGTCTTGCCAAACTTTCACCAGCACGTCTCTGTCCTACATGAGGAGCAAACCCACTGGATCATTGCTACTCTCCGTTTAAGAACGCCTATAAAGCGCGGTCACTACCAGCCTTTGGCAAATCGGATCATGCCGCCATTTTCCTCACTCCTGAATACAAACAAAGGCTCGTTCAGGAACCCCCGGTGAGGCGGGAAGTTAAGCGCTGGTCCCCCGATTCAGAGACCGCGCTACAGGCAGCTCTTGATGATGTGGATTGGGACATGTTCCGAGCAAGTTCAGCTGACGTCAGCGAGTTCACAGATGTGGCGCTTTGCTTCATCAACACGCTTACAGAGCAAGCCACACAAACAATAACAATAACGTCCTTCTCAAATCAGAAACCATGGGTGGACAATTCAATCCGCGCTGCAGTGAACACACGCACTGCCGCCATAACGCGCGGTCTCCTAACGGGAATATGACTGAATACAGATCGTCCCTGCTATGCTCTCAGACGCCGCAGTTAAAGCCGCAAAGCTCCGTTATAAGGATCGAGTGGAGTCTCATTTCCAACTCAACGACTCGCGGCGCATGTGGCAGGGTCTGAGGTCCATCTGCTCTTTTGGATCTAAATCCTCTGTAGAGGTGAGCGCTGATCCGTTGCTTGTGAACAAGTTAAACTCTTTCTACGCTCGCTTTGACTGTAACCGCGGCAACGCGACTCCGCCAAGTGGCGCGTCAGAGGGAATTACTCAGAGCAGCAACAACCACGTGATCTCTGTCTCGGAGGATGAAGTTCGGAGGGCACTCAAGCGTGTGGACGTCAGGAAAGCTGCGGGCCGGATGGTATTTCAGGTCGTGTTCTGCGGTCCTGTGCTGATCAGCTCGCCGGGTTGGTTACGTCCATCTTTAATGAGTCCCTCGCTACATCTGTGGTCCCCACCTCCTTCAAAAAATCCACCATCATCCCTGTACCTAAGAACAGTAAACCCTCTTGCCTAAATGACTATCGTCCAGTGGCTCTCACATCTAAAGTCATGAAGGTCTTTGAGAGACTCATTAAAAACACCATTTGTGCCTTCATTCCTGACACTTTGGACCCTCTTCAGTTTGCCTATCGTCCCAATAGATCGACTGAAGATGCCATCTCTCATGTCCTCCACTCCTCCCTCACTCACATCGACAGCAAAAGTGGGAACTACGTAAGGCTACGTAACACCATAGTTCCCATCAAGCTAACCTCCAAACTCCTGGATCTCGGCCTGAATCCTTCTCTCTGCCACTGGATTGAGGACTTCCTCACTGGCAGGCCTCAGGTGGTGAGAATAGGCCACCTCCATCACCCTGAGTGTGGGAGCTCCACAGGGCTGTGTCCTGAGTCCCCTGCTCTACTCTCTCTACATGCATGACTGTTTGTCCACACACAGCTCCACCTCTATCATCAAATTTGCTGATGATACTGTTGTCCTGGACCTCATTTCCAACAACAATGAGACGGCATACTTGGACGAGGTGGAGCATCTAACATCATGGTACCAGGACAACTGTCTCTCTCTGAATGTTGGCAAGACCAAAGAAATGATTGTGGACTTCAGGAAGAGACAGCAACGGACATACTCCCCCCTCATGATCAGCGGGTCACCAGTAGAGAGAGTAAGCAGCTTCAAGTACCTGGGTGTAAACATCTCCGAGGACCTGACCTGGACTCCTCACATTCAGACACAGGTGAAAAAAGCCAGGCAAAGACTGTACCACCTGCGCCAGCTGAGGAAATTAAGGGTTTCACCAGCTATCCTGAAAACTTTCTATTTAGGGGCGATAGAAAGTGTATTAACTCAGTGCATCACAGCGTGGTATGGGAACAGCACCAGACAGGACTGCAAAGCCCTGCAAAGAGTCGTGCGCTTATCCGAGCGTATCTCAGGGTCAGCTCTCCCGTCTCTGCAGGACGTCTACACCAAACGCTGCAAAGGTAGAGCTACTAAGATCATCAAGGACTCTAATCACCCTGCAAACCCTCATTTCACGCTGCTGCCATCTGGTAAGCGCTTCCGAAGCCTGATGGCCAAAACTGAGAGACTCAGGAGGAGCTTCTTCCCCCAGGCCATCAGACTTCTGAACTCAGTCACTTAACATCACGTGACCATCGATACACTGACATTGCACTGCACTTTCTGTTCTCGTTGTTACTGTGTAACAACCTGTTATAAACCTGTTTGCACATTATACTCTTATACATTTGTTAACCACATATTTATAAGTCTACAGTTTACTCACTGCACAGTTTACCTCACTTATTTTATTCCACTTCTTTATTCTTATTTTTTTACTTTTTTCTTCTACTTGACTTGATTATTTATAATTCTACAGAGATATATATTTTAGTACTTTTTTATCCTATTTCTATTATAATTTCCTCCTTGTGTTTTTAACTGTGAATTTGCACTGTTCATGGAACGGACCTGTTTACATTTCACTGCCGGTTGTATATTCTGTATATAACTGTGTATGTGACAAATAAAACTCTTGAATCTTGAATCATGTGACCCCAGTGGTTCAACCTTAATTTAATGAAGCGATGAGAATACTTTTTGTGCGCAAAAACAAACAGAAATAATTACTTTATTCAAAAATTTCATTCTGGCCTGTGTCAGCCTCCTACGCTGTTTACGTTGCAGCTCTAGCGCATGCATTGTGGTGCTAACGTGAACAGCATTGGCTGCCGCACAGTGTTAACAGGAAAATAATGCAACAGAATTTGATTCAGCTGTACAGCCGCTCTGGTGAAACGGTGATGTTATCCAGCTAATTTCAATTATCATATAGTGTCAATGCGGGCAGATCGGTAATATAGATTAAATTTAGGTCTCCCCAACTGAGCAAGCCAAAAGCCAGAGGCAACGGTGGTAAGGAACCAAAACTCCTTCAGGGCCAGAATGGAGAAAAAAACCTTGGGAGAAGGTTGAACCACTGGAGTCACTAGTGGTGGGGGAAAAAATAATATTTTGTGTGGGGATATTGTATTGATACAAGGACGGCAAGTATCGATGTTTTCAAGAACTGAATTTCAGCTCGTATTAGCAGAATTTTTCCGTAAACTCCTCTTATAACACAGGAAATAATAATAATAATTTGAAATATTTTATTTCAGACTGTAATATCACAAACAGTGCATCACTCTCGCTCACATACGCAGTGAGCTGTGTGTGCAGGAAGCATTCTGACATATTTCTGAACGTGGGCCACTCTGTCCATGTTTGTGTTAGGACTGCGACAGAACTTCACTCACTTGCCTACTGCGGCACCGTCGTTTTATTTTTTATAATAGTAAAAATTATTTAGTTCAGTTAGAGAACAGACACTACAATTAAAAACTGAACGTTCAGCGTGAGCCGAACGAGAATCACAGCACAGACCAGCAGCAGGAGTTAGATTTCATGTATCACGAGTGAGGAGCTGAATGACAAGACGACGGTGGAAGATTTGGTTTCAATCCGAAATGTTAACGCGTCCATTTAAGTGAGTTTATCATTGTACTGTTTTTTTTTGCTGTTTTGTCAATGAACCCACCATTCAAGCAACTGAAACCCCGAATTGACGCTAATTCTAAAGTGAAAGTGAAATGCACACGGCCATTCATAATAGCCGTATTAATGTTATTGCTATACTCAGCATATTGCGATATTTTAAAAATTGTAATATTGTATCGTGGCTTAAGTATCACAATAATATAGAATCGTGGGGCCTCTGCCAATTCCCACCCTTAGTAGTCACATGGACTATTTTTAGAATGGTTTTACTACTTTTCTGGACCTTGAAAGGGTTAACTAAATTGCTTCCTATGGAGGGGCCTGAGAGCTCTTGGATTATCAAAAATATCTTCATTTGTGTTCCAAAGATGAACGAAGGTCTTACAGGTTTGGAACGACATGAGTGTGAGTAATTAATGACAGAATTTTCATTTTTGGGTGAACTAACCCTTTAAGATATAAACAAAAATGCTAGGGAAAACATGCAGCAATTTGCAATGAGAGCTTTAGGAGAGATTCAAGATTCAAGAGTTTTATTTGTCACATACACAGTTATATACAGAATATACAACCGGCAGTGAAATGTAAACAGGTCCGCTCCATGGACAGTGCAAATTCACAGTTAAAAACACAAGGAAGAAATTATAATAGAAATAGGATATAAAAAAAGTACTCTCTATATATATATATATATATATATCTATATCTGTAGAATTATAAATAATCAAGTCAAGAGAAAAAAAGGTAACAAATAAGGATAAAGTGGAATAAAATAATTGAAGTAGACTTTGCAGTGAGTAAACTGTAGACTTATAAATATGTGGTTAACAAATGTATAAAGAGTATAATGTGCAAACAGGTTTATGACAGGTTGTTACACAGTAACAACGAGAACAGAAAGTGCAGTGCAATGTCAGTGTATCGATGTTTATCCTGACGTGAAGTCACGTGATGTTAAGTGACTGAGTTCAGGAGTCTGATGGCCTGGGGAAGAAGCTCCTCCTGAGTCTCTCAGTTTTGGCCATCAGGCTTGGAAGCGCTTACCAGATGGTAGCAGCGTGAAATGAGGGTTTGCAGGGTGATTAGAGTCCTTGATGATCTTGGTAGCTCTACCTTTGCAGCGTTTGGTGTAGACGCGTCCTGCAGAGACGGAGAGCTGACCCTGAGATACGCTCGGATAAGCGCACTACTCTTTGCAGGGCTTTGCGGTCATGACTGGTGCTGTTCCCATACCACGCTGTGATGCACTGAGTTAAAACACAGATTCATCTTCTTCCAAACTTCATGGAGCTTCAGAAGTTAAAGGGATACTTCAGCGATTAGCATTAAGCTTTGTATCAGTAGAAATCCGGTAGTATATTCGAATGATCGTGCTCCATTTATGTATTTTATTTCTGGAAAAAATCCTCAGATGATGCAAATATCGTCATTTTGCGTCATCTGAGGATTTTTTTTGGCCAGAGGCTAAAGACTACAGCCAGTAGAAGGAGCTAGTTCTGCATGTTTTCAACCCGGCCATGGGTGGGATCGCATCGCACTCACAGCACTCTGCTCGGGCAGCTGCAGACATTCATGTAAATGGAGCGGTGCGGAGCAAAGTGAGTGTTTCAACTTTTCAAATGAATTCCTATTAAAGTTAAGCTTCCATAGGCATGATCTGAAAATGCACCAGACTGAACACGCGCCGTGAATGACTGCCACGCCCGCGCTTACCTCAGCTCTTCGCTCTCGTGATGAATGTAATCTCACTCCTGCTGCGTTTGTGCTGTGACACTCGCTCGGCTCACTCACATTATATTGAACAGACACATTCAGTTTTTAATTGTAGTGTGTTCTCTAACTGAACTAAATTATTTTATTATTATAAAACAACGGTAGGGGCATTGGGAGTGGTCTCGTTGGGCAGCGAAGCAAGTGCATTCTGGGAGTTGCTGTCTTTCATCCACATGAGACAAAAATACATTTTCTGGCACCAAATTCAAAAAATAATTTCACATTTCTACTACATAAATTACCCAGTTTAAATACACATTTATCTTCCCAGCGCTGAAGTACCCCTTTAAGAATGGATGAAAATTACTTTAGTGAGATGTACAATAGCGAGACTATACAATCAGTGCGTAGATAAATATGTATTTATTCAGTCTGTTTTGTACCTACGACTTCAGCAGTGTTCTTTATGTTGAACAGTAAACATTTTCATTGAATTCATCACAGTTCTATACTATACTGTTGTAAAATATGTACAGTTGGTGAATAAGCATAATAATAAATCAACTTAATTATAAATGATCTATATACAGTTTTGGTCTTTTTACAGACCCCTGTATTGGAAAGGAACACAGGGACCATGAAGAGATGAGACATCAGATGGCCTGTGAGGCGTTTGGACTCGGCCCTACACCAAAGTTAGAAACAGCGGTGTATAAAGTGAGTGTGTAAACCTCTGATCTTACATAACCACCTTTAGATTGAATATCAGTTGTTTGTCTCATAATTACTAGTGCTGTCAATTGATTAAAAAAAAAGCTAATTAACTGCACATTTTCTCGAATTAATCTTAAACACACCTAACATTAATATTTTTATATTGTAATAATTTCACATTTAATCTCCACATTAATGTAGAAAAAACATAAAGATAGTATATTTAAAAAATTTTATCTAACAGGTATTACCCAGAATGCATTGTTTTCTATAGTACATTAATGGTCTAATGGAAAACAGTGTTACTTCTGAATTTGGCCGTTTTTTTTTTTTTTTTTTTACTGTAGGAAATATACAGAAATTGAATCAAGTTATCGAACCTTTCAGTCTTCACTTCATACATTTTAAATTAAATATAGATTAATCCTTATTAAAGCTACAAAATGGATTCATTCAAGAGCAGTGAGTGATTTTCAATATCTTTTGTTCTTTGATTTACATTAATGACAGACATCACAGCAGCAGGTTTATTAGGCTGCTTTCACTTTAATATCTGACGTACATCCAAAGTCCTCACAACTCTTTAGATTCATTTAAGACTTTATTTAACTCATTGAAGACTGTGCTTATGAGGATACTCGACAAAATGGGCATTTTGGCATACTTTTGTCAGTTAGTTTTTTTTGTTTGTTTTGTCTGTTATAGCACGAAAGAACTCAATACGGCCAGGGCAGTCTGAAGCATGAGTCATGTGTGTGTACAGATTTAAGTTAAGTTTTTTGGTTTTTTGCGTCATATCACGCTTGAATGGATGATAGCAAGATCATATAATGTAACGCATAAAGGATGACGGGGAAAAACATATCTTTTGTGTTAAACTGAAAAAAAATTATCACATATGTTAACATGTTAATTTTGACTGATAATTACATATATTTTATTTGAATTAAAGGGTAACTCAACCCCTGGTCAGAGCCTAACTCCACCCACTGGCAATATTTGAAAAACGCTGGAAAAGGCTGAGCGGGGGGGCGTGTATCTGAGACCCACAGTGACGGATTGATTGTCAGACTCGCAAAGATGGAGAGTGACTGGAGTGACGCCAGTAGCTTTGCAACAGAGCGGTCATTCGAAGTAAAGGACTTTTCTCCCCTACCTTCACCTGAAGTGGAGGAAGGTGAATTGTCTGTGGACAGAGGGCCAGAACCTTATTAATTTGAGCCGCTGGCTCAAACTGCAGTCTTATGCTGCATTCCTGGCAGGTTTTTGAGCCTGCAAGTTACGACTTCAAACCATGACTCACGACTTTGTAGCATACCAGGCAAAGTCACGCCAAACTGCCTGAGCGCAAGGAATTGTGGTAGCTAGATGTAAACAAAGCATGCCGGACCGTACGGGGTTTATGCTCATTTACAATCATTTCTATCGCCAAAGGTGCTTAGTTCTTGCTTATTTGAGGGAAACAGGGGAGAAAAAATGGCACATAAGGCAAGAGAAGCTGTTATACCTTTTATTTTACGTCATTTGTATATCTGTAGGAGCTACCGTTGTTGTTTCGGGCTATGTGACATCAGAGCACATAACTGGGAGTACATCGATCTAGTACGAGTTCACGGGTAGGAAGTCACGGGTTTGACTGCCATTCCAGTGCACTTTCACAGGTAGAAGGTTGGAAAAACACGGGTTATGGGTTGCCTGGAATGCAGCATTAATGAAGCAGCAGCGCAAGAGAGAATTGGACCATTGATCCAATCTATGAACAGTCAAATCCTTATACTGAATGCCACTAAAAGATCAGATACATGCAATGTATTTTTATTCAAATTAACTGAATCAATCGGCAGCGCAGGACCAATAAGTTCAAACCTAATAGCATATTATAAACAGATTTCCTCAAATGAAGATTAGACTATATACACCAGCATGTTATGGTATTGTTGTTCGTTACCACGGCAACCACTTGCTTGTCAAGGTTTGAAAGCGCGTCTCATGTGTGAAATTATCTGTACACATGACGGGCGGCAAAAATATTGCAAGAAAAACCTGATGTGTACTGACAACTGCATTATTTAACCGTATTTTCTTCATTAGAATGTTGATAGCATTGATTCATAATGTTTCTACTTCATGTAACAAGTGTTCATACTGGAGTGAAGCCGTTCTCTTCTCATGTGATCAGTGTGGGAAAACATTTCTTAGGGTGTGGTGAGCTTCTGCCAGGGGCGTGGATAGTGAGCCTTTGGAAGAACCAACAAAAGTCACGATGACCTACAATGTTCAATAGGAAAATTCAACTGCAGTAGCCACTGTTCAACCCTAAGAGGGCAGCACTCAGATGTTTTTACACCATATATTGTAGAATTAAAACACTTTATACCCAACTGTCAAAACATTTACTCGAATCAATGAACAGCACTAATAAAGCCCCAGTCTTGCAGATCATTAACTAAAAAAAGTTGGTTTAGGGTTTAGTTACCCTTTAAAGGTGCTATAAGCGACTTCTGAGAAACGCTGTTGTTATTTGAAATCACCAAAACAAACACCAGGTTCAAGGAAAACCCTTGAAAACAGCCATATTTATGAAGAGGTACTTGAAAAGAGCTTGAATTATTGTTCATTTTGCATGAAAAAATCTTTCATAGATATAAAGACATTTTGCATGACTATGAGTGTGATATTGCTCATAAATATCCAAATATATGATACAGCTTTCATTCTTTAGGTCCATCATATATTCACGAAAAGAAAAAAAAACAGTTTGAATAAGGAAATCTTCTCAATATCATAATATCCTTTAATGGTTAAAGTTGCCACAGTCATTGTGTACTTTGCATGTGTTGACCTTTTTTAGAATTTGAAAGATAATAAAGACATTATTTTGATAAGTGCGATCTCCGATTGTAGTCCTTGAAAACCAAAAAAAGTAGTGCTTGAGAAGTCCTTGAAAGTCCTGGAATTTAATTTTACAGTATTTGTATGAACCCTGAAACACGCCCTTACCCAAAAGGCTCAGCCCCCAAATTCACAAACATGCTATGTAACACACCTTCCCCCTAATGAGAGTATACACCCCTTGCTGATTGGCTACTAGCTGTATTTTGGCGCTCAATCCAATCCACTTTCAACAGCGTTTCTCAGAAATCACTTACTGCTCCTTTTAACCACCTGTACACCTAAACAAGCTTTTTGACGTTTATAAATGGATCCTCTGTTTTTTCTCAGCTTGAGACAAAGTACAGAGGAAATGACAACTACACCCTCAGTGACAAAGAGGAGTTCTTCAGAGGGGTGGTCAGGTTCTCAAGCAGCAGTCTGTTAGAGTCCTTCCGCCACTGTGTTGCTTCAGGTGAGAGGCATCAAAACCCTTTCCCTTGACTGAAGTCAAAATCAGGTCTCTTCTCTTGTATAGTACAGAGGACCGGCAGAATATGAACAAAACATTTGATAGTGGCTTCAAAACTTCACCACAAAGTGCATTCCGTTTTCCATCACCAAGGTGTAGTTACAAGCATTGTCTGACATGTTTCTCAGTCATACACAAACTTTAGAACCTTGTTTCCTTGTTTTCTCCTTCACTGCAGTAAATCAAGTATTTATTTTATATTTCTTTTGGCAGGCATGGCTGAAGGTCCTGTCACTCCACTATTGTCTGCCATCACTCAGAGAGGAAGGAATTATTTTGTTATCACAGACAAAGGACCTGGTGTTTCCAGCCAAGCATCAGCACAGAGAGCCTGATGACAAGTGACGTTGCAGAGGAAAGTCAGTTCAATTGGCATGCACATACATGAGAATACACTGTGCCACCTGCATCCTGCAAAGATGATAACGTTAGAGTAGACATGTATAGTCTTGGTGCCTCGTGTATGTCCCTCTGAGTCGGAGACAGCTAATGATCACTGATCCAGCAGGGAGATGGATCAGTGATCTTTTTTTACAATTAACCTTGGTAATACAGCATGTATTATTTTTAGTGTGTCATTTTAACATGGTTTTTAAATAAAGTTTTTGATTTTATATATATATATATTTTTTTTTTTTTTTTTTTTTTTTGTAAAAGTTATTTTTAAAATACCCGAGTAATTTAGTTATCAAGCTGTGCAATTTCAAAGTTGGTACAAAAATTGACTTAAACCAACTTCCATGCACATGTAATCAGGCAGTCAATATTGTATGACAGGATTCAATAACAAATGTTGAAAATGGAAATTCTAATTTCAGTCACACTTGCTATTTTGGGTTATACTTTATTTTAAGGTATCCTTGTTACAGTGTAATTAAACACTGTAAAATAAAGATAACCTAAATACATGCTAACAACACATGATTTCCTTTACAATACTATACAATCATCATTGATAAAATAAAATTGGCAACTTGGTTTTGAAATCTTCTTACACTGTCTTACGTCATGCTGTCTTCCATTTAAGTACAAACCCGATTCCAAAAAGTGTTGGGACACTGTACAAATTGTAAATAAAAACAGAATGCAATGATGTGGAAGTTTCAAATTTCAATATTTTATTCAGAATGCAATAGATGACATATCACATGTTTAAACTGAGAAAATGTATAATTTTAAGGGGAAAAATAAGTTGATTTTTAAATTTCAAGGCATCAACACATCTCAAAAAAGTTGGGACAAGGCCATGTTTACCACTGTGTGGTATCCCCTCTTCTATTTATAACAGTCTGCAAACGTCTGGGGACTGAGGAGACAAGTTGCTCAAGTTTAGGAATAGGAATGTTGTCCCATTCTTGTCTAATACAGGCTTCTAGTTGCTCAACTGTCTTAGGTCTTCTTTGTCGCATCTTCCTCTTTATGATGCGCCAAATGTTTTCTATGGGTGAAAGATCTGGACTGCAGGCTGGCCATTTCAGTACCCGGATCCTTCTTCTACACAGCCATGATGTTGTAATTGATGCAGTATGTGGTCTGGCATTGTCATGTTGGAAAATGCAAGGTCTTCCCTGAAAGAGACAACGTCTGGATGGGAGCATATGTTGTTCTAGAACTTGGATATACCTTTCAGCATTGATGGTGCCTTTCCAGATGTGGGTTGTCCTTGTCCTCTTTAGTCCGGATAACATGGAGTCCCAGTTTTCCAAAAAGAACTACAAATTTTGATTGGTCTGACCACAGAACAGTTTTCCACTGTGCCACAGTCCATTTTAAATGAGCCTTGGCCCAGAGAAAACACCTGCACTTCTGGATCATGTTTAGATATGGATTCTTTTTTGACCTATAGAGTTTTAGCCGGCAGCGGCGAATGGCACAGTGGATTGTGTTCACCGACAATGTTTTCTGGAAGTATTCCTGAGCCCATGTTGTGATTTCCATTACAGTAGCATTCCTGTATGTGATGCAGTGCCGTCTAAGGGCCCAAAGATCACGGGCATCCAGTATGGTTTTCCGGCCTTGACCCTTACGCACAGAGATTGTTCCAGATTCTCTGAATCTTTGGATGATATTATGCTCTATAGATGATGATAACTTCAAACTCTTTTCTCTGAGAAACTCCTTTCTGATATTGCTCCACTATTTTTGGCCACAGCATTGGGGGAATTGGTGATTCTCTGCCCATCTTGACTTCTGAGAGACACTGCCACTATGAGAGGCTCTTTTTATACCCGATCATGTTGCCAATTGACCTAATAAGTTGCAAATTGGTCCTCCAGCTGTTCCTTATATGTACATTTAACTTTTCCGGTCTCTTATTGCTAACTCTCCCAACTTTTTTGGAATGTGTAGCTCTCATGAAATCCAAAATGAGCCAATATTTGGCATGACATTTCAAAATGTCTCACTTGCAACATTCGACATGTTATCTATATTCTATTGTGAATAAAATATAAGTTTATGAGATTTGTAAATTATTGCATTCCTTTTTTATTCACAATTTGTACAGTCCCAATTTTGGTATTTTATGAACCAGCACAAATTAATAGATACTCCACCTCAAAAGGAAAATTGAGATTTCTTTTTTCAGAAAAATAGACCATGTCTGTCAGTCCATATAATGCAAGTGGACATTGTAAACCAAAAGTTGACCCTCAAGAAATCACAAAAAGCGATCATGATGTTAAGCTATACAACTAGTGGATGAAATCAATTTCTTCTGAAGCAACACGATCGTTGTGTGTGATGAAAATGAACTTCTCTAACTATAAACCTTTTTTTTTTTTTCTGGCCAGTTATCACAAGCATGTTCATGAGTTCAGGCTTGACATAAACATCAAGTTGTCAAGCTTATACAAGACTTGACAGTCCTCTGTGTGTCCTTTACTTCTCACATGCAATGTGCTAATGTAATACTTTGCAGCGCTCTTATGAATGTGTGAATGATTCATAAGCAATTGTTTTTTTGTTTAAAACATTAGTATTCTTACACATACCTATCTTTCACTGCATTGATTCATCCACTTAGGTCATGTTGGTTACTGTTGTGATTGCTTTGTGAGGTTGATGAAGCGTCAACTTTTGAATTGCTATCCACTTGAATTATAAGGACTCACAGGGGTGGATTATATCTTTGTGTTCATATGAAGTAATAGGCCTTATACGTCTGGGATAGCATGATGGGTGAGTAAATGATGAGAGAAATTTCATTTTTGGGAGGAGTATCCCTATAGTAGAATGAACTGCTCAATGGAGGAATGCTAGAAATGCTTTTAAATCAAGGAATAAATTATCAGCTTAATTCAAACAAAACAACTGTAAGGTAGCTGTTTAAACAATAGTCATTTTTAACAATTTGGTGAGCCTGGTGGAACCATTAAGAAGGCAAGACACAGTGATAAGGGAGGCAGTACCTGTTGGGGAAAGACTGGCAATAACATTGAGGTACTTGGCCACAGGACAGACATTCTCCTCTGACAGACATCTGGAATACACATTCTGGGTAGGCACAGCATTTCCAGGATTGTAGTCCGGACCTGTGAAGATCTTTACAAGGCATTACAACAGGAATACTATTCCCTTGGCCACGGATGAGACGAGCATGGACTATTCTCACTCAATTTACCACTGACTGACTGACTACATAAATATGCATATTTTTTATATTTACCCCAGGTTCTTTACCTTTATAATTATCATCATAATCACAATCTTGTCATGTAAAATTCTTACATTTGATGACTTCACTATGCACTATAGTGCTGTTACCAATGAAATTAAATAATTTACACTGCAAAATTACAACTGCAATAAATAATGTTATGAGATTAATATTTTAAGCACATTTTTGAATATTCAAATAAGAAATGTTGGAAAACATGCCTACTTTTAAACAAGAAACTAAACCGCCAGTAGGCGGTCACTTTTGTCACTGAAGTTTTAATCAGGCTATTTGTCTGGTCGGGCACTTTCACTTACCCCTTCAAAAAAAAAAAACACTTGTCTTGGTCGTAGACTGTAAAAAAAATATGGACGTCATGTCCATGACATCACCTGTAGGTTTCTGAAGATTTCTTTGAAGCCCAAAAGTGTCCGGATCCATCTTGGTAGCACGTCGCTCCCGGATAACCAAAAATGGGCAAAGAGGCGGGACGTGGGTGGAGCAGTCAAACAGTTCACCCCTAGCAAAGAGCAGAATATTGCATGGAGCGTCAGTGATAACAGCTAAAGCGAGAGTAAAACCTGAGCACTGAGGGGCGAGGCGGCATATATTTTTGGCCACAAAAATTTAATTTTCGGCGGCTGAAATTTGCCGTGCACTGTGGGGTGACACCTAGGTGGTCATAATGTTTTGGCTCATTGGTGTGTATATACAGTCAAACCAAAATTTATTCAGACACCTTCAACATTTTCTCACATTATCACAGTTTATTCGCTATAGTTTAGAAAATGGCAATAAAGAGTTAAACCGTGTCAGAACAAATTCATCTTGATAATGTCAGATAACTTTGATAGAAAGGTATGTAATGGATTACAATCAACCAATCAGCTGTTAAATTTAAGTACATAATTAGATAATACCAATTTTGGTCAACCAATTACCAAGCAATGCTTAATTTGCTTGGTAATTTGAAAAAACACTTAAGCAAAACATGGTCAGGTCAAAGTGTCTGAATCATTTTGTATTTGTATGTATTATTTTTTTATTTTTAGTTCTGGGAGTGAATATATATAACCAATCATTATTTATATGGGGATGATTAGGAAGCAATGATGATGGATGGAGGCAATGGACAAATTTGGTCAGGATGCCAGGTCCGGATACTCTTTGCGAAGGACATCGTGGGATCTAATGAACCTGGGTTTGAGTTTAACATCTCATCCGAAGGACGGTGCTTTTTTTGACAGTATAGTGTCCCCATCACCATACTGGGACGTTGGGACCTACACAGAACACAGGTTGAGCACCCCCTGCTGGCCTCACTAACACCTCTTCCAGCAGCAACCTAGTTTTCCTCTCCCATACAAGTAATGACCAAGGCTCAGCCCTGCTTAGCAACCAATCTTGGGCTACAAGGTGATATGGCTGCTGGCTGTGTATGTGTGCTGCCAGAGTTTAATTTACCTAATACACATACAGACAAGGATGACAAGCCAGCTGGTGGCTCAACTGGACCTTAGGTCATTTTTTATTATTATTATTATTATTATTATTATTATTATTATTAAAATCTGGGGTCTTGGGGGCAGCATCATGTTCCTTTCATGGCCGTTGCAGAGCTTCCTGTCATTTTAATTACAACATTTTCTTTATTTCCCCACATTACTCATTACCATGTCTGCAATTTGAAACAAAAACGATCTCACCTTGTGACCAGCCATTTTTGGTCCAGATGTTATCTTTGGTCTTGTCCCCTTGGAAACTTCTGGAAAAATATTACGAACAAGATCCCGAGTGACCACACTGTCGCTGGTTCCCCGTGATACGTACATTTATATTTAAATTTAATCATTTAGCAGACACTTTTATCCAAAGAGACTTACAAATGAGGAGAGCAATAGAAGCAACTAAACAAACATGGGGCAACAGCATGCAAGTGCTGTAACAAGTCTCAGTTAAACTAGCAGAGTACACATAGAAAATGGCTACAGACTCAGCTGCTCGAATTGAGATAGGCAGATCGTTCCACCAGGTGGGAACGGTCCAGGAAAAGGTCCGTGAGAGTGATTTCATGCCTCTTTGGGATGGTACCACGAGGCGTCGTTCACTTGCAGACCGAAAGCTTCTGGAGGGTGCATAAGTCTGAACAAGCGGGTTTAGGTATATTGGTGCAGAGCCGGTGGTTGCTTTGTAGGCGAGAACCAGTGCCTTGAATTTGATGCGAGCGGCTATGTAGCCAATGCAAACTGATGAAGAGAGGCGCGACGTGCGCTCTCTTCGGCTCATAAAAGACCACCCTCACCGCTGCATTCTGGATCAGTTGCAAGGGTTTGATAGTGCATGCCGGAAGGCCCACTAGGAGAGCATTACAGTAATCCAGTCTGAAGAGAACAAGAGCTTGGACTAGGAGTTGTGTGGCCTGCTCTGATAGGAAAGGTCTAATCTTCCTAATGTTGTATAACGCAAATCTGCAGGACCGGGCTGTTGCAGTAATGTGGTCAGTGAAGTTTAACTGGTCGTCAATCACAACTCCAAGGTTCCTGGCTGTCCTGGATGGAGTTATGGTTGATGAACCAAGCTGAATGGAGAAATTTTGATGAAGTGCTGGGTTGGTTGAGACCACAAGCAGTTCTGTTTTTGCAAAACTGAGTTGAAGGTGATGCTCCTTCATCCAGCCAGAAATGTCTGTCAGGCAGGCAGCGATACGAACACCAACTGTAGGATCATCTGGTTGAAATGAGAAGTAGAGTGTCATCAGCATAGCAGTGATAGGAAAAGCCATATTTTTGAATGACAGATCCTAATGATGACATGTAGATGGAGAAGATAAGTGGTCCAAGCACTGAGCCCTGTGGAACTCCAGTAGCTAGATGATGTGACTTGTGACCATGGTGAAGAGGTGATAAGTATGAGATGAAGAAGAGATAAGTACTTGCCGTACATCTCATACTTATCATGCAAGAAATTATTTTGATGCTAATCACAACAGTGGATCCCATTTCATGATGCTTCATCAGAGCTTGATTCGCTCAGAGTCCTGTGTGAACGGCTCTCAACTCAGTTTGAGACCCACCTTGCAGCTTCAAGAAATGTATACATACCAGCAAAGGATGTGTAACCCGCGCTGGTGAGGATTTCACCACATCCCAAGTCTATCAATTTAACTTTGAGGGTGTCCGGGTTAATCAGCAGGTTTTCCAACTTAATGTCAGAAAGGAACACTCCTGTTTGGGCAGCAAATGTTGCCTGCCGCATGATAACCCATGCCAGAACCTCATCTTTGGTGCCCGTGTAGCTGTTTAAAAACTCATGCAAGGACTGACAGGGCATGGGCCGCTCTAGGACCATAATATAGTGGTCCGCCTCGTCCTGCCAGTCCAGAAGCATTTATATTCTGTGATTAATGTTAATATAAGATGTATAAAATTGAAAACAGTAACGGAGAGGAAAAACAGAGAGCAGAGCATGCTGACATAATTTGCATTCTTTTTGGAGGCAAATTTCACTGCCATCTGATGACAAAGAATTATTTACAAATTACATAAAGGGATAAGTAATTTGAGGAACCATTCAATAGAATCTATCAGACTGGGAAAAATAGGTTGGCATCTCCTTGTTGCCAGATCAATGGAATAAAATATGTACTATACCACATAACTCAACAAGCTCAAGAATGTGGCATGAGTTTTGTTGGAAGAATCTGACTTGCTTTTTTATCACACCAAAAATTAAAGAATTACAAATAAGAACCTCTCACCCATGCTGGAGGAACTGTGGGGTACAAAAAATAAATAAATAATAATATGCATATATTTTGGCAATGCCCAAAGGTGAATTATTTTTGAGAGGTTGTATGGTCTACTAGCAACCCTTGTGCATCAATTACAAAAGGTTACACATGTCCATAGAGGACAAAAATGTCCATGTCAAAAAACGGTCATGAATTGAATATTGGGAACACAGGCTTAAGTTTGGACTCATTTTAAAGAAGACAAAATAAGTAAAAAATTTAAATTAAAAGTGAAACCAAAAAAAGTTAAAGAGATTTAAGTTTATGAAAATTATTTATAAATAATATTTTATATAATATTTTATGAAACATGTTGAACTCTAAATCTGCTGGAAAAAGCCACAAATCTAAATTGTGTTCCAAATTTTAGCTTTCAGTAAGATTTTGTTAGGGCGCAAATTTTCCCCATGGTTGGATTTGTGATTTGCAGTTGAGTTTTTCTCTCTCAAATATTACAAGCACACACACCATTTTTTTATTACACACATACACACCACACTCTGATATCCGTGAACGGTAACGGGATAACGGTGCTGAGAGGAACTGTCTTGTGTACCCAGTGCAAAATTTATTTTTTTAAAGGAAATGGGGGTGAAATAGTAAAATTCCAATAAAAATACACACCTGTGCCAAAATGTATATACTTAGCATTAACATAGGCAAAATTATAAAAAATAAAATAAAAAACAATAGAATGGAAGAATGTTTGTAACCATCCTTTTTTTCTGTTTGATCCCCCCTGCCCCCTTCTTCTTTTATGCAAGATGTTCCTCTGTTCTCAAAAACAAAAAAAAAGTATTTTAAAAAACATTCCAAAATGTATTGTCCCCATTCTAATGAATAGATCATAACAAATTAAATTTAAGTGATATTTTGACCACTCAAATAGGAAATGTCACCGGTTTCCCTTTAAGAAATCTGGTCACCTTAATTTACATATAAAAGTATCTATGCTTATTCAACAATATTTAGGCTAGATATGTACCCTCTTGGTTATTTTCTTTTTCTCTTGTCTTTTCCCTTTTCTTTTCTATAATTTCTATTGTATTGTGAAGCATGTGATGTTTTTCCTGGTGTAATATGGAAGTTACTCTTGTACATGCTATTTGTTGATAATAAAGCATTCAAAAGAAACGACAATTCTTTACTGTGTGCGAAACGCACCTGGAAATGCAGTCGCCGAGCGTCTGTTTGTAAACTGTAACATAATTTATAGAGAAAATTATACAACGAATGTATTCCCAGCATGGAGTTGCAGGTGGGCGTGTGCGTGGGTCTATGCGTCTTCCGGAAGTGAATGTGCGGACTGTCAGTGGTGAGTTGGTTGCTATGCGACGTGTCCCGGAAGGGAATGTGTGTGTTGTAGTGTGTTGAATCATGGCTGCTTCAACAGTCAACAATGATAGTCGTCACAAAAGGCAAAAATGCAGCGAGAAGCTGCCTTTACAAGACAGAGAGATTATTAAACCCTCCATAACAGAGCTCACCAAAGAAGTGCGCACCAACATCCTCTGTACGGTGGAAGGATGTGGGAAGATTTTGCCTAACACTCCAGCACTCAACATGCACCTGGTCAAGTCCCACAGAGTCAAGGTACATCACGATACAGCTGCTATTTAACGTTTTTGCGTCTTATTTTACCTGGGTTTTCTCTGTTTTTCAGATTATTATTATTGTAAGTTTTTTTCTATGTGCGAACTAAAATGAATAGTATTTGAATTAGGCCTACTGAACTGTTACTGTGACATGTATTAGAAGAAGTGTTGTGCACCAGTAAATGTTTTCTGTAAGACAGGATTAATACAACTAAGGTATTTTCTTTCATAATATGATATATTTACATTTTACTGAAATGTGCTGTTAGTTCTGTGCATTGATTATATCAGGGGCCTCGAGATCTTTAGTCTAACCCTAAGCAAATACACCTGAACAAACTAATCAAAGTCATCAGGATTACTAGAAAGATACAGGCAGGTGCTTTTGATCAGGGTTGGAAAGTGAATATGAAGCTTTTGGGACATGTAGATATCTATTATGTTATGTCTTTATAGGATCTCTTTTTGATTCTAATTCCCCCCCAATTCAGTGAGAATCAAGGTTTTATTCTACTTTAAACATATATATATATGTTGTTGTTGTTTTTTTATTGTTTTTTTATACAATGTCATGTACAAACAAGAAGTCAACAATTGTACATCATTGCAATATAACAACACTATTAAAAAAATGGTTCTATATGCATATGGCACTAAAAGTGGTTCTTTGGCTCGTAATCATAGGGGAACCAGTGCTGTATAGCACCAAATCTTGGTGCTTCAGGGGTTCTTCAGGGGTTCTTCAGGGGTTCTTCAGGGGTTCTTCAGCGGTTCTTCACCGGTTCTTTGGGATGACTGAGGTGCTATATAGCACCGCTACCATATACAGAACCTGTTAAGATATGGTGCTATATAGCACCAAAAGTGGTTCCCCTATGATTACAAGCCAAGAACCACTTTTATTGCCATATAGCACAATATTTTTTAGAGTGAATGACATCAGGTGCAAAATTGCATTACAAAAATAATAATAAAATGAAATACAAATAAGTTAATAAAACCAAAAGGTAGGGTTTGTTTTTCAAATCATATTCTTCTATCAAAACCCATTAACTCACAAAACTCAGAAACTCATTATGAAATACAGAAAAGCTACGTTTCATCTTCAAATATTTAGATTTGTGTTTATAAAATATAACAAGAATATGGATGTTATTAAAGATGCACTATGTAAAATTTTTCAGTAAAATATCCAAAAACCACTAGGCCAGTGTTATATATTTTGTTCAGTTGAGTACTTACAATATCACAAATGCTTCCAACTTTTTGTAAATTGTGAGAAAATTGCTATTTTAACAAAGGAACCGGGACATGTGAGGGCGTCGCCTGTCAATTATGTCATATCTGCGTTACCCTCGGTTTCCGTTACCCTCGGTTTTTTTTGTCATATCTGCGTTTTTCCTCAGTTTTTATTTAGCAGAAACGCTTTACTTTTACTGCAGTGTGCAGTGTCATAGCTGCCGCTGAGCGAACACACAGAGTAACATCATAACATCATTTTCAACACACTCAGGTGTATCTAATATGATAAACAGAGCTGCGTTACCTCATACTCATGACCAGAAAAGCGGAATGGCGCCGGCGACTGTGGCATAATAAAAGTCCCGCTGCTCGCGCGCGAGGTGTGTGTTGTTCATCTTATTAATAATCACTCCAGTGGTCTTGTTCAGCTCCACAGCACTCGCCCCTGCTCTGCTTCATACTACAGTAACGTTAATAATCGCATCCATGAACATGATTTCTGCCCGAGTCCTATCCCAATTCTTTTCCACCAGCTGTGAGGTGAAGACCACATGTCCCAAGATTCTGCGCTCAAACTCGGCATCATCAAACTACACCTTTGTTTTGAATGGGCAACCTCTAGCGGATGGAAAAGTTACATAGTGCACCTGTATAAAATGCTGTATAAAATATTTCCAATTTATTAGATGATGGTGCTGGCACGATACAGCAAGGTATTGCATCACTAATGCCTCAAAAATAACATGCTTTTGCATCACAACTTAGCTTTTTCTTCTTCAGGAAGACAGTTTATCTGCCTGCCTTTGGATTTCATTGTTTGGTGACCTACATTGTGTAGATTATTCTCCTCCGCATTTTGGGGGCCATAAGCAGATTTTCAAAAGGGGCCCCCACCACCTACAGTTTCACCTAACCCCCACCAACCCATTCCAACGTACACATCCTACACTGACACCTTATTGTAAAGTTTGACCAAATTGTCTAATTTAATATATTAATCTTTCAAGATATAATATGAAGATATCTTTACTTATGCAAACGTTTTAACTATTTTAATGATTGCTTTTAAATCAATGTATAAACATTTAGTGAATTAATGCTTTAATAAAGCAAAAACCTGCCAATGGGTCATTAAAATTACTTGCACTTGCACAGCTTTGTGTACAGGGGTAACCGCAGTATTCTGCTCCATAAGCACCACCTCCTGCCAGAGAGTGAACTTGCATTCTTATTCAGCCCGTCTGCTGCTTGTAAAGATGATCAATGCGAAAACCAGATCGAATTTACATGCAGCAAACGAGCAGTATTGTAGAACTGATAGATGGAAAAGAAGCTAATATGCATTCTAAAAATGTAAACAATTTGGATATTGAAGTAGGCTATCTAGAATTATTAACGTATTTTGAAGTGCCAACGATAGCAATGCCAGTGTAGCACATCGTCTTCAAAGCGCTCATGAATACCGAATTAAACCGATAATACATGATGCTGCAACCGCCATTTTAACAATATCTTTTTAAAATGTAAAACTCTTATCTTGTTTACTTTTTTCCCTATTTTCCTCTTCTCTGCACCAGATTGATCGATAGACAGATTCTCCCCGCCTCTTAAATTTCTAACAGTAATGCACACGACCGGCACAAGCAAACTTATTACCACGCATTTGTCTGAACGCCTGGCGTGCAACCGCTTATATCGCTTATTAGGTAGGGCCAGCACTGCCTCATGGTGAATGCGATGGCTTTTTAGAAGTGTGCTTTAGTTGTGCATATTCCCATAGTGTCAGCTACTGACACAGCATTGAGTACCAATGACAGTAGGGAACCAAGGTTACATAAGACATTTTCTTGCCACTGACACAAGAAGCAATATCCTTGTTGTTTCTTTGTCGTCTTTTAAAGTAATTTCTTGCTGTTTCTTTTGATTTCAGGAGGGTCTCGTCAACCCTACAGTTAGAAAGGACATTAAGGATTCACAAAAGCTCTACTGTTGCCCAATAGAAGGCTGCCCAAGAGGACCAAATAGGCCCTTTTCTCAGTTTTCGCTTGTTAAACAGGTACTTGCATGCTTCCTTTTGTTATTTTTATTCTCACTGTACCTTAAGTTAGGGCTGGGAGATATGTCAAAAGTGTGATCACTCTAAAAAGTTTGGGAAACCACTGCTATAACTTGATATACATTTTATGTCCTGCTAGGAAAACAACTGCTAACTAACATGTTTCCTAATCTTACATTTAATGGCATAGCACTTTATGAAGATGCATGCAGAAAAGAAGCACAAGTGTTTGAAGTGCAGCAATGGCTACAGCACTGAGTGGGACCTGCGAAGACATGCTGAGGATTGTGGGAGGACATACAGCTGTACTTGTGGTTGTCCTTATGCTAGTAGAGCAGCACTGCTGTCTCATATCTACAGAACAGGCCACGAGGTTCCCAAGGAGCACAGGTACTCAGTTTATCTGGCTAAGAGTTAAAACTGTTTTAGTGGTGGTATATTTTGTATTGGGAAAACATGGGAAAAGGATGGTATGATTTCCACCTTGGCTTGCTTAAATCATGATACTGATCCTCTTTCTAGTGAATATCATGTCTGACTTCACCTAGGACATTATCCCCCAGTTTCACAGACAAGGCTTAAGCTAGACCCAGACTAAAATGCATGTTATAAAACAGTTAATTCCAGTCCTTGTTTCTGATTGGTCAACCGCTGTGTTTTATTCACGGCTTCACCCAACAGTTCTCTAATATTGTCATTTTGCGTCGTCAGAGGATTTTTTGGTCAGAGGCTAAAGACTACAGCCAATAGTAGGAGCTAGTTCTGCATGTTTTCAACCTGCCCATGGGGGATGGGATCTCACTCACAGCGCCCGCGGCTCAGGCAGCTGCGGGCATTCATGTAAACGGAGCGGTGCGGAGCAAAGTGAGTGTTTAAACTTTTCAAATGAATTCCTATGAAAGTTAAGCTTCCATAGGCATGATCTGAAAACACGCCAGACTGAACACGCGCCATGAATGTATGCCGCTCCCACGCTTACCTCAGCTCTTCGCTCTCGTGATGAATGTAATCTCACTCCTGCTGCGTTTGTGCTGTGACACTCGCTCGGCTCACTCACATTATATTGAACAGACACTATCTGTTCTCTAACTGAACTAAATTATTTTATTATTATGAAAATGAAAACAACGGTAGGGGCAGTGCCGCGGTGGGCAAGTGATCCAGTGATCCAGTAGCAGTGGCTTTGGGAGTGGCCTCATAGGGCAGCGAAGCAAGTGCATTCTGGGAGTTATTGTCTTTCCACATGAGCCAAAAATTTATTTTCTGGTTTCTAGAAGGCACCAAATAAAAAAAAAAAATCATATTTCTACTACATAAATGACCCAGTTTAAATACAAATTCATCTTCCCAGCACTGAAGTACCCCTTTAAGTGACCGAGTGTATTACCTGCATTCAGATTTAGCATATTCCTTAAGGTCAGTCCTAGATTTATAATAAAAAATCTGTTGAATGTCTGCTGCGATATCTTGTCCTTTTAACAGTAAAGGGGTTTTCCTGTGTCCTTGTCAGTTGCGTCTTGTTCCCGTGTTCACACAACAAGTTTTAGTCCTTTCAATATAAAAGTCTTACTATTTTGTGACTCACTCATTAAGACAGTCTTTGCCTCCATCTAATGGCATAATAATGTAACTTCTGTTGCTGTTATATAAATCAATGGTTGCTGTTCATGCTCAGGGGCTATTTTTTTCTGGCGGAAGGAAGGCTTTTAGTGATTTTACTTCATAAAAGTTGCATTGATAAATATATTTTGGCTTTAATATTTGTATTGTCTGGTAACCGTTTTATAAAAGCAATAAGCCCTGTGAAGTCGTGGTTTACAGTGAATTTATAACAGCTAATGCGGTTACTGCACTGTGCCTAACAACGCCCCTCAGCTGTTATAAATTCACTGTAAACCACGGCTTCACAGGGCTTATTGCTTTATTTGAGCTGTCTTAACTGAAAGCAACTTGCACTGTCATATCTTAAATGTATGTCAATGCCATTGTTTTGTCTCAAGATGCACACCAGTTATGTTTTTTTGTTTTCTAGGGCACGTTTATAAAAGCAACTTAAATGCCCTAATTTTTAAATAACTAATCCTAATCCTGGCTTAGTCTAAACCCTGTCTGTGAAACCCGGCCTATGGACAGCCACTGATTCTTTTAATAATATCTTACATCTTAGTTTAAGGTTGCTAATCATAGTATGTCTTATTAAAATGCTCAGAATGTCAGTATTTGTCTTACAGGTATCCACCAGTGAAAAAGAGGAAGATGGAAAGATCAAGCAGTGCAACAAATGTTATGCCTGATGAACAAATAAATGAAATTCCAGACTCTAAGAAAAAGCTCAATGAAGGAGCAATCTCAACCATACTAGTCTCTGAAGCCACAGACAGAGCACAACACACTAACCACCCTACAAACATCCAGAAGCTCCTTCTCCCGAAGCCCAAAGTGGCCCTAGTCAACGTTCCTGTAATGCAGTTCGCCCACCTGCCTGTTCTCCTCCCCTCTGCAGAAAGTAGTGCCTTGAGGTTGTTGGTCTTGTCTGTGGATGCACAAGGGTCCGTAAACACTGTGCATATTTTGTCACCATCGGTCGGCACAGTCGTGCCTGATCTGAACAATAAGACTTTCAAAGAGACCTTTCCTGTACCTACATCGGGCCCAGAAACGATCAGCACAGGAGTACAGGTCAATCTTGAGAGTCAAGTCTCTGTGGGATATCCAATGATTGATCTTGGATCCAAAAACAAAAGCACTTCAACAAACATTCAAACTGACATATCATACCTCAACAAAGGGATGGATGCTGGACCAGGGACTGTTTCCCCCTGCTGTGAGGCACCAGTGTCCTCTTGCTCTCAGACAGACATCAGCGTAAGCGCTCAGATTCAGCTGCCTGTTAGTGTGCAAACCCAGACGCTACCCTCACGAACCAAAGCCACTTTTTCCATTGGGGCACAGACAGATGTTTTCTGTTTCTCGTCCTTTAATGTGACCCGAGAAACACAAACAAGCTCTTCTACAGCCCCAGTGCATGAAATCCAGATGGACCAAGCAATGTGCACAACTCTTTTTGATTCTGATACACTCAGTGTCTCCACTCAGACTGCAATGGCTGATGCGCCTTTCAGAACCAGTGGTTTAGAAGATCCTCTAACCAGCACTGGAGCTGGGCTTTTTGAGGACAAGACTGCTGCATCCATGTGTTTTGGTGCCCAGACTGACATTTTGCACCAAAACACAGTTGCAGACAACCAGACTCAGACCATGATACTCTTCCGTGACCTTGAGAACATACTTTCTGACACCATAACTGGGGCAGCTTCGAGCTGTGCTTCAGGTTTAGTTGCTGCGCATGAACCGCATCACACTGGTATTGACTTTGACTTTGAGGAGTTCCTTAATGCAGCACACATTCAGACTCAGACAGAAGAAAGTGGCTTGAACAGTCTGAACACAGAGACAACGTTGGAACTTCTGGACATTGAGACACAGACCGACTTCCTGCTCTTTGAAAACCTTGGTAATGGGCACAACAGTGACGTTGGAACAAGGGTGCAACCAAATGATCTGGAGCTTGAGATGTTTGACACCCAGACCCAGACAGACCTCAACTTCCTATTAGACACGAGTGGGCACATGCCCCTTGGCAGTATTCTCAGACAGTCTAGTTTCAGCATGAGCACGGAGTCCTCAGACACAGAAACACAGACTGACATCAGGCCTGCTCCACTTTCTCTGCCTTGCTCCCATGATGGGCAGGTGAGGCTCAGCAGTGCTGAAACTCAGACCATTTCCAGTTCCTTTCACAGCCTTGGCCACCTCTTCCACACTAGCAATGAGACCCAGACAGCAGTGGATGACTTTCTTTCTGCAGACTTGGCCTGGAACATGGAGTCTCACTTCAGCTCGGTGGAAACCCAAACGTGTGAGGAGCTCCTCTCATTATTTCGACACAATGAGAAAGCCAAAAGCTGAAGGGTCCATCAAAGGTGATTTTGTTTTGAGTTAGTTTACATAATGGAGTCATTCCTAGTATCTCCCGCAACAAGGGTGGCAGAACTTAAAAACAGTCCCTCACAATCATCTGGAGCAGAGGTCTTCAACCCTGCTCCTGGGGACCCACTGTCCTGAAAAGTTTATTTCCAGCCTGCTTCAGCACACCTGTCTGTGTATTTTCAAGAATTGATCGGGCTTGTTTAGCTTCAGCTGTCTTTGATTAGGGTTGGAGCTAAATTTTGCAGGACAGTGGCTCCCCAGGAGCACAGTTGAAGACCTCTGATCTAGAGCTCAATACTTGTAGAATCTTATTTTAGACATAATTCCACAATGAGGTATTGCATATCCAAATCTAAGGATGTATGAATATACCTTTGCAGCACTTTATTACCTCATTATTAATGATCAAAATATATCGGTGGTCCTAAATGTATTCTGTCTGTTGCAGTAGATCAGGTCAGAAGCTCTCATGGGGATGTGTAGAAAGTTGGTGTGTGTGTGTGTGTGTGTGTGTGTGTGTGTGTGTGTGTGTGTGTGTGTGTGTGTGTGTGTGTGTGTGTGTGTGTGTGTGTGTGTCTAAAACAAGTCAAGAGATCAGACAGAAATGATAAACATTCCTTACACACGTAGAATGTCTTGTCTCGTAGTTATACGTTCTAGTCTGATGTTTAAATGACTTGAGTCTTATTGTCTTTATACATTTGTTTTCTAAACCTTGGGTTGTTTGTTTGCTTTGTGCTATACTTATGTTACATTTATTTGTGCAATGCTCTAGACCCATCTACTAGTCACTGTGAGTAAATTTTGGTCTTGATTCATGACAGAATTCATTCCAATATTTCTTGCTGACTGTTATGGCATATTAATTTTAATTTTTACATCCTAAATCAGATGAATTTGCATCTTATGCATGTTTCAGATGTCATGTTTCCTTAAAAAGTGGAGCTGGGACATTGCTCTTGTTTACTGTGATTTGCATTATGTACTGTGAGTAGATTCAAATAAGCAAATCACAAAAGTTTACAAATAAACAAAACAGAAATTTACAAACAGTATAACAAAACCTTTAATACTTCTTTAAAAGCATGTATTAATTTTGATGGAATATGTTCATCCCTCTTCATGATTTCAAATACCAGTTTAAACTTGCTGTATTGACCTTTTGTTGATGCCTTAATTTAAGTGTTGATATGCTTTTGATGGAGATACTGAAATCACAGTGCTGCTTAATGGAGGAAAACAAAGTTGCTTTCCTTTGTTTGTGTTTTTATTGTCTTGATTTCGTTAGAGATTTTTATGTGTGTATTTATTTGGTATTGATTCTTTTGAATGTTTCATCTCTGTGTAAGTGTGGTGTAAAATCACCTGCTCATTTAGTACTCCTTGGCCTTACTACACTGAAAGCCAACCATAGCTTTATTTTCATTTACACACACACACACAAACAAACAAACAAACAATGTACTTAATGTATATAGTGGAAATTCCACAAGTAGAATGTGACGTTACATTGGCTGCTTCTCAACATTGTAACTGCAAAAGAGCTTTAGTATTTTCATGCCAAACATTAGAGACTCATATTTAGCCACTACATCAATTGAAATGTTGTTTAGATCTTGGAATAAATACTGCAAATGAATATGTGTTAATTTTGTTTAGGCAATGATGATGTCATAGTAAAAACTTACTATAGAAAACTTGAAAGAGTCAGCTAAGCTCAAGTGTTTCTCTGTAAAGAGTGCATGCATTTCTTTTTCTGCCAAGAATTACTTTTGTGTTGCATTTTGTTTGTCATTATCAACATAAGTGACTAATTTAACTTGGGTATAAGACGTTATGTATGTTAATAATGATATAATGATTATTTTTGTTCTTTGGAGGCTGGTCATGTGTATTTTTTTGGCTATGTTCTGTTGTTTAGGCTATGCTGATGCACATGAAACCGTAAAATAAACTGCAGAGAAGATTTCACAGCACTTCACTTTTTCTACATTTTGTTGTTACAGCCTTATTCCAAAATAGATTCAATTCATTATTTTCCTCAAAGTTCTACAAACAATACCCCATAATGACAACCTGAAATACATTTGTTTGAAATCTTTGCAAATTTATTCAAAATAAAAAACAAAACAAAAAAAATCACATGTACATAAATATTCACAGCCTTTGCTCAATACTTTGTTGAAGAACCTTTTGGCACCAATTGCAGCCTCAAGTCTTTTTGAGCTACAAGCTTGGCACACATATTTTTGGGCAGTTTCTCCCATTCTTCTTTGCAGGTTGGAGGGGGAGCGTCGGTGCACAGCCATTTTCAGATCACTCCAGAGATGTTCAGTCGGGTTCAAGTCTGGGCTCTGGCTGGGCCACTCAAGGACATTCACAGTGTTGTCCCGTAGCCACTCCTTTGTTATCACTCCATGCTTCACTGTAGGGATGGTATTGGCCAGGTGATGATCGGTGCCTGGTTTCCTCCAGACATGACACTTGCCATTCAGGCCAAAGAGTTCAATCTTTGTTTCATCAGACCAGAGAATTTTGTTTCTCGTGGTCTGGAAGTTCTTCAGGTGCCTTTTGGCAAACTCCAGGTAGGCTGTCATGTGCTGTCTGGACACTGTACCATACATTATTGGTGGAGTGCTTGTTCCACAGAGAAACAATGGAGCTCTGTCAGAGTGACCAACGGGTTCTTGGTCACTTCCCTCAGTGGAAACAGGATGCACCTGAGCTCAATTTTGAGTGTCATGGCAAAGGCTGTGAATACTTATGTAAATGTGATTTTATTAAGTTTTTAATACATTTGCAGATTTCAAACAAACTACATACAGCTGGTCACAGATTTATAGGATATTTCCCAGTTGTCATGGAATTTTATATCTTATTTGAAGTTACATACATATGGCACTGGATACAAAGTACAACTGTATATGAGTAAAGGACATAATAGTTGTCACTAGTTTGCACACTTGAATTAAGCTGTTAATCAGATTCATTTTGCAGTGATTGTTTAGTTAGTTTTAAGGCCGTGCATACATAGAAAAAATGGCATGGTGTTGAGTTAAAGGATCTTGCAGTCTCAAAAACTAACAAAACAAAACAAGCACACTTGAAAATCTCATGATGTTGCATAATCTTTTCATGTAGCATACATTCTGGAGTGTTAACCTTGTGTTCTGAGTCTTATGCTTATGCTGCTATAAAGATAAAAAATTAAAAAAAAAGATTCACATCACCTATTTATCTGTACTCCAAAAAGATGGTGCAACAATGTTCAGAGAGTTCAAAATTAGCAATATTCACACAGGCATGTGAACTCTGGTTCCAACCAGCATTAGTCGATGAGCTTCAGGTCTTTTCAGATCTCTTGTTTTGTGGCCAGAATACAACCTATAACTGGTGTTGTTCCTGGTGGAAGGCCTTATCAATTCTTCCTGCCTGAGGTTTTGGCCCACAGTGCTGGAAGGTAATTCATACTTATTTTGAAAAGTGATGTTAAAAGTAGGTAGCCAATGTTTTGTGCTGGGAGATCCCTTAAACCTGCAGCTGTTCTCTCCTGGGATAAAGTCTGTGAGGACCTCAACAACATTTCCTGTGCCACCACTGACACTCACTCTTTCACCAGCAGTGACGGCATCAGTGGCACCAGGCATCATGGCCTTGGTGACTTCTGTCTGGTGCCAGTCTGTTGACTGCGCTCTTTTAAAAAGACTGTAGCTCCTTAAGTTTCTGGACTCTCTGACAGGTGGCAGCACACTAACGCTTCTGATGCTAAAAGCAACTCTCTTTTCCTTCAGCATTTGACACGGTTCAGTATGGTAATGGCAGACTGATGGTAATTTGTTTTGTGTACACTGTTCATCTCCAGACAGCAATTTGCTGATTAATGGCCCTGACATATTTTGCAGAGATAGGCTGAAAGAGTATAGTTCATCTGAGGAGGTTGAGGGGAAATTATTTTGAGTTTCCTTTGCAAGATCCAGAAGGGTTGGGGGGGCAGTCTTTCTAAAAGTTTTCAGAGCATTTCCAGCAGGGCAATAAATGGGCAGATCAGAGAGTTTAAGGTCTGCACACAGGAGGCAGTGAGAGCCAATGATGTCTTGCTTGTTTTTCCCCTTCCTTTGCTGGTGAAGGAATACAGCAAAAGTGGGCAATCTCCCCCAACCTTCAACCTGTTAAAAAAAATTAAGTTTGTAAGTTTTCAGGTTAACTCATATTAACAAATGCAAGATTTAAACTGTGGGAACAAGTTGCATCTGAAATGCATACCACAAAAAGATGCATTTTCAGTGACTTATGAGTGTAATATGGAACTTGGTTCCGCCTTGGAATATTTTTTTTTATTTTTTATTAATACATCTCGCAATTCTTTTTCTAGTTCTATCAGAATTGTGTGATTTAGACTTGCAATTGCGAGTTCTAAAGTCAGAATTGTGAGTTTAGGCTATATCTCATAGTTCTCACTTTATTTTATTACCCGCAATTCTGACTCTTTTTTTCTCAGAATAGCGTGATATAAACTCACAATTCTAACTTTTTTCTCTCTCACAATCCTCCCTTATTTTCTCAGAATTGTGAGACATAAAAAGGAGACGTGATGGAAAAAAAAAAAAATGAGATGGGAGGAAAAAAAAAAAAGTCAGTCTGTGATTTTTGCGTTCATTCGTGAATATTTTGATCCCCTGAGAAACTTTGTGTTCACCTGCAAAATGTTGGCGTTCCCCTGACAAACTTTGAATTGTAAAACATGGGAAATAAGTTAAGTTAATTAAGTTAAGCTGGGTTGCTATAAATTTTGTGTAGACACAATGGTGCATAAAATATAACAGCTATAAAAGGCACTAAAATATGCACGCTATATAGAAACAAAGGGCTTAAAATCAAAAACTTTGTTGTTCTCTTGGTGAATATATCATTTCATACTTTTTATTATTGTAAACATTTTCATTCATTATTTTGTACTTTGTATAGCCTACTATGGAAGGGAGGGGGTGTTAGAAAAGTCAGAATTCGCTCGCAAAACCTTTGTCTTTTGCGACTTAATGCAAACATTTTGAGGGGTGAACGGAACATTTTTCGGGGGAATGCAAAAGATTTGCCGAATATTTTTTCCTCCCAACTCATTGGTTTTTATATCTTGCAATTATGGCCTTATTTCTCACAATTGAGACTTTATATTACGCAATTCTGAGATTTTTGCAATTCAATTGTTCTTGAGATTGAACCATAGACTGTAAATATATATGGGTGTAGTGTCTGTGTCGTCACCCATAGGATTCTGAAGAGCAGTTTTGAAGCATAAAGTAGAGGCGAGCTGGCTATTCCACTCCCAGATAACAGAAAATGGGCAAAGAGGCGGGATGTGGGTGGAGCTGAGGTGACGTGATGGCTGACAATCTACCTGTCACTCAAAGTGGCCACGCCCTTAATTATACAGAACTTTAAGGCTTTATATAATGTAAACGAATGAGTTATAATAAAAATTCACCCCCCTCACAGTTGTCATGAAGAGCAAAATTAGTTATATACCAAATTTGTATCAGGCTGTAAACTGTTGTGTTTCCTGCTGTAAAGTTGGGCATTTTAACATGGGGCTCAATGAGATTCTGCTCCCTTCTGGAGCCTGTCCCTAGCGGCCAGTCGATGAATTGCAGTTTAAGTCACTTCCGTATTGGCTTCAACAGAAACTGAGGGAGGTTGCCGCTTGTATTGAACACAAACTTTCTTTTTATTTATTTATCTATTTATTTATTTTTAGCTACCATGTCCCTTTAGATGCTCCGTTTATATCTTGCAGTTCTGACTTTATTTCTCACAACTGCGACCTTATATCACCCAATTTTGAGAAGAAAGTCAGAATTGCGAGAATACGTCACAGTCACCTTTTTTAATTTTGTATTCAGTGGCGGAAACAAGCTTCCATAGTAGGCTATACAAAGTACAAAATAATGAATGAAAATATTTACAATAATAAAAAGTATGAAATGATAAAATATGTATTCTACCAAGAGAACAACAAAGTTAAATGCTGCACGGAGACTGCATTTCATTAATGAATCCAAAGCAATATCCGAGTCATTTGATTTGGTTTCTATAGGGTGCTTTATATAGCCTGCATATTTTAGTGCCTTTGTAGCTTTTTATCTTTTATGCAACATTGTGTCTTTCCGCAGAATTTGTAGCAACCCAGCTTGAAAATATGATCAAATTACAGGTGTGCTAATATTCAGAACAACACACTAGGAGTTTGAGATTAATAATAATGTTGAAGTTCTAAAAAATAAAAGTTGAACTATACAATTAATTCCACAGTGGTTTACAATTAACGACAAAATATAGCAGAAACAAAAAGGGACCGCGTGATATGTCTAAATGATAAAGCACTCTGAGAAGTGTGTAATTCTATTTCTGTCGTGTTGATTTGACTCACAGCTTCTTCCCAGCCAGTGCGGCTGTGAAACAAATGCATGCTGTGCTCCCTGCAATAATCCTCTTCACTGAGATCCAACAACTCATTGACATACTGTCTACACGAAGACTCGGTGTTCCTTTGAATGCTGTCAGTAGTCGCATGTTGTTTCTCCACATCAGTTTCGTCTGATGCACAGGCTTCAGTGATATTCATTCCGGACAGCTTCAATCACAGTCTAAGACAGGACACAACAACAACAATTTATCTGAGCCTCGAGTTACCTCTCCTAATGATTTACCATAGTAATGAATACGGAAAGACTGAAACACAGCAAATGCATGCGTATGCGTCATACAAATAAAACATGCAATAGTTGTCTAAATATAACTACTAACTTACGTTGTTTTGACAACACTGACATTAGTAGTCAGTAGTAGTAGTAGACAGTAGTACTGTTGGAAAATGAAATAAAAAAAAAAGTATAAATACATGAAATGGTACCCTATTCCAGTTGAATAAGTAAACTGTGAACGGATGTTTGGAGTCATGTTGTCATGACAACCGTTGGAAAGGATGACGTAGTGGAAAAAAGAGGACGTGCATTAGTGGACTTCTAAGATATGCGTCTGTCTCGCTCTCTTGAACTTAATTTATTTTAAATTGTGTTACCCCTGGCTCAACGTTTGGTTTGTTTTTTGTTTGTTTGTTTGCCTCTGTCTACTGTTTATAATTCTATTTGTGTTGTTAAATTCTGTTTTGAGCTGTAACTGTGTATTTGTTTTTATATAATGTTCAGTAATTTATTTATTGTTTTTTAAGATATGCGTCTATATGAAGCTCCATTTGTCGCCATATAATCTTAAAATTAAATGAATTATTGCTACATTGTGTTGTAGTTTCGGTCATTTATTTTGTAATATGAGCTTTCCATTTGAGGCATTTAGAATGCACAGAATGTATTTTATTGTTGTACATATAGGCCTATACTTGTTTATGTTTTTCACATGAATCCCTCTGCTAATTGTTGTATAAACTTTACAGAATGAATATAAGCGAGCAGATATACAGGCACATACATGACGGGTTTCCCGAGCGTTTTTAAAACCAAAGTCTATGTTTTACTCTGAAGTGCAATTGCGGTGTTTTATCTACTGTGAGACGTGATCCAACGCACGGACTGAGTGTTGCTGAAGGGGGTGTGTCTAACTGACAGAGAATTCAATTGTGACGGATGGGCTCATGAATATTAATTAGAAACGAGCCTTTCACCCAGTAGGTCTAATTGGTTGAAAGGTAGGCGTTTGGCAATAAATGCTAATCAGCTGTCGAATTAACTAAGCTTACTTTGGCTTATGAATATTAGTTACGTTTCTTGACCTCACAATTAATAAAGGTAAAAAACAAAAACAAAAAAAAAACGTCGGTTTGACCTAATTAATATTCATAACCTAAAGCTTTGCCATAGTAGGATTCAGCCGGCAACAGCATCTCGGCTAAGATTGGTTCAGATATCCGCAGTACCATCAACGATCGCAGCTTCCAGCAGTCCACTCTTCCATAGCCTATAATGCGGAACGACACTTAACATCAGACCTCGACTGATACATTTTCAAAGGATTTTACAGACTATTTTATGGAAGCCGAGACTGTGGTAATGCTGCCTCCCAAGAACTGCATCCCCAGAAACTACAGTTGTATTGCTGGGCTGTTCGGAAGCTTGGCAGCACCAGAGCAAAAGCTGGAGGACGGAGAAGAAGACATGGAAGGAGAGGAGGATATGAATGGAGACTGTGAACCGTCAGAAAGCAGCGTAGTGAATGAAAAGCCGAGAGGGAGAGAGTCGTTCCTGAAGCCCCCGCTAAGCCCGACACAGCGCCGCAGGTGCAAGTCTCTCCCCACACCGGCTGAAAGAGCCAAATTAGAGATCGCACGAAGCCGGAGTCCAAGCTGTCAAAAGAAAGTACGATTCGCAGACGCTCTGGGACTGGACCTGTTTTCTATCAAACACTTTGACGACACGGATATGCCTGAGGTTCCAGAGCGCATCATTGACAAATTCAAAAAAGGCAGAGCTCTCCACTTGAATAACTTCGACAAGTCCAACGCATCAAGCCAGTCCGTGTTTATGGAGCTGCTCTTCACAAATCCAGGATCCCTGCCGGACTTCATGGACAGAGTTATCGCAGTAAAGGTTTTACTGGAGTCTGTTCATGCTGATGAGTTCAGCATCTCGGGGATTGTGCGTGTTCTTAACTTGGCTTTCGAGAAAAATGTCTATTTGAGGTACACCTTAAATAACTGGACGACATTTGTGGATGTTCTGGCGTATTACGTCCCCCATTCTAGTGACGGGCACACGGACAAGTTTAGCTTCAAAATCATCACCCCGACCTTACTGGATTTTGGGGGAACACTGCAGTTTGCCATCAAATACTGTGTCGGGGGAGGTGAATTCTGGGACAACAACAATGGGAGTAATTACCGAGTAAGACGCCACAGATTTAAAATTTCTCCTCCGAGGGAATGGGAAAACGGTTGGATTCATTTTATTTAGTGCGCGATTCCGTCGTTCCGCCATGACGAAGCTTGGCTCAATAATATTAATTACGGTATGTGGCTAGCCTTCCATTGGCGAATTGGTTAAGTAATAATCATGAGCCAAGCCTTCGCCATAGTAGGATTAATAATCTCTCCAGCAGTGTACATTGAAGGAACTACTGACCTTCTATGAAAAACGTAGGCCTATGTAGCATATACCACATATTCGTCTGACCACCATTGTTCGTTGTTTGTCTGTGCATTTGTCGTGGTTTAATCGATGTCAGGTAGAGAAAGGGAACTTAAATTGATGTCAGATACACTACAGTAGCTCCTGACCATGAATTTAGGTAGGGCAGATTCTGTGTTTTAAGCACCAGTATGATATATCGCTGAAAACAGTGAACACACGCAGAACAATTTTGTCAGAGGTTGCGGTATTCAGCCTGAGGGTGGCGTTCTCATGTTGATTGGCAGCCTTTAAGTAGCCTACACACGACACGCGCATGGAACGCATTCTTAGGATTTATTGCCTCCGAATGTTGTTTTAAAATAAGTTGTGGAGCAATTTTCCAATGTGGAAAAGAAAGTCATGTCGATTTTCAAACATAAACCTAACATAGCTAAGTTATATAAAGGCTATTCACATGAGCACGTTTTTAAAACTAAATGATTTATTGGCCTAATTTCGTTAATTTGATACGCTACCCACATAAGAACATACATGCCAACTAGTTACTTACCTGTTCAACGAGTATATGAATTAAAAAAAAAAAAAAAAAAAAAAAAAAAAACCTTACTTACCTGATGCAGGCTGATTTACAGTGGTGGGCTATCAGGGCCTTCTCTGCTGACCCTATCAAAATCAAATAAATATATTTCATAATTAAATTAATGTGTCAGAACGTGTCTAAATCCAGTTACTGTGTATTTCAGTACGTTACAATTATATTTCCAGAAAGAATGTGGTTATTTTTTGTGAGGCTGAACTGTATTTTCCAAATGCCATCATCTAAATGCACAGCTCCGTGGACCAGCACTAGTAGTATAACTAGCCTTCCTTTGAAGCCGCAATTTTCCATTTGATCATAACTTTGACTTACGTGTGTCATTAGCCAATCAAATGTTGATGTGTAGCGATAGAACGCCCCAGAGGCCCAGCGATGTGTCGCCGCTACCCCCCGCTGATGTCATCATTTGAACTTTTCGCGGGTTGTGAGCGATCTGTGTGGAATGAGCTATGGCGCTGCGGATGACGGGCTGCGTTCTAATCAGCTTCGTGTCAAGCCGGTAACGTTAGCTGACAAGCTGTGTTTTTTCTGTTTCTTTTGATGTTCTTGTTGGTCCATGTTTTGTTTGCTTGTTTAAGAGTATTTGTGCCAGTGAGTTTGTTTTTGATTCATTTCATCAGTTGCCTAAACGGTGATACGTGAGTGCAGTGGTATCAATAAATAGTTAAATTGCCTTTTTGTCTCACCTGTCCTTTTATGTTGCTTGTCCCCTTCCCAATGAGCACTTTGAAAGCGGGGTTCGTAACAGTAGTGCATAGCTACAGTGCATGATTGTATTTTGTATGTATTGGTGTGTATGTGGTGTTATTGCGGCGGCGTGTTGATCGTTAGTGAAGGCTCTGACTGAAACCCCACGGTACGCTACTGGTGATTTATATCGTCTTGGTCTGGAGCTAGGTTTGTAAGGTAACGCAATAAGCAGGGCTTTCTGAAATTTGCCTCAATGGCTCCTTTATCAGACCGTGCTGCAGTTCCATGTTTCACCACAGATTTACATTGGATAATTGAGGGGCGCTGTAGAGCTAGGCAGGATCCAGGTGTCATGCTAAGTCTGCGGTTTTCCCGCGGAATTGGGCTACTTTTAACACTGTTGCCACAGGCTGTTTTTCATGCCTGTGGGTTGAAGTGACCAAAATAATGTGATATTTAGTGCGGGAATGTGAGTTTTAGAAGGGGAACCCCGTCAAAAAACCGCAGATTTGCGATTACGCGATTGGGCTAGTTTTGGGTTAGTTTTGAGTTGCAATTGGGTGTGTTGTGCTGTGAAAACCTGGCAACCCTGATTATAACTATCATAAACATACGCCATGTCCCACCTGCCCTTACAGGCGAGCCTCAGCTGGTCAGATAGTCAATTACCAATTGACAAATGTAACAGGCACATTTCCACTGGTGTGAAATTGATTGTTTAGCTTGCAGTACATGGATGGTCATATAGACAAAACCCTGTCCTGCATTCATTAAAAAAGCAGGATTATACAATGCATGTGCTGTAATAGTATATTGTGTAATGATTACATAATCCCCAGTGCGCCTGTTATTCTTAAATTCAAGTGAAATCATGGTGCTTCAGCATCGCCATGCATGTTTCACATCAAATTGCAGCTAGAGGTTAAGGTCAGGCTATAGCCTATCTGAGGAAAATTCTGACATAATAAGTATATTTACAGAGGCGGGTGTCTTGCTGTAGCAACCCATGTGCAGCAGTTATAAATGCTGCACTTGGGCATGTGCAACTTATAAATACACAAACACAAACAAACAGGCTATTGATTTTGTATCTTAGTATTAAAGTCAGCATGAAATCAAAATTGAAATCTCTTAAAAGGATAGTCCGCCCAAAAATAAAAATTCTCTTTCTTTTCTTTCTTTAGATGTACACAAATATTTTAGAGCAATATTTCATCTCTGAATGTCTTGGGTGTCCGAATGTTGACGCTTCAAAATGATAATCCGTATGACCCCAGTCTTCTGAAGCAAAATGATAGGAAAAATGCTTATATTTTTAACTTTTTAGAACTATAAAAACCATCACTTCCAGCAAACTGCCATGTGAACATTAATCTATCTATTTAATGCATGTTACTGGTCTTGTCGTGAAAAATTCATCCTTGCATTATTAATTTTTACATTGTAATCTTAAACATATCAGAGGTTGCTGTTCCTGTGATGTGATTGATCCTCTTTTTAATCAGATGTGAGTATATTGAAGAAATATTTTTTTTAGAACAAAACCAAATGAGTATAGGTATTTTCAGGGATAATTAACATTTATAAAGCCCAGACCTTAATAAAACGAACTGTTACACTGAAGTTATAAGCTTTAATGCTGAAACGGAACGTGTTTAATATACCTCACATTGTGTAAACTAGTATGTCTTGTCTGAGCTAAGTGTTATTTTTAGTTAGACGGGTATAGGATCAGTGAAGTATTTCAAGCCATACCATTTGGTCATCTCACTAGTTTGAATGGCGAAAGCACATTGAAACGGTTATATCAAAGACTGTTCCTGTTACCTGTAGGTGTAGGCTTGTGAATAACTGCTACTGAAGCTGAGATAAGATCACAGGGCAGATTAAATGACTTTCTGATCCTCTTGTACTCCTGTTGATGGTTGAACATAGAAAATGATGTCGCCCGAAGCACCATATTTCATTAGTACCCTATATAAGTCAAGATTGGTTAAGCGCTTTTCTTTAAGGCTTTTTGGGTCGGCAGCTGCACATTGAGAAGTTTATTACTGAATGACAAATGATTGTAACGCTGAACCTTTTACAAAGTATGAATAGAGCATCTGCACAACAAGTTATACAGTGCATTTAGAAAGGATTCAGAACCCTTATTTTTCTGCATTTTGTTATGTTGCAGACTTGTGCTAAAAAAAAATAATCTCAAAGATTATCCAGAGAAATGGGTCGCACCTGAACTAAATTTTAATGTATGTCAGTATGTCAATGTTATATTTCAGCTTTTGACCTTTTTAATAAATCTTCTGTTACTATATGTTTTTTGGTTTGGGGTATGGAGTGTGATGTGAATTTTTTTTTTTTTTTTTAAGCATAAGACTACAAGTGAAGGGGTCTGAATACTTTCTAAATGCATATGTATATTGGGTGAATGACTCTTGTACAAATGAACAATTCTGTTTAACATCCGAATATCCATTCTTTGTAATGTTTTCTGGGTTTATTCTTCCTCAGTCATTCTTCTTTAAAAGTAGGGACAGTTTGAGGGCAAATCGAAGGAATAGGCTTTATTGTTCTTGTTGTGCTGTAATTATTTATTGTTTAAAGGTAACCATCCTCGTGGAAGAAAAAAACCCTGAAATTAACTTGTTTCACAAATGACATTTTGTATGTTTTAACCTATGCAATACCTGTCTTTAATGTTTCTGTTTTGCTGCTGTATCGGTGTGTCGTGTGTTGTTAATCATTGTTTTACTTTTGAATAGTAATACTGTATGTCTTCTGCTTGCATGTACAGAAATCGCAAAGGTATCAAAATTCACTGTAATAAAAAAAAAGGACCTCATTGTTATTTCAACTGTGTTAAGTGTTGATGGGGAAAGTCACACACCTCAATGCTAATAAAATGCTGTTGTGGTAAAGTGCGTCATTTGAAGTCACTTAGAACCAAGTTAACATCACTTACAAAACTCTCAGGATCATTCACTTGGACTGCCAGTCTTCTAATTTTACTTGTTTAGATCAAATAATACATTTCCGTTTTAAGTGTTATGGCAATCTTTTCTTTTGGTTTCCCAAAAATAAAATCATTAGCTTTCCATGTTGGACTAGGCAATATGGTAAGAAAGGAACATTTCACAAATCTGAGGTAGAATTTAAAAAAAAAATGTCTTTCTTTTTCCTTGACGAAATAAATATCTTAATAGATAATTCGTTTCTTAGTTTCTGCATGTTCTAACAGGTGATATTGTTTCAAACCATGACACGTGTGTGTTGCCTGGCACGTGTCTTTGGCACGGTTTGCAGTGCAGGCTGCAATATTAATACTGTTACATGTTTTGTCTCTTAGAAATGCACATTTGAAAGTGGCTTGAGTTGGTATGCAGAGGTAGGAGGCTATATTTAACAAAAAATACATATAAAACACCTATAAAAATTGTAATAACTTTTTATAGGGTACAATTTAAATACTCTGATGGTTTAAGTTAGGATTCTACTTTTATTAAAATTACCATTGGTCATATATAGTCAGACCAAAATTTATTCAGACACCTTCAACATTTTCTCACATTATCACAGTTTATTCACTATAGTTTTGAAAATGTTAATAAAATATGACAAGAACTCAAGAGTTAAACTGTCAGAACAAATTCATTTTGATAATGTCAGATAACTTTGATAGAAAGGTATGTAATGGATTACAATCAACCAATCAGCTGTCAGCTGTTAAATTTAAATACACAATTGGATAATACCAATTTAGCTCAACCAATGACCAAGCAATGCTTAATTCTGTTCAGTCTGTGGTGTAAAGGTCGCATTAGCAATTAAAGGAAAAACACTTAAGCAAAACATGGTCAGGTCAAAGTGTAATTTTGGTCCCAAATTTTTATCAGTTTTACTGGTAGTCCAATGTATGAAGAATTTTGAAGAAGTTTACTTTATTTTGCTATCCTCACTTACATAAATTAACTATGGTGTCCTGCACCCACTAGTAAAAAATCTAGTGTCTGAATAATTTTTGGTTTGACTGTATAGTATCATACATTTATATTGTGATAACCATAGGTAAAACCACACATATAACACGTCATTACCATGGTAAAATGTAACTATATGGTTTCTGTGCTATTTATGAAAAACAGTACCATAAAAACATTTAGTATAAACAATGCACAAATGCTATACACTGTAAACCAGAACAAGTTAGCAAAACTCAAAAAATTTGAGGTAATCAGTTGTTAACTTTTTTAACTTTTTTTGGTTAAAAATAAACCAAAATAAATTTTTGGGCAAGTACATAACCAGCCAGTGTTCAAAACTATCTCCTTACCTTCACAACGTTAAGCTTGTAATAATGTGTTATAATTTTAGTGGTACTGGTAGCTTCCCACGGGAAATTCGAGCATGCCGCTGTTCGTCTTTGCGTCATTACGTCACGCCTGTATACATAAAGAAGGAGTCCCGGCTTGGCTATATCACATGTGAGGATGCTGCAGGTGACGGATCATTTATAGCCTTTTCTCACAGCAGCTGGAATAATTGCATTTATCATTTTAATGGCGGATTATAATCCAGAAAGGTCCAATCATAAGTGACAACTGGATATTCACTCGTAGTCAAAAGCAAAAGATTAGACTCTACAGAAATTGAAATCTATAGGTTGCTAATTTTTCTCAGTTGGTCCGAACAAAATTGGCAGACCTGTTATTTACATTTTCCGGTGAAAATTATTTTGGTCATACGCCAAGATATAGAATCTGAAGTACAGTATCCACACCGGTGCGGTGAATGAATGACAGCCACACAGACTCCTCAAAACATTAAATTCATCCGCGTTGTGGAGCCGTGCCGATGCACAACACGTAAAGATGATAATCTCGCAAATAACTGCAATTGCAGGTTTCAAACAGAGATGTCAAAGAAGACAAAACTTACGGACTGCAGCTTTAAGTAAGTTAATTCATATATTTGATTTAAAATGTAATCTCAATTTAAATATTTTTAGTAGTGGGAATTTAGTTAGCTGTAACTAGCTAATTCAGCAAATGACGATAACATTAGCATACCATAGCAACTGCTGAAAGAGTACGGCAATATAGAACACATCTGTTCCTAAACCAAGCTCATGCTCCTCTCATCACCATGATAGAAATCCCAGCCCAGTTTCAGGTAAATTTAAGTTTGTCTAAATTAAAAGAAAGAAGTTCATAAAACTCAAAACAATGAAACAATTCAGATTACTTCAAATGTTTCCATTTTGTGAACTCTTTAATTTAAGTTTGCCCTACTCAAACCAATTCATTATTTTCTGCTAGTGTTAGGGTTTACAGTGTACCTTAACAACAAAAATTCTTAGCATCGGGAACATAGTTTAAACTTTATCTAATGTTATGATTTTGTTGTCCAAAGCTTCACTTGCACCACTTGGTACAAAGTGCTAAGAAAATGTGGAATGGAAAACTCGTTCCCTTGTTACCTCTTAATAAAATATTCGGGCCTATATTGGTTTTCTATCTTAGTTTTTAAAAGTTCTTATTTTATAGTAAGTATGTGTCAATGGTTTAACGTGTAGGCCTATCTGTGACATCAGGTATTAAAAATCCAATTATTTATGTATCCACCCCTCATTGTGTGTGGGTATGTCAATAACAAAATTAAAGTACCTAACTGACATAACTTGCAGTAAGATGTAATGTAAAATCCTAATATATGAGGCCAGCCAGATACAAACAAGCAAAAGCATAATATTAATATATGAAAAATTAATAAAACAAACCATTAGCCTATTTAAATGGTTTTATAAAGCATAGTTATGGAACCTTATAAAAAGGTTTCTGCTATTATTACTAGCCGAAGAACCCTAAACTGGAACCCTTTTACTGGTACTTGATTTTTCTTAAGAGTGTAGTCTTTGTTCTTACCCAATCACAGAGGAGGGGCACCACCTTAACAATGATAATATCTTTAGGAACATGAAGTCAGATGAAATGGGTAATTTAATATTGTACATCCATGCCAAGATCTAAAACGTTATTTTGTTTGTTCAGCATGGAGGCGTGCACCGCATAAAATCTACTTAACTTTACCCGTTATAGCTACAAGCCATTGCAGTTTTGTCAGTCACAATGATAAGGACTTATAAGTACTTTTCTTTGCAGTGGCAGAACCTGCGAACATTAGGGTACAATGGGGCTAAAGGCACATGCACACCTTAAGAAAAATGTGCTTTTCATTACTCCCATGGTGTATTATTGCAAAAATATATGTTTAATAAATCATAATTTTTTATCTTGGTTTATTTTGTTTAAAAAAAGTGGTGAGGGGGAAAGATTCTGAAAGCATTGAAGGAGATCCCATAATAATTTAATATAGAGTTACAGTAGTAACAATACATTTTTTTATTATATGATATGATTAATATCATATTTTTAAATATGACGGTTTCATTATAAATATGGTGATTATCTCTAAGGTGGACATCAACTTAATATATGATATTTACCGTCTGAATCGAACCATGTCATGTCAGCAAATGGGAAAGTCAATGTTAATTAGAGTGCCTTTTACCCCAAATACAATACTTTTATATATTCTTCGGTTATTGAAAAACTGTTGCTTTAATTACCTTGAACAAAACTGAAAATTAAAACGACCTTTGTCTCAAAATATATTCAATACTTTTTGCGATTCTTATTTGCTACTTAAATCGTTAAAACATCAAATATTAGATCTAATTTGTGCAGAATCAACTATGAGCTGCTGCCCGTGATCGCTTGTCTGGCTATCACCAGACCAAGCTCAATTTAAGATTGAACATTGGTCTGGGGAGTCTGCTATGTATTTTCTACTGCACAAGAGGCGTGATCAACTGGCATAGTTCAAACGACTCTGTACGCAATTGGATAGCCCTTCAACCAATCAGACCACAAGAGGCGTGATAAAGGAGCATAATTCAAACGACTCTGTACGCAATTGGTTAGTCCTTCAACCAATCAGATCACAAGAGGCGTGATAAACGAGCATAATTCAAACAACTCTGTACGCAATTGGATAGTCCTTCAACCAATCAGATCACAAGAGGCGTGATAAACGAGCATAATTCAAATGACTCTGTATGCAATTGGATAGTCCTTCAACCAATCAGACCACAAGAGGCGTGATAAACGAGCATAATTCAAATGACTCTGTACGCAATTGGATGGTCCTTCAACCAATCAGCCAGTCTGTGTTTGGTTCCCGCAAAAGTGTAACAGAAGCAGTAGAAATGAATGTACAGGTTTCCAGACTGAGCTGCAGGGTGAAATCAAATCACCAGCAGATCAGGCTGGGTTTACCCAGTCTACGTGATCGCATTAAAGATCAGACAAATTTCCACGTGCATCATGAAAAGTGAATGTTTTGGAAAGTGCTGAGGCAAGTTTTTGTGCCATCTAGTGGTTTAGAGGAAAATAAAATCAAAGGAGCCTTTATCCCCGTTGTACCCTACAACTCTCTCTTTCGGCTGCTACCTTTAGGGGTTGCCACAGCAGCATTATCTGCACATCTATTAAGTTTTACGCCGGATGCCCTTCCTAATGCACCCCAGCACTAAGTGCACTAACTTGTGCAACCTCAGTGCTGGGAGACACTCACACACACTCACTCCTACGGTCAATATAGTGTATCCAATCCACCTATCCTGCATGTCTTTGAAGTGTGGAGGAAGCCGGAGCACCCGGAGGAAAACCCACGCAGACACGGGGAGAGCATGCAAACTCTATAGCTAAAGCTATTTCAACAATTTATCAAAATGCATATCAGAGCAAAAACCAGTGTGGTCAAAGGAACTGCCTGCAGAGCTTAAAGACAGGATTGTGTCAAGGAACAGGTCTGGGGAAGGCAAATATTTGTGCTGCATTAAAGGTTCTCAAGAGCACAGCCTTAACAATTCTGAATAAATGGAAGAAGTTTGGAACAGCCAGGACTCTTCCTAGAATTGGCTGCCTGGCTAAACTGAGCAATCGGGGGAGAAGGGCTTTGGTAAATAAAGGTGACGAAGAACCCAATGTGGTTGAGCTCCAGAGATTAGTGTTGAGTAAGTTATTCTAAAAAGTAACTAATTACTAGTTACTAATTACATCTTTAATAGTGTTATAAGATTACTCTACAAATTACTCTCTCTTTAAAAAGTATTTCATTACTTATTACAGGGATGCAATTTTGGGGTAAAAAGGTGAGATCATTGTGTGGATAGAGAAAACATTCTCCGAGGTCAGAATGGAGATTTTTTTATTTTTATTTATATATTTACTTTTCATGCTCATTTCTAGACTCTATTAAGCATCTTTGCACTAATTCTAACAGGTAAGAGGTAAAAAAAATGTGTCTTATGTATAGCAAAACAACCCTTTATAAAACAGAAAAAGGATCCAATAGATGTGGGAGCTGAATACATAAACAAAACAAAAACAAGAAGACAACAACCAGATAAAATGTACACTCACCTAAAGGATTATTAGGAACACCATACTAATACTGTGTTTGACCCCCTTTCGCTTTCAGAACTGCCTTAATTCTACGTGGCATTGATTCAACAAGGTGCTGAAAGCATTCTTTAGAAATGTTGGCCCATATTGATAGGATAGCATCTTGCAGTTGATGGAGATTTGTGGGATGCACATCCAGGGCACGAAGCCCCCGTTCCACCACATCCCAAAGATGCTCCCATTTTGGGCCATTTTAGTACAGTGAACTCATTGTCATGTTCAAGAAACCAGTTTGAAATGATTCGAGCTTTGTGACATGGTGCATTATCCTGCTGGAAGTAGCCATCAGAGAATGGGTACATGGTGGTCATAAAGGGATGGACATGGTCAGAAACAATGCTCAGGTAGGCCGTGGCATTTAAACGATGCCCAATTGGCACTAAGGGGCCTAAAGTGTGCCAAGAAAACATCCCCCACACCATTACACCACCACCAGCAGCAGCCTGCACAGTGGTAACAAGGCATGATGGATCCATGTTCTCATTCTGTTTACGCCAAATTCTGACTCTACCATCTGAATGTCTCAACAGAAATCGAGACTCATCAGACCAGGCAACATTTTTCCAGTCTTCAACTGTCCAATTTTGGTGAGCTTGTGCAAATTGTAGCCTCTTTTTCCTATTTGTTGTGGAGATGAGTGGTACCCGGTGGGGTCTTCTGCTGTTGTAGCCCATCCGCCTCAAGGTTGTGCATGTTGTGGCTTCACCAATGCTTTGCTGCATACCTCGGTTGTAACGAGTGGTTATTTCAGTCAAAGTTGCTCTATCAGCTTGAATCAGTCGGCCCATTCTCCTCTGACCTCTAGCATCAACAGGGGATTTTCGCCCAAAGGACTAGATAAGAGAAGATTATAGGCTTGAGTTTGTTGCACAGCCCTATCTGCGAGAGGCGTCAAAGCTTGTGATGCTCCTGTACATCGCGTCAGGGGTTACTCTTTTGCCGTAAGTCAAATTGCGTACAGCTTTCCGCCGGAAGTTAGTTATTTTAGTCTATAAAGTTTTAAATATGGATATTTTTCTCACACAAACACATCACTTCACTTCAGAAGGCCTTTAATAAACATACATTTTACAGTTAGACGTTAAATGTTGATGTTAATTCCATTATTGTATTATATATAATTGTTCTATGGTCTATATACAATATTTAGTTCAATTACATCAGAAGTAACTAATTAAATTACAGAAAAAAATAAAAGTAATCCCTTACATTTTCAAGGGAAAAGTAATTAAATTACAGTAACTAATTACTTAGTAACTATACCCAACACTGTTTGCGATATGAGAAACTTGCAGAAAGATAACCATCCCTGTAACTTGTAAAAACAAAATAAAAAATAAGTGTGGCTTGAGTGGCCCAGCCAGAGCCCAGACTTGAACGCAAACATCTCTGTGTCTGAAAATAGTATCCAAGTCCAGGTGTGGTGCAAGGTGTCGCATCATACAAAAGACTTGAGGCTGTAATTGCTACCAAAGGTGTTTTAACTAAGTACTGTAGTAAGAGCGCAGTCCATGCACTGTCATGAAATGCATTAGAACGCAAAGTTAATAACACGTCCTGTGAAACAAATGGTACACATTTGTATAGAGTACAACTGATTGCTTCTCCAGAACCATCCTGATCTTGAATTGCTTCAACTGTCCTCAATAAGTATATAGATGAATCTATTGCACCAGATAGGCACTAGCATACTGTAATGATGAAGAGCATTGTCGGTAAGTAAAAAGTAAAGTGTTCCACAAATATTCACTCAGCCCGACACATAATTTCTGACAGTTACTATATAGTATTTAATACTGATATTAATGATAGGACTTAGAAAATAAATGCGTTGTACAATTTAATTGAAATCCACTAAGTGTTTGTCTTAAAGGCACAATATGTAAGATTTTGGATTAAAATATCTAAAAACCACTATAATAATGTTATATATTTTGTTGACTTGTGTACTTACACTCTCCCAAATGTTTCCAAGAATGTTTAAATCCAGAGAAATAAGCTATTTAAACAGGACCCATGCATCACCTAATGACATCTTACCCTCGATTTTTATTTTGTAGAAACCATGGAAACATTAAATGCTTTAATATATTATACATTTTTTTAGACAAGGGAACTGTTTGGAAACATTTATAGACAGAAAACTAATTATGGTACAGTAATACAGCATTTTCTCCATCATACAATGCGTTTTAAAATGAATTGCATGCCATTTAGCAACGCAAGCCATCAAGCATTTATTAATATATTCTAATATTGATCTAGCTTACTGCAGTCTCGAGGAAACGCACAGAATAACGTTATAATTTTCAACACACTCAAAAGTATCTAATATGATAAAACAGCGCTACGTTACCCCACATACGCTAGACCGGAAGAAGCGGAAGCTGTCGTCTGTGGGATAATAAAAGCTCCACTGCTGTTGCCGAGTGTCACGCTTGTCGCTCATTAACAATCGCTCCAGCGACCTCGTTCAGCTCTGCTTCTTACTACAGTAACGTTAATAATCTCATCCGTGAATATGATTTCTGCCCATGTCACATCCCAATTCTTTTCCACTGGCTGTGAGGTGAAGACTACAACTCCCAAGATTCCGCGCTCAATCTCGGCGTCATCAAGCTTCGCCTTTGTTTTGAATGGGCGACCTCTAGCGGCGAAAAACTACATAGTGTGCCTTTAAATCTTAATTACTATTTAATAGCAAAAATCTTACTACTTGTGTTCAGGAAAGAAAAAAACGTGCGCATATAAGAATAAACCAGACAACATGGAAGGTCTCAGTAGTTTAATTCAACAAAGATTCACTCTTTTTCTTATATCACTCCATTTATAGATAGTATTGCACACAACAGGGTAGTGTGACTGATTTGCAAAATAATATTACATTGTGGCTCTACAAGAAAACATATCAGAGAGTTTTATACTACAAGTAAATTCCACATATACAATCAACCCTCAAAAGAAACCATGTTTTAATTCCAGTGTTTCCGCATTGCAATAATCAGAATCACAGCAAAATATCTATGTAAAGCTTCTCACAATGTGTTTTCTTGCTTATAATGGCTTATAATGCACATTTAGCATACCAATAAAACATTAACTCAATACTCTCTCTGCACACATACAAATTTAAATAAATTAGAATGGTAAAACATAACTGCTAAACTAAATTTAAGATTTCAGTGCATAGCATTAACATCAGATAAACGTCTAATGTCCATCTGCGTACCTGTCAAAGTACATGAGGTCTCTCCATTATAAATGCTGGTGTTAAAGTCTATTATGTAACCAGTGTGACATGTTAAGTTTCAGTTCAAGGTTGAAGAAAACCACAATACACCATTCTGCTTTACACCATTTGAGTGAGCCACTATAAAGACATTCATACTCCGTTTATTTGATGCATAACAGAAAGTGGAAGAGTTCAGATTGTAGACCTGCTCTTACTCTGCTCACAACAATTTATGCAGGTGTGTTTTTGATGACAATTGTTCTCTAAAGAGACCAACTGAGGCACACGAACACCAGCACATGAAGCATAAGAAGGTAGCCAATGAATATGTAGCGTGACTTCGCCCTGGATGTCAGTAGTTTGGAACAGCAGTATATGCTCCTTCCTTTGAGCAAACGCTGGCACCGGTGAACCCCACTCTTCATCTAAAAAAACAAAAGATTGCAAAGCACAGCTCAAAACTTAGGCACACTCAAAACAGAGCATTACTACAGCATGGGAGTTCACTTGTAAGCATAATGGGCCTCGTTTATGAAACGAACGTACGACAGAAAACTTGGCATTTATCAACATGGAATCTCACGTCAGGTCTCAGCTTGTGTACGAAAGTTCTTGAGTTAGCGTGAACTTGCGTGCAGCATAGCAAATCTGGCAGAGAATTGAAATAAGAGCATTTTGATCATTTAGATTATTTTCCTGACTAACAACCACAGCTCATTAGTCAACCATTAACCGTTAAGATTAGAATGTCAAAATAAATTAGCGTTACATGCACAAATAGCTAGCCTGGATGCCAGCCGAACTTAGCCCCGCCCACAACATTTGAGGTCGGGCAGTTCGGTCTGGACTTGATCTGTTGTGGAGTTAACTATGCCCGAACAGAAGCTGCAAGAGTAGTCAGGGCGGGCTTTATACGATGATTGACAGATAGCGCAACGTAATCATCCATGTCACCAAAGAGCGCTTGGGTTGAATTTGTTCTAATCCTAAACTTGCTCGTATATGCATTCACCTTTACTATTACTCTCAAAAATGATGATCGTGTTAGTAAATACTCTGTGTATCCTTAAATTCTTTTTTACAACATCGGCAAAGTTTACACTCATGTTCTACTTCTTCCAGTGTGTGTGCAGTTGAGTTCTGTTGACAACTATGTGATGCATCGTTCATGAACAATTCGTTCTTTTTGAACTAATCTTAAATATGACTCGAGAACAACGAGTTGTCTCAGAGAACGTTGTCTTCATTTTGTGTTGACCGTGCATGTGCTACAGGCCATCGGTTCTGTACAGGATATTCTGCATTCAGCCTATGGGGCTGCGAGTCGGTGAACGAATGACTCAAACCCGAAGACTCGAGAGGTGAACTAATTAATTCTGTTTTCGGGACTGCATGCGTTGTATATGAGGCTGTCACGGCCCAGATCAGACACTGATGACAGAACTAACGACTCAAACCCAAAGACAGGAGAGGTGTAACGTTACTAATCTTTCCAGGGAACAGACGTGATTAAATGTGTAGTGACAAAAGAAAAAACGACTCTGATTCGGAGGTGAGGTAAACTAACAGACTGCATAGCCTGAAGACCCAGCTAAGCAATTAATTAATCATTTCTTAAAATTTGGCCTTGTCTATGTTAGCTTAGAATTAATTTTTTATTCCAAATGTGATTAACGTTTGCATAAGTACTAGATGTGTTGAGGAATTTAACGTGACATTTTAATCATATTCTGCTGAAATCAACAAAAAGATTTGTTCATTTTGCTGAACGAGATTCAATGATCCGAACTTCCCACTACTATGCGTCGCTCAACATACGTCATTTACTCCGTTGCTCTGATTGGCTGTAGGTCTATCCAATTGAGGTCTTTCCTGGTTCGGATGAAACACACCCCAATAATCACAGCCCAATGGTGCAGTATCACACTCATATTCTGACTAGAATTGAGTATGACGACATCAGGCTAGCAAATAGTAGCATAAACAACAGAACATGAGGATTCACACACTGTCACATCACATAGCTGTGACATGCTAGTTTTTGTAACACTCTGACGCATTGTAGGATTTGTTTTCTTTACATGTTTATTTTATTAACTCTAACTGATTGCGCATACAGGCCTCACACGCACAACACATCAGTTCTAGCATTGTTAACTTGACATTTCAGCTATTCATCAAACTAAAATGCAGTCCACCAAACATAAAAGTTACACTGCTCAAATTAAATGGTCCGCTGTAAAAATCAGCGTGCCCAGCGTCCAACCAAACACATTTCTGCACATGTGAAGGATGCTGTTTTGCATGGATATTGGAACACGAGTAAAGTACAAAACCTTTACATAATGAATAATAGTTCAGCAACCTAACGTTTCATGGCAAATATGGAATTTGGATTCTTGCCGAATGAGAGACTAGCCCAATACAGTTGAATTTTTCGCTTTAAATAAATTCATTTTGGCTTGACGTATTGTTTATAATGACTAACGTATTATCTGATTTGTATTTTATTTTATATTTTAATATATATTTTTATAGCTACTTATTTTTCATTCATGTACTATTGTGAAAACCATTACATTAAAAGGATTTGTTGTGGAGTGAGGGGAAATTAAATAGCGCTATAGTGTTTAATGTTTGTAAATGTTTCATTTTATTTACTGGTATTTAATATACATATAAATTAAAGTAACGGTTTACAATTAAGAGGTAAACGGGTGTTTTTGGAGTAAGACCAATTTCTCTTTCATGAGATTACTTTATCTTCTTGGCCAGGTTACGGTTCTCCATGTCGTGAACTCTAGGGATGGCCGTGATTTTATAGGGGCGTGATATTTAAATGATTGTTTTCAGCCGCCACATTTATCAACGTCCGATTATTATTAGTACGATGGGATTGGCGGCATACGGATGTTTCATGAATCACACGTTAACCCTGTCGTAAGATGATTTCTGCGCTCGGATCTGTGCTCGTTTCTACGTTAGATTGATAAATGAGGCCCGATGTGTAGATTTAGATTCAGGAAGTACGGTTGCAAAAAGTTTGTGAACCCTCTGGAATTACCTACATTTCTGCATTGATTACTTATGTAGTCTGATCTTCATTTAAATTACAATTAAAGACAAACACTTTCTGACTATACTAATGATACACAACTAAGGATAACATGAGTGATCGTTGACAAGGCAGGCTGAAAAAAGGTGATCACAAACTTTTTTTAATTGCATCTGTAGGTTTTTTTTCCAGAATGACTGAATGGATGTTTTCTTAATGGAAGCTTAATTTATACATTGATTTATACAGCATTATACAGTTTTCTGCAGAGCTGCTTTAGAGCTGATGCAACTTCGTTTCATAATTGATGAATTTTTAACATCAACATTGAACATAGTGTTAATTTCGTCAGCTATTTTTTTACAGTGCATCCGGAAAGCATTCACAGTGCTTCACTTTTTCCACATTTTGTTATGTTACAGCCTTATTCCAAAATGGATTCGATTCATATTTTTTTTCCTAAATTCTACAAACAATACCCCATATTGACAACGTGAAAATCAGATGTACATAAGTATTCACAGTCTTAGCTCAATACTTTGTTGAAGCACCTTTGGCACCAATTACAGCCTCAAGTTTTTTTTTGAGTATGATGCTACAAGCTTGGCACACCTATTTGTGGGCGGTTTCTCCCATTCTTCTTTGCAGGACCTCTCAAGCTCCATCAGGTTGGATGGGAGCATCGGTGCACAGCCATTTTCAGATCACTCCAGAGATGTTCAATCGGGTTCAAGTCTGGGCTCTGCCTGGGCCACTCAAGGACATTCACAGAGTTGTCCCGTAGCCACTCCTTTGTTATCTTGGCTGTGTGCTTAAGTTCATCTTCCAACAGGACAACGACCCTTCGCCCCAGTCTGAGGTCCAGAGCGCTCTGGAGCAGGTTTTCATCAAGGATGTCTCTGTCCATTGCTTCATTCAATCTTTCCCTTGATCCTGACTAGTCTCCCAGTTCCTGCCGCTGAAAAACATCCCCACAGCATGATGCTGCCACCGCCATGCTTCACTGTAGGGATGGTATTGGCCAGGTGATGAGCGGTGCCTGGTTTCCTCCAGACATGACACTTGCCATTCAGGCCAAAGAGTTCAATCTTTGTTTCATCAGACCAGAAAATTTTGTTTCTCATGGTCTGAGAGTCCTTCGGGTGCCTTTTAGCAAACTCCATGTGGGCTGTCATGTGCCTTTTACTGAGGAGTGGCTTCTGTCTGGCCACTCTACCATACAGACCTGATTGGTAGAGTGCTGCAGAGATGGTTGTTCTTCTGGAAGGTTCTCCTCTCTCCACAGAGAAATGCTGGAGCTCTATCAGAGTGAACATCGGGTTCTTGGTCATCTCCCTGACTAAGGCCCTTCTCCACCAATCGCTCAGTTTGGCCGGGCGGCCAGCTCTAGGAAGAGTCCTGGTGGTTTCAAACTTCTTCCATTTATGAATGATGGAGACCACTGTGCTCATTGGGACCTTCAATGCTGCAGAAATTTTTCAGTACCTTGCCCCAGATCTGTCCCTCGATACAATCCTGTCTCTGAGGTCTACAGACAATTCCTTGGACTACATGGCTTGGTTTGTGCTCTGACATGCACTGTTAACTGTGGGACCTTATATAGACAGGTGTGCGCCTTCATGTCCAATCAACTGAATCATGTCCAATCAACTGAATTTACCACAGGTGGACTCTAATCAAGTTGTAGAAACATCTCAATGATGATCAGTGGAAGAAGGATGCACCTGAGCTCAATTTTGAGTGTCATGGCAAAGGCTGTGAATACTTATGTACATGTGATTTTTTTTGCTTTTTATTTTTAATAAATTTGCAAAGATTTCAAACAAACTACTTTCATGTTGTCATTATGGGGTATTGTTAGTAGAATTGAGGACATTTTTATTTTATTTTAATCCATTTTGGAATAAGGTTGTAACAACAAAATGTGGAAAAAGTGAGGTGCGGTGAATACTTTCCGGATGCACTGTAAATTTGAGTCAAATGTGCTTTTTAGTTATCATATTTAGTCAACCTTGTCCTGTTTTTGTTGACTAAAGTCGACTAAATATCTGAGCATTTTAGTCTAGTTTTCATCATGCTGCATTGATAATCCTGATTATTTTACTCAAAATTATAAAATTACGATTGTTGTCATTTGAGAAAAGTATTTTTACATTTCATCTGAATTGTTGCACTTTCACCTATAAGCACAAAACAAGAGAACATCGACCCATACGCATGGTTTGTTTTACCTCATCTAGTTTAATGATTTATTATAGGCTATTTATTATGCAGGCCTACTGGAAAAATAAGATACTTCTCTAAAAAATGTGTAAACAGGAAATTCCACATTACTTTAATGATGTTCTATTAAAACAGCAAGAAAGTCTTTGTATTGTCACATAGAGGTTGCGTAAGTGCAGTTATTCAGCAAACACAAATCGCAAACTTTGAGAGATCCATGCTTGGATTTATTACAGTTCATCACTGAGAAGGCAGATTTACTCACACAAACAGCACAAGCGGCTCATGAGTCGTGACAGAACAGAGGCCGACTGAATGTCACTTTAATTTAAGCAGAAAATCTCAAATGGAGATTGCTGAAATGCAGCTTACTTGTTTATTGGTGTTTTCAGATCATCCATGCGAGAGAGAGCTCGCGTGCACATGGTTGCCAGATTGCAAAATTTAAGTAAAACACCGGATTGAATATGTGTTCTTTTAACAGAAAAGATCTGATTGGGGGATTCAAATGATTGAAATCTGGAAACCGCAAGCATGAACACTCCTCTTGCAATCTGTATTGTATAAAGCACTATATAGATAAAGGTGACTTGACTGATATTCAGTACCTTGTGCAAGAATGGGTGTCGGTTTGGCCGAAGAATAAGCTCTTCATACTGTTGCTCCTCTGTTTCCAGCTGAATACTGAAGTCCCTTTGAGAATGCCATGACTGTTTTGACTCCATGCTGAAACAAACACAAAAAACAAACATCAAATGGTGTATAAAGCACAGCTCAGCTAAGCTACCTATAAAATATGTTTAGCTACAACTGCTTTCATGACAACTATGCAGACATTTCTTTCATGTTGAGATCACTGATGATTGCTCTTTTTACAACTTATGAAAGTTGCTTTCAGACTGTCAACAAACATGTTACATGATTAGGAAACATCAGGTATTAAGATATGAAAAAAAATGTAGTTAGTGTTGCTGAATATTACCGCTGCCACTTTTGCACAGGACAAGATCACAATGTTTACTGAATTTGTGCCCTACATTTGGATAGACTATTTCCTATTAGAAGAAGATCATAGTTATATTGTGCTAACATTTTTCAGATGTTCTTATCATTGTTATACATTGTAGCCCTGTTCAGACTAACAATAATTTTATTGTTGAAAAGGAACATTCTGCAAGGGAAAGCATTTGTAAAGAAATTGCAGCAGTGCTAATACATTTTATCATGAACATGCAGAGCTGTGTGTGAGGTTGATCTAGGGCTGCACAATTAACCGAAATTAAAATAAAATCATGATTTGGCTTGGTGCGATTATGAAAAAAATCGCAAAGGCTGCAATTTTAAAATAAATAAATATATGCACAGCACTGCAATCAGAGCAGATTAATTGGTTTGCAGTGAATCTGCTCATCTGCAAATTTGAGTCACTTACAACATGCATTTGTAAAAGCAACTTTCTAACAAAAGAGAACATTTAATCAAGTGATCTGACGTGGCTTCACATCACAGAATGATAATATTTTATAGTATTCTATAGTGATAAAGGCCATGTCATAGTATTTTATACAGTGATAAACGGTGTTGAGTAAGTTACTCTAAAAAAAGTAACTAATTACATCTTTAAAAGTGTAATTAGATTACTCTCTAAATCCTATATCAACCTTGACTAGTTAGTTCACCCAAAAATGAAAATTAGCCGATGATTTACTCACCCTCAAGTCATCCTAGGTGTATATGTCATTCTTCTTTCAGACAAATACAATCTGAGTTATTTAAAAAAAGTCCTGGATAATTCAAGCATTATAATGGCAGTGAATTGTTGTTTTGTTTATGAAGTCCATAAAAGTGCATCGATCCATCATATAACTGCTCCACACAGCTCTGGGGGGTTAATAAAGGCCTTCTGCAGCTAAGGCGCGCGTTTGTGTAAGAAAAATATCCATATTAAAACTTTATAGACTAAAATAACTAACTTCCGGCAGATTGTCATATTCATCGCTTTACAGCGAAAGGGTAACACTTGAACCTTGACGCACTATACAACTATACATCGCGTCAGGGGTTACTCTTTTGCCGTAAATTGTGTACGACTTTCCACCAGAAGTTAGTTATTTTAGTCTATAATGTTTTAAATATGGATATTTTTCTCACACCTCGCATCACTTCACTTCAGAAGGCCTTTATTAACCCACTGGAGCTGTGTGGAGCAGTTATATGATGGATAGATGCACTTTTATGGACTTCATAAACGAAACAACAATTCACTGCCATTATAATGCTTGGATTAGCAAGGACCTTTTAAATATAACTCCAATTAAGAATGTCATGTACACCTTCAAGGATAGACATGAAACGGCTCTTTTACTTCATTCAAATAAATAATATAAAACTACATACATTATTCTTATTAACTGACCAAAGTATTACAAAAGTGAGGATACATAAAAACATGCATTTTACAGTTAGATGTCATTAAATTACAGAAAAAATAAAAGTAATCCCTTACTTTAATTTTTCAAGGGAAAAGTAACTAATTACTTAGTACCTAGTTATACCCAACACTGGTGATAAAGGCTATGTTGTAGTATTCTAAACAGTGATAAAGTCTATGTCGATTAGCACTGCAATACAAATATACTTTATTCTTATGAAAATAAATACCCAAGAACACAGATAAACCATACATTGTCACAGTCGTACATTTATCGTCTTCATGTTTCATCAGTCTACAGCGATAGCTGGATGCCTTTATCCATTAAGGGATTTTCTGTAATGTTATACGCATTATGAATTCTATGAGTCTTACTTGTGAATTCTTAGTCTCACTTCAACCTCTGTAGCACTAGTGCTATGTGCAAAAAAAAAAGTTAACGTACAGCCCTGACATGATGAACGCTGTACGACTCACTTACAATGCTTTCCATACATGCATCCCTAGGCATTATGGTGTAAATTCTACACTCTACTTCCACAAAGTATTCTGAACGCATGAAGTTTGTTTTTCTTAAAACTGTTTCAGATTTAAAATAATTAGCTTTTTTTCTTGTACCTCACAACTTTCTGCTCAGTCAATCGCATGGCTTCCTCTGCGGCCTCTCTCCTTGATCTCTCCTCTTCTAATCTAGAGTTTAACTGAGACAGATGAGACTCTGCCTCAGCTAGCCTGGACAAAACATTTAAATGAGTAATCACAAAAAAAAAGCTAACAACATGAATCATCTACAAACATTGTCTGTCTCAAACAAACCTCGTCCTGAGGTGTCCGCTGTCTGATCCATCTGGGTTGAAATTGGCACGGATTGGTTCCTGAGGGGCTCCTGGTGGAACTTCTGCATAGACTGAACCCTGTTGAGAAATTAACAGAAATTACACCTTTAACAGACTTAATTCTCATTTTATTTCAACGCCCTATTGTATTTACTGGAGGAATTGTATCTATTCCACTGATAGGAGTGGACTTGAACAATTCTGAATTTTATATTCACTTAAAAACATTTTTACATATCTTGCCAAAATGTCACCAAAATAGACAAAGCTAATGATGTCTACCCCAATAGAGGAAGTGAGGCTGTATCTCTGCAACAGAAAGGTCTATCAGAGCGAAAATGGTAGGCATCATAGGTACCATGACCTGAGTATTCATGTCAAGTTTGGTGACAGTGAAAACTAATTTTCTACAGAAGAAAAAAATAATATATATATATATATATATATATATATATATATATATATATATATATATATATATATATATATATATATATTTTTTTTTTACTTTTTTTTTTGCAAGTAAGTGTATGTAGCATGTCTGCCAAAAACAACCAAACACATAATTTGGATTAAAACAAAGATGTATAAGTAAATCAATCATGAAACAATATGAATAGTAGCATTAGTGCCCTACATCATTACAGGAAAAAGTCATGTGATCACTGAACCATTGCACTACAGTAACTCTGCGCACTGCCATTAAATGAAAATAAAAGATAAAATAAAAATAAAAATTTCAACGATTTGCCAGAAATACTGGAGATACACGGAACCTTCTAACTTGGCACAAAACTTAACAACAGGGCCCAAACGTTGCAATTTAGTGAGTTAACTGGAAACAGATCATTTTACCTAGCCCTATATGACACAGGTTACATTAAATAATCAGCTGATATAGCAAGAATTGTTATTGCTAACTAGATGCTTGCAATAAAATCATGTTCAATACATATTCTAAAGAATTAAATATCATACATATCAACTTTCAGCTAGTGCTACAATTTCCACTGACCTCACATCAAATATAAAATTCTGTATGGTAACTACCAGTGACACTGTAAGGATTTGTTATTCATTCACTTTTAACCAACAACAACTTGACAAATGCCAAGGCACCAAAACTTTACTGGACATACTTGAAGTTACACTTTTTCTCAGGCAGATAAGGTACTATGAGAATACTTTAAGTCGACATGAAACAAATGTTGCAGTAGTCTTTTCTTCCCTCTTGTGATGACTGAACCAGAGAAACAAGCGTACAGCCATCTTTAGAATTCTGTGTTTGAACTTTTGTTTTTGCGGAAAGTTTAACGAAAGGTATCATGAGCATTGTAATGTTTGAAGTGGATGTCATAACAAATGTCAGTAGATCGGGAAGATTTCGAAGTGAGTGGTTCATTCATAAATCCGTAAAATATTACCTTCACGCTGTGGGAACAGCTTCTCGAACAAAGAAAAATGTAGGGTGGGACCTGATTTTGTTCATCAAAAATTAGTTAGATTGTTGCCATTTGCAATTGCTGCTATTTCGATTATGAAAAGATTATGAAGGCACATTATAATTAAAAAAATAAGTATGTGCATAGATAAATCATTTTAAATAAATTAAAATAAGAATAGTTAATTTATTTCATCGTAACTTTAAGCTTGTCTGTGATTGAAAAAGAATATATTTTATTATTTATTTTAAAAACGTTGTTTGTAGCTGATATTTTACAGTATTTTAGATCCACAATTACAGAAAGACACATTTAGCCACCTGTGTGGGTGAATGCTGGTTTTGAAATTGTCTCTCCAGCCAATAGCAGCGATTCTGGAGCTCACTAACAGTCTGCTGTGTGTCTCTGAGCATCTTGGAAACGGTGCTCAACTGGGTGGACACCTCTTCCTTTTCCTCAATTGCCTGTTGCAACTAGTAAATATAAAAAGGATAATAATAAATGTACAGATATTAGGAAAACAATTCATGGCAGTAAATAAAAAGATGTTATTTTGTTTTTCGGAAGGAACATTTGGACGCATACCTTGATATTGAGTTGTTGGAGGCCAGATTCTCTTTGCTGGATCTCTAGCTGATAGTGCTGCAGATGGCTGTGCAACTGGACCCAGTGTTCTGGAGACACATCTTTACCCTGCAAAGTCATGGACTCCTGTAGAGACACAGACAAATTCAACTTATTTGTCTGAGTATTTTGGAAAACGTGTCATGAAATACTAAAACAAGTTCACCAAGATACTACCTGAAATGTATATCAATGTTTTTTTGAGTGCTGGGTCCAAATTAGACCCTCTATGAAAAAATGTTGCTGCATCCCAATTCACATCCTAAGCTATGCCCTAAAAGTATCTACTCTTTTTGTGAAGGAAATGTACATGCTTTTAAGTGTGTTGCAGAGTAGGCAGGTTTTGGGACATACTACTACATCATAATTGCATCTTTAATGGATTGCTTTGTTGCATAGTATCCTGTCACCACAAACTTGCCTGTCAATCATTCTGTCAAGGTTAATGCCCTCATATACAATTCCCATCAACTTAGATATTGATTATTAAATCACTCAAACCCCTTTATCTAAACCTCACTACTTAAGTCATTAGAAATTTCCTTTCTCAAACCGGAACACTTGCCAATACCCTTTCTAGAATATTTCAGATTTTTAAAGCATCTAGTTCCTTGTTCTGTAACTTTTTCCTGAGCTAGACAAAATATAGGATTTCCTGCATCAAAGTCTAAACTTCCCTGTCCTTGGACATCATTTGTCGATTTGTCATCATTGTCGAGACAACTAAGTCAAACTTTTTTGTTACTTTTTTCTTATTCTTGAATTTCGATTCAATAAGCTTTTCACATTAAGCACTAACCAGGATGTGGAGTTTCTCTCTCTCCATTGTCTTATTTTCCTTCACTTCATTGGATTGCCACTTGTGTTGTTGTACCTGGTCCTGAATTCTCTGAATCTGATAACTGGAATTTCTGCAGATCTCTTCCTTTTCCAGGACCAATTTACAGACCTCTTCTTCCCTTAATGATTTTTCATTGATAACTTTAAGCAACTCCTGTTTGGTCAAATCATGTTCCTCTTGAAGTTTCTTGTATAGTTCATCCAGTTTCTGCATTTGTGACTGAGCAGCAAACGTGATTTGTTCCTTCTCATTTTGCTTTTCTCTGAGTTGTGTGATCTCTGAGGTTAATTGCTCTATTTGAAAGTTCAGTTGTGAAATGGTGTTTTCCAGTTCTGATGCACTACCTTGCAAGCACAGATACTTCTCTTTTTCCTGCGTCAATAAAGAATCCTTTTCATTAATGATGCTGATGAGATGGTTATTCTTCTCTTGTAAGTTCTGTAATTCTCCCTGAAATTTAGCAATTACGCCCATTTCTAATTTCAGTCTGGCTTCACATGCCTCTGATTGTGCCAATAACGTTGTCTTAACCTGAGAAAACTCTTTATCTTTATTTAACAGCAAAACTTCTTTGTCTTGCAAAGCTGTCTGCAAATTCTGGGTCTCTTCATGTAGCTCAGAGATCACTGTTATTTTCTGAGTAATTTGGTCCTCACTTTCCAACAGTTTGACCTGCATCTTATTTATATACATCTCCTGTGTTCTGAAAATGTCCTCTTTCTCACGCAGAGTGAGTTGTAAAGCTTCAAGTTGAGAGTGCTCTGATTTGAAGCGTTCTGCCAAAGATGACAGTTCGACCCTTTTGCTAGCCAATTCATTTTGTAGAGACGTGATCATCTCTTGTTGTCTAAATATTTCTTCCATTGAATTCTTCAGTTCAGATTTAATTATAATATTTTGCTCATTCATTGCCTGAACACTATCCTGATATTCCACAACCTCAATTTGTTTTTGTCTCAACTCCTCATTTAGTCTTACATTTTCTGTTAAATGCCTCTCTAAAGTCTCTTTTAAATTTGCATTATCAGATTCAAGCTTCACAATATTTGTATTCATAATACCAAGCTGACTAGTCAGTGAAAGCAGCGACTCGTTTCTTTTGTACAATTCCTCTGAGTGACTGTGGCATTCAAGATTTTTCTCTGTCAACATGTTTTCTTTTATTTCCAAGTCCCCTTTCAGAGAGCTTATATCTTGTTGAAGGGTAAAAACAAGTTCTCTTTCATGACTAAGTTCCTTTTGTAGCAAAATGCATATATTTGATTCTTTCTGCAGCAGCGTGTCTTTCTCTGTCAGGCCTGATTTATGTTCATTAGCTTGTTGTTGAAGTATGGATAGACGATCTTGTAAATTCTTGAGTTGGTGCTGATAAACTTCCATTTGTGTACTTTGGTCTGTTAAGACCTTTTCTTTTTCAAGGACAATATGGTTGTATTGAATGACTTGAGAAGTGGAGGCCTCAAGTTCTTTCCTAAGATGATCTACTTCCTCTTTGGTCTCCTTGAGACATTGTGAGAGGGCTGCACATTCTGAAGACTTTTCCTGTAAGGCCTCAGCTCCAGACTGCTGTTTCTGTTGAATAACTTTGTATTCCTCTACTTGCAAAAGCAACTCTTCATTGTGCTTAAGTAAACCTTCTATGATTTGGCGGTTTTCCACATCTTGCGTTTCAAAAATCAAGATTTTGTTTTGTAAAGTCTCTCTCTCCTTGGTTGTTTCTGTGAGTGACTTAATCTGTTCATTTGTTTGTTTCTGAAGGTACTTGTTCTGTTCATCAAGACTGACGATTTTAGAAGCAAGTTCTTCATTTTCTTTGAGAATTAATGCAACCTTGCTATTCATTTCAGACACAACCTGCGTCAGTGTAAGCACTTCCTTTTGTTTCTCTTCAAACATTTCTTGTAATTGTTGAGTTTGTCTACTTAATGTCTCATGGAGTCTAACAACTGCATCTTTTTCCAACAAAATCTCAGCCAATGATTGCTTGCTTTGTTCAAGTTCTTTATTCAGTTCAGTTCCTCTGAAAGCTAGCTCTTCCTTTTCCCTCAGCAAGTCTTCTATTGTTTTAACACTTTCTAACAGCTGCAGTTCAACTTCAGACATTTTGCTTATCAATCTTTTCTTTTCTTCTGAATCATCGGAAATAGACTTGGCACTGGTCTCAATTTCCCTCTTTAATTGACAATTGTCATTAGTGAGACTTTTCACTTGTAAAAGCAAGTTGGAATTCTGAACTTGCACAGCCTGTATTTCCTCCTTAGCATTATCCAGGAGCTGCTTTTGCCTTGCAAGCTCCCCCAAATGCTGCTCAAGTGATTCTTGAAGTTTCCTGTTGTTATTGTTCACAGATTCAAAACTCTCAATTTTATCAGACAAATCTTTCTCAAGGTTTTCTTTGGCTTCATCTTGAATCTTGAGTTCTTTGTTAAATCTAGCCCTTTCTGCTACGGTCTCCTCTTGAACAGTCTTCAGCTTCTGCTCCAATAAGAATATTATCTTTGACTTGTCTTGGACATCTTGCTTAAGCTGCTCTTGACATTCAACCTGCTCCTCAAGCTTTCTAGACAACATCAGAAGCTCACTTTTATGTTTGGTGACTTCACCAAGCAACTTATTATGTTCCTCTTTGTGGAATTCTTTTTCATGCACTTGTTCTTTATCCAATAGATGATCTTCCGGATTCATATTCAGCTTTTGTATTTCCATGCGGAGATCCTGAATTGTTTTCTTATCCTCCTCTGTTTTCTTTGTGAAGTCTTTAATTTCATTACTCTTTGACTCCCCTTCTTTTTTAACTACCTTCAGTTCACCTTCAGCTCTCTTCAATTGTTCAATCAGCTCAGGTATTAACACATTAAAGAACTGTTGGTCAGAAAGCTGTGGGTCTCTAAAGATTTGAACATCCTGTTCGACTTTAGTCAGCACATCCTCTTTGAGCTTCATTTCCTGTTTTAGTTCATGGATTTGCTCTGAATATTCTGCTGTGCTGGATGATAAAGTCAGTATTTCTTTGTCCTTGTCAGTGATGACATCTTGAAGTCTATCGATTTCCCGCTCACAGCTCTGCAAGTCATGAACCAGCTGTGCTCTTTCTTCCAGATGAGCTGTGTTCAGCCTGTCGAGATCATCGTTTGTTTGAACCAGATCAGTCTGTAATGATTCTATAGTTGCCTCTTGTTTCTGCATCTGAAACAAGAAAATGGCATGTGATATGTTAATGAACTTTTAAAAAAGAATTAATTGTATATATTTTGTCAAACTATAATTGTCAATCTTGCACAAAAAATAAACAAAAAATAATTTAAGACACAGGAGCCAGTGTACAATCATGTCTGTAAGATGTTACCTTGTCTTTCAGTACACTAAGCTTGAGTGTCAGCTCTGCAACAGTTGCTTTCATCTCTGAGTTTTCCTTCTCAAAGGTGCTGCATGTCTTTTTAACTTCAGCCAGCTGCATAGAAAGGTAGTCTCAATTACTCATATATGGTTTAAAAATCATATGCATCACTCATATCTTCAATGTGTGACACTAATATTGATGCTTGGGTCTAAACCTGCCGATACAGTAAACCTGCCAATACAGCAACCCTGCCGATACAGTAAACCTGCCGATACAGTAAACCTGCCGATACAGTAAACCTGCCGATACAGTAAACCTGCCAATACAGCAACCCTGCCGATACAGCAACCGTGCCGATACAGCAACCCTGCCGATACAGTAAACCTGCTAATACAGTAAAGCTGCCGATACAGTAAAGCTGCCGATACAGTAAAGCTGCCGCTGTCTGTCAAACAACAAAAGAAAAAGAGAAAATCACTCAGTGCTCTTGGCTGGATAACCTTTGTAACTTTATTATGTATCAGTGTGTTGGGGACACCTAAATTTGATCTATATTACCGATCTGCCCGCATTGACACTATATGATACTTGAAATTAGCTGGATAACATCCCCGTTTCACCAGAACGGCTGTACAAATTCTGCTGCATTATTTTCCTGTTAACAATGTGAAGCTGCTTTAAAACAATTGGACTTGTTAAAAGTGCTATATAAATAAAGGTGACTTGACTTGACAGTGTATATTTAATTAATGTGAAGACTACTGTTTTTAGTTCTTATTTTTAATAGCAAAGATAAATTAAAATAACAAAAATAATCGTCCACCCAGGTATTCAGGTGTCTTTGTTTACCTGGATGTTCTTGATGTTAAGTTTTAGGTTGATATAACTATATTACCAAATCAAGCAAAGAGTTTTTGGTATTTCAATATTTGCATTACATTTTTTGTTTGTTTACATTGATGTTAAAATTATATTGTCAGATTTGTGACATTAATTTTTGCTAAAACACTGCTGGTTACTTTCAGAAGTTGTAGCGATGCTTTCTTTTCCCAGAAAGAATGTGAAACACATAAATGGTATCATTCTCAGTTTTTAAATAATTTTAAAAATATAATTTAAATAGATTTTACACACTAATAGCAATATCGTATCGCATATCGAATATCGCATTATTTAATATAAATCGCACAGCCCTACTATGTTAATACCGTTAGCAAAATATTTATATTCTGCATGAGTGGTGAAGAAGATATGTTATTTTATTTTGTTTTTAAAAAATGTTGAGATTGTAATTACTGGACATGCATATATTTGTCAACTTTATATATATGTGACCAACTGCTGAAATGGAGCTCAATAAATATCCAATAATATAGATGAGTCCCCAAAATAGATGTCATCTTGTTAAATATATACACATTATTACAATACAGTAAGCAACTACCCACGTTGTGTTCAGTTTGAAGCAGTTTGTCAGCTGTGTCTTGGTGTTGTTTTTCTTTTGTCTCTAAAGCCTCCCTCAGACTGTCAATACATTCCAGTTTTTCCGAGGTTCTGGCAAGTGTGTGCTCCTTTTCCATGAGTGAGGACTCCAGACACTCCTGTGTGCTGCTCAGTCTGTCAACAGATGTGTTAAGAAACAATTTTTATGGCTTTTAAAAAACAACATTTGTGAATTACAATGTTGATGGCAGGACACACCAAGCCAACGGTCGGCCATCAGGCAATAATTATAATAATAATCAACTTTATTTTATATAGCGCCTTTAAAAGCTACTTCTCAAAGCGCTTTACAAAAAGGAAACAATGCACAAAGTAAAAAGAGATACACAAAAACAGAAAGAAAAAAAAAACACAGACCGTGTTGGATATAGTCAGACACCGTCTGGGTTTTCAGCATGTTGGAACTGGTGTGGGCCGTTGGTGAGAGAGCGAGAACTCTGATTGGCTGTTCAGCTTAGTGAACGAGTCAGTGCAGGAGAATAAAAACTAAATTGCGCTGAATTGGGAACAGACTCTGCGCAGTAGAGAGCAGGAAGTAGAGCCGCGATAACAGTTGTGGAAACTTAGAAATTAAAGTTAAAGCTCCAATCTCGACAGCTCAGAGAAGCTGTCAATCATGATGTCACACCCCCGTTTTATGGCATCAAATAGCTAACTAAAACCAAACTTATTTAAAATAAACAAACATTTGAACTTACAGAATGATAAAAACGACCTAAAATGACAGAAACCATCTTTGGAAAAAATGTATCTGAAGTGTAATTTGATTGTTTAGTTTGTCTCATCACAATAGACTACATGGAGGGGGCGGGGATTATGACCTATACTGGAACCAACCACATGGGGGCAATTGATACGCTTTGGCTTCACTTTTCAGGATGTGTGCGGCAAGCTTGATTCGAATGCACAAATATTTTCATAATAACATGAGCTGACTGGATTGAAGATCGTGATTGATATTCAAAATAGTAAGAAAGCGCTGCTTTGTTTACTGTTGAATTACGAAACTAGACTATTGATACCTACTGATATTTACTTACATGCAGGCACAGAATGCACACATGCTAGTTGACAGTCGTCTTTAGTCCTTTTGGTGTGTTCAAAAGGTGTGTGCGCAGCTTTTTGGCCAAGACGTAGCCGACAAGAGGCGACAACACAGTAGGCTTTCATCGCCGCAAGTTCTTTGAAGTTGGCTTGGTGTGTCCCGGGCTTTACAAAACAGATAAGAATCTTGGAATGTTTCTGTAATTAGGCCTCAGAATTAGGCCCTCATTTTATAGCTTACCCTTTGAGTTGTTTGTTCAGACTGGTGATGAGCAGCTGATGCTTTTCTGCGTCTTTAATCTGTTGACTGCGAAGGCTGGCAACCTGTGCCTGCAGGCGCTCAGACTCATTCTGACAGATAAGATAACAGATAATAATAATAATAATAATAATAATAATAATACAAGCAAAACAACAAAAATGCACCCCACGGCACAACTGCATTTCATGTCGGTATAGACAAATGTGGCTTAACCTAGGGCTGCACAATAATGAAAAAAATATGAATTGCTCATTATTGCTCTTGAACATTGTTATTGCAAAACAAATCAAAAAACTGATCCTTGAAATAGACCAAGAGCTGAACCAAGTGAAAAAGGACCCAAATCTCTTCGTTTGCACTGTCCCTGTACCTGAAAGAGGACTCAGATCCTTATTGGTCTCAGACCTCTGTGTTCATACTGTTGCTTTTTGGACTAAGTCTAATATAATGGTTGTACGCTCCAAAATTTGACCCCATTCACTTACCTCTGTGTAGTTGGCACCCCATAAAACAAAATGATTCCCAAAACAATACCATTCATTTGTGCTACGTTTGTGCTGAATCTACAAATCGCACAAAACCAGTATTGTTTGTTTGTTTGTGCTGTCAAAATCAAGACTGTATCCATTTCCCCTCCTTAGAAATAATTATATTATAAAAAATATAATTCTGGAGCTCTCCACCCCATTCCGTTCAAATTGCTCCAAACTGGTGCCATTCGTTGGGCTCGATTTGTTGCCGATTGTGCCGTTAAAAAAATCCTTGTAACTATGACTCCTTTTTAAATATAACAGAAAAACCTTTTTAGGAACAGTTACATCACTTTCCACCAGAGGCAGACAGCAGGATGTTTATCTTGTTTTCCTTGAATTATATTTACTGCACAATGCAATGTTGACACTAGCATAGAAATATTCATAATTCTGCTATGCTGAAAATACAGAACTGTGTTAGTCACAGATGCTTGTACAATGTCACAGATTACATAGTGTACATGATAAATGTGTTTTATGGTGTCTATTATTTTAATAGTGTTTTTTCATTTATTGATTTGAAATAGTTATCAGTTATTGCATTCATTTAAAATATTTAGTGCAGTAATGTATTCAGTAATGCATTTAAAATGTATTTAAATATACTGATGAAATCAGTCATTATGAGAACAAGCAAATATTCACTCCATTACATTATTGAAAATACATTATGTTCAGTATTACATAAAGTGGTTTAATAATATAAATTAAATATCTCACATGCTTGAAACAAATTTACAAACAAGGTCTTCATGCAGCCGCATCTCTCTAACAGTTTGAAAGCAGTTGGAATGACAACAGACTAAAGCATGTCGTGAATTAATAATTTGGAGAGATCTGCCAGCCGAAGCAGTATATCTGATATGTATGGAGCCATCTGACGAACAAACTAAATGGGAATTCACGACTGGAAAAAACAACTGACAATCAAACCAGGGCACAGTATAAGGCAACCATTTCTAGTGTGAGTATGCCCTAAATGGTCACAGTGGTCCTCTTGTCAGGATGAGAAAACAAATTAAATCTGTGAATAAATTATATGCTGAAAGTGAGCAAAGTACACAATCTCACAAAACTGGCCACTAAGTAAATGTGCTCAATGCTGCAAAAAACCCAGATGCAATGGAATTAGTCCTAAATAGAATGCTATAATATTTACAGTTTACAAGTAGCTTGTGGCAGCCATAAACACAAATCACAATTATATTTTTTGATTATTTGTGCAGCCCTAGCTTAATTCAAACTGTTAAAAACCACTACACACCATGTGTGTGAACTGCACACGTATTTACAGTGTAAAGAGGACGGTGCTAAAACAAGTACAAAGAGAAGGTTCCACGATCAGACGTGCTTTTGGAAGCTTACACAAACATAAACAAACCTGAGATGTGGACAATGCTTGATCACCATCTATACCAAACGTTGCCTGCATTAGAGGAGCGTTGCATATAGTTCACTCAATATACAGGCAATTAACTGGCTATTACCAAATTATACATCATACAAATATTCAACAAGATTGTGTCAAAAACTAATTTGGGCCACTTTATTTTCTGAAAATCAAAAAATCTGCTTTTTTTAGGGGGGGAAAGCTGAAACTGACCTTTTCGATAAGCCCCGGCACTTTAAAAATATTAATGACAAAACAGCCTATCTTGTCAACCTATTATCTTGTACGATTTTGTAGGTCTGCGTTTCCCTTGGGATAGTTTTAAGTGTAATTTTACAGAGATGACCTAAAAATATGGTAAATGAAATGTTGTTGCTGAAGCACTTACTGTAATATTGCCCTGAAAAGCTATACCGTTTTATTTTGTTGCCTTTTCTAAATTAAATCTTAAAATAAATCTTGAGTATCTGATGTACATATGTAATGCTATGCTTTGTTTCAGCCCTCATTCACAAAAGATTCACTTAGTGATATGGATGTTATTTTTATCCTATTGTTTGGCATATTTGTTAACTTGGTCAATGTCTTTAAATGCCATTGAAATATGGTCAACAGACCTGGAACTACTGCATATCTGTGTGTTTACTGAAAAATAATGACCAATCCTCTAATTGGTTAATAGCCAAGGAACATGACCTCATGAGTATGTATCTTAAGTAAAATGTTGTTCTAACATACGTTCATTTACTCCTGTTTACCACAGACAATAAAAAGTACAATACTGATGTTTTGCCAGCATCTAAATAATTTTAGATAAAGCATTTATGTATTAACTTTACAAACAGTCAGAAAAATAGCATGAAATTTTACCTTCAGGGCCTTCTTTACCTCGAAAGGGTGCTTATTAGTACCTTAAGTAACATGTACCCTTAAGGTAGAATATGTATGCGACTTATGGTACTACTATGAACACTTCAGGGGTAAATGAGGTACAAAAGTCTCCTTTTCTTACCCTTTTTCAACATTTTTTCTTACTGTACAAGAGTGTCCAATTAATATATATCTATGAATATTGAATTCACGGTATTACTCCATTGATTATATTGTATTCAAGATCAATCAGATGTTTTTGCATTTAATGCAGTTGACCAATATCAAATGCTCATTGGCTCTCGCCTGTTTAGTCACCTGTTGCGACATGCTTGTATTTTGGGTGATGTGCGAATTTCGATGAGATATGCGCATTTATACAAAGAGGATCAGAATAAGATTTTCAGCAATTAACAAATTAAACTCTAAATCAGTAGTTCCCAAACTTAAATTAATGGAAAAACCTGTGGGTAAGCAAACAATAAGCTGAGTTTTGACGTTCATTTATCTCTAGCCCACCTTAAAATTAAGCATGTATTTCTAACAGGCAAAATGCCATAAAAGGTCAAATACATGACATCGATCCAATCAAATGACCTCATCTTTTGCGGCCAAAACCGACTGCATCCACACAAGCAGCGTGCATATGATAGGTTGTGTGCAGAGAATGTTGCCTAAGCAAATAGTGTTACACTACTGCCGGTCTCAACAATGTACCTTTGTAAAAGTGGGGATTTAGCACTTACTAACATGAAAAAATAGACACAGAATGTGCCTAGAGATCAGTTTAAGACTCAAACTCTCTTTGATACAAATACAAAAACATACCCCATGTGAGATCTTGTTTTTAATTCTGTTATCAAGAATTTTTCCCAAATATCCACATGATCGCAAATGCATGATATTGATTTTATACAACAGGTCAACAAACAAAAGGGTAATATTAAGTGATTTACATTTTAAACAGTATTGTCAGTATTGTTTGCTACAAAATAATAGTTCCAACGAAAACCACAGCAGAACTGCAACACACAGCTGTGTTTTTTTAACAAATTTGTGGCTTTGAACAAATTGTGAGAGATTTAATGACCTATTCATAAATACATCCACTTGTTTTGTTACTGAATGAAGGACTCTATGGCTCGCTCATTAAGACAGTGACTTACCACCATCTACTGGCAGTTTTAGTTAAATATTTAAAAGTATCCCTTTATTTTTGCCATCATTACATATTTCTTCATTAAACTTTTTTTAAATTTAAAACATTATTTATATATCTAAAATTATTTATTTTTAAAAAGCATTGGAAAATCAATTTATGGGGACAAATATCGTCCCTTAATGGAAAAGGCATGAGGACGAGAAGGGTAAGGATGTTAAATGTCTCAGTTTGGGAACCAATGTTGCCATTTTTGGAATAAATGATCATGATTACACTTGTCTTTCGTTAAATCGGATGGGCTGTATCGTTTCTGCGCGGATTATATGACGTTAAATAAAGTGAATAGGCATGATTAATTTCCACTTTATTTAATGATTTCAAAGGCAATTCAATCCAATAATTTATCTCTTACAGTTGCAGTAACCAAGGGAGCGGGCTTAGCAAAAGGTCAGTTGGCAAGTAGTGTAATTGTTGGGGCTTATAACGATAGTGCCTTAATACGTACAGTCCAAACAGTTTCTGTCTACCTGTAGTAATTCAATGCGAGCCTGAAGTTGCAGACGGTCCTCTAGATCTTGGCATTGTTTCTCAAGGACCAAAATCTGCTCCTGCAGCTGGTTTCTCTCCAGTTCAAGCTCCTCGACAACAGACCTCAAACCATCTAAACGAGGAAAAAAAACAAAACAAAAGATTAGATTATATATCATACACATGAATGACAAATAAAGTGAATGTATTGATTTATATATTTTACATTAGTTATCACCTCTTTCACCAATCATCGTGTTACGCTCAATATTTAACATCTAACTGATGCACAACCAAAAAATAAAAGCAGAAAGAAAAGATAAAGTTGGCAGACCACAGCTCCAAAAATTTACATTTATGCATTTAGCAGATATGTGTGTCATAATATGTTTATGCATTTAGCATATTAGGAATTGGATTTATTCCAGAGTCCACTCGAGTCTCATTCAAAATATTTCATGATTATTACTGTATGTTAATAATTCTTTAAATTGATGTTTGATTGACACGTCCAATGATTGGTGATTTTCTTGTACGCAACTGCGCATGACTTGAGACTAACGTTAGGGCATAGACTCCCACCAGGTTCTCTCCCACACCTGTGACCCGCCTGCTCTAGCTTCTATTTTACACTGTGTCCACCTGCCATCAACCTGTAGTGATCCCACTTTCCAGAAAGTCACATGGCTACATTATTTGTCTCAACTGTGTCATTTTAATATATTTACAGCTCCCTTGGTTACTACTGCTGTAAAGTGTGTCATGGCCTTAAAATTTATAATTTATGGTGCCGTGGTGTGCCGACTTTATCTCTTTTTTTTCCTACAAAATATTTAAGATGTTACTTGTAAAATAAAAGTAAAATTTAAAGGGACCTCCAGATAAAGCATAGTAATTAAATGGCCATGCAAATAGCAGTGACTGGAACAAAGGAGGACAAATCTCCACATACTTTTTTACACAAATGGACACAAAACTAACTATGTACTCTATACTTATCCAGTCACCTTAGTATACTTATTACAGCTATTTTTAGTACAACAGTAAACACAAATTTAGCTGTTAACATGTAGTATAAATTAATGCATGCATGGTAGCTCAACCTTTTGCCATTATGTTTGGACTATGCATTTAGAACAATGCCAAAGATTTTTTGGAGGTGGTTTGAGAAGTGAATACAGAATACTGTGAACAGCGTAAAATCTGGTGGTCAGCCACAGAGAGCACTTATATCTTCTTATTTTACATAATCTTAACTCAGCATTCCAATTACGCAAATATTTTCATAATGACATGGCCATCTGGAATGAAGAATGTAAAGACTAACTGATCAACCTAATTTATATTAAAAATGATAAGCAAGTACTGTTTTGTTTACGGTTTGTGTATTTACAGCTTCGGTCCTTCTGCAGTACTAGTTTCAGTTTCCCTTTTTGAATGACTATTGCCAGCTGCTGGTATAGATTCAAGATTCAAGATTCAAGATTCAAGAGTTTTATTTGTCACATACACAGTTATATACAGAATATACAACCGGCAGTGAAATGTAAACAGGTCCGCTCCATGGACAGTGCAAATTCACAGTTAAAAACACAAGGTTCCCACCAGGTTCCTTGGTTGTTTGTTTTTTTACCAATTAAATTTTTGATTTCTAATTGTCCATATTGGACTGTCCATAGGAACCACCAGGTTCCTATAGACAGTTATTTCCTCTCATGTAGGCGCAGTATGTATGTGCTAGTTGGTTGTTGGCTGTAGACTTGGCAATGGGTTCAAACACAACTTTTTGGTCTAGACGCAAGAAATGTAAGATGACAACACAGTTGGCTTTTGTCGCCACTAGTTATTTGATGTCGGTTTAGTGTGTCATGGACTTAACACCAATTCATGATTAATTTAATATATCAACACTCCCAGTTCCTGTTAATAAAAATGATCTGCTGTAAATGAAATTAAATATCTTAGCCAATATGGACAATTAGAAATCAAAAATTTAATTGGTAAAAAAAACTAACAAACGAAAAATGAAAAAAGTGTTAACGAAAGACAGTAAATCCCTCCAAATTTACATATTTTCTAATATGATCCATTTGGACAATCATTCTTATAAAGTTAATGTGAAATTCATTAGCTGGTGCCCCCGAGGTAAAAAGAGAAAGGTAATCACACTGGTGTGTGAACAACAAAACCAAAAACTGCATAGAGCAAACATTTAGAACATGGCCGGTGTCTAGTGAGTTTCACACCTGTATCTGCAGCAGCACTGTGCTGTGGCCACCAGCCACCCATATTCTCTCCATTCACATCACAATCAGTGGGACCTATCTGGTCTTGCCTATTATGAAATTCCAAGTCTTCCTGTAGAAAGAAATGGAAAGAACATAAATCTTTAAAATGAACAAATAATTACTTTCACTAGTTGGGGAAAAAAAATAATAATACAAATTTAATAGGAGAGTCTTGATCTAAAAATGAAAATTGTGTCATCGTTTACTCACCCTCAAGTCCTTCCAAACCTGTATGGCTTTCTTTCATTCTTCCATATCTTCAAACTTTGAGATTCAAGATCGGTTACAAGACATTTGAAAAAAATAACTAGCAAAGTCAAATACCTTATTCCGAAAGGCACGGAAAAAAAGCTTTAAAACTAATTTTACCAAATAATAGGAAAAATATTCGGTAGACAAATTTACTCCTCGTATTTTCTGGGTAACAGGTGAGCCAGGGGATAGTACGATATTATACATAAAACTTTAAAATCACTACGCAATGAGTGTAAACTATGAATGAAGTGAGACCTGCACGATCGTAAACCAAATAGCTGCGTTTCCATCTCTGCGTGTCTTAGAAATCAGATCTTTGTCAAGAGTAATATTATCTAAGGTACTGAATCATACACATTTTCTATTACTTGATATGTCTATTTAAAAGTTTTATAATTTTTACGATGTTTCTCTGTCTCACTCTCCCAAAGTCGGCAGACATTCAGCCTATGCATTCTTTAACATTTGTTAAAAAATTTGTTTTAGGAACCTTCAATAGCTTCAATATCATGTTCAGATATTTTATATAGGGGGCGCTGTAATACGCACCTTTGCATTTTGAATCTTAACTCTGGAACTGCAAGGGCTGATTTTTTTTTTTACCTATGAATCCTTGATTGTTACATATCTCCCATTTCATTTCCATCAAAAAAATGCCATTTTGTAAATAGAATAATACATCCACACAAAGGCCTTGTCCACACTAACACGTTTTAGTTTTTAGCTAAAGCTAAAGAGCTTGATTAGCTGTTTCAGGTGTATTTGATTATAGTTGGAGCTAAATTCTGCAGGACAGTGGGTCCCCACGAATAGGGTTGCAAGACCTCTGACTTAAATCATATCCCATCAGAAGATACTTATTTCACACAGGTCAATACAGAGTACTTTTATAGTCCTTTTTTTACTTTCAGAGCCTGGTAACAATTTGATTATATTACTGTATATGGGGAAAAAATATTCTTCAGTGTTAATATTCTTCAAATAAACGTTTATGTTCGATGGGAAAAAAATGGAAATGACACAGGGGTGAGTAAATGGTTTGAATTAATTTAGATAAACTATTCCTTTAATTCAACTTTGCAACACAGCAAAAATGTAAAGGGACTTAATACAGATGGGTGACAAATTGAAGTCAAATCTAAGGAACCCCATGGCTGGGGGGCATTTTGCTGCCATGTTTTGGGTCCATTTGACCCCCTAGATGAGTGGTTCTCCACCTTTCTGACTCAAAGGCTCCTCATTGTCCACAACAAAATTAGAAAGCCCCCACCCCCTTGAATTTGCATGACCTTTATAGTGGAAAAGGATTTAAAAATATATATTTTTACTAAAATTTCAACCCAATAAAATGTTTTAGAGCTTGGCATAACTAGAAAAATATATATAAAAATGTGCATGGGTTTTAAAATTGTATTAATTTACATGACTTTTCCAGGTCTAGAAACCAGTGGGCCCGGGACACCTGGTTGAGAAACACTGCCTAAGAGGGACGGATCACAGTAAATCAATACAGTTGTAAAGTTGTGCTCAGCTTTATCCAATGATGAAACATTTCTATCCTTATGGATCTCATCCAGGATGAAAAAGCCCCACTCCAGGACACGAGCATTCACTGAATGACTTGAGAAGTATGAAAATGATGCAAGGCATATGCTATGCCTTTGAAGTCACCAGAATCTCAACACAACACCTATGGGAGATTTTGGACTGGCATGCTAGAAAGCACTCACCATTGCTATCATCAAAACACACATTCAAATCTTTTGGAAGAATGGTGTTCAATCCCTCGAGTAGGAGGGATCCAGATACTTTTAAAATCAATACCAAAGCACATCGAAGATAATCTGGTGGCATGTGTTGGCCTAAAACCTGACCAAGACACTTTTTCCTTTAATTTGTCACTCATCTGTATGTAACTTATGTAATGACTTTAGTTCATACCTGTAGGCTGCGTGGGGTGAAATATTTGGGCTTCCTGCTTTTCTGTGGGCAGAGTCCATGAGCCTGGGCCAACTCCTCCTCCACTTCCTGTTGCCGATTGGCTAATGCTGGATCGGAGCAGCCAGGAAACAACCAGTCATCCTCAATCAGTTTTGTGCCACAAGACAAAGTGAATGGATCAAATATATGGAGGGCAGAGTACAAAATGAGGGATAAGGAGAGGCAGCCAGGTAATTCTAGTGCAGGTCAGAGAGTGGTGAAGGGACGGAAAGCAGCAGGAAGGTGCACACATTGCAAAATAGGCATGACTATTCTCCAGTTTAACATCCTGTTCTAGACAATATGGGTCCTCTCTACTCCAGGCTGTGAACACCAGACCAAACTCAAGGCAGCAGAGAGAAAATGGCGCAAATCAAAAGAATCAACTGACCAGAGTATGTATCAGTCTTTGCTTTCATCGTTTCTGTCAAGGTTCAAGTTGTTACAACTTCATATTTCCACAAAAAGATACACTACAGACATGCAAAACATTCAATTCTCTCCTCTGCCCCCCTCCCGCACCTCCCACCATCTCTTTAACAATTGATGATTTTTCTTCACATACAAAACTACAACCATCAGCAGTCAGTTGTCAGGAACTCAGACCAACCACATTTCCAGCTAATAAATCTCCTCTCCTCACATGTTGTTCACTCGCTGAGTTGACAAATTTAGAATGTTTTTTTGGTTTTTTTTTTACTTTTGTCCTTTTTATGCCTTTATTGGATAGGAGAGTATAAGGAAAAGCGTGGGGTAAAGGACCTCGGGCCGGGAATCAAACTCGGGTCGCAGGAGGCGCAGCTGTACTACAGATGACTAAGGCCTGCCCACGAGGCTATCAGTCCGACATGTTGAGTAATTCTGAAGGTATTACTAGTAGCTATCTATATGCAGTCAAGTTTAGTGGTATTTTAGCATCTCTATGTGGTCCTTTTTGGTTATCACACCCTGAATTGTGCTTATCCGTATTAAAAAAGTCTCTAAACAAATATAACAACATAATGTGTGCATGCCCATTACATAGAGATGCACCATTACTAAATTTCTCTGCTGATTATTCAGAATGACATTTCGATTTTTTTAAGTAGTGCTGTCAATCGATTAAAAAAACTAGATTAATCACAATTAAAAACACTTACATTTTTATCGTTTTTAATATATTTTATAATGTAGTAATTTCACAGGTAATCTCCAAATTTATGTTTATTAGTCTTCAAAAAATATTACTTCTTACATAAACCCATAATAAATGTCATATTTACCTCTGCCCTTCCTACCTGTCTAACAGGTAGAAAATAGAATATAATTAAATAAAGTTATCAAACAGTCTGCATGCATAAATTATAAATTAAATATAATTAATCCTTATTAAAGCTACAAAAGTTCTTAAAGTTCAAAAAGTTCTACAAAAGAGCTGTGAATCATTTTCTGTTACCTTTGTTCTTTGATTAACATTAAATGGCAGACAGCATTAGTTGCTGTTGTCACTTTAAGACCTGCTGCTGACGCAGAATCTCACACGCCTTTCATTTTTTCACAAGAGAATTCGATTTTAGTGTGCTGTCTGTGCCCACAATACCGCCACAATACACAACGCGCATCTTTGTGTGTGTGTGTGTGTGTGTGTTAGGACATTCACAGTGCATTTACACAAAGCGTCGACACTTGACAGAAGGCGTGTCTGAAGCTTGGTGCTGACACGACCGTCATAGTGACAACAGCCAATCACATTATTTTTCGGGTGTTGCATGAATGCAATTGGCTAGCATCTGCATAGGTGATTTGATTGGCTGAGGCTTGTGTTGGTGCTTGAAAAATGTAACATTTTTCAACTTCTGCCGCAAGAAACACCAGTGACATGACGCAATGGAACCCACAATTCAGTTCGGCAACGTATGACGTCACCCATTCAAAGTAAATGAGAAGCGTTAACATCGACGCCCTGTGTGAATGCACCGTCACAGACAGCCCATTATCTTTTGACTTGTCACGCTTGAATGGTTTAAAAGCATTTGCATGAATAAAAGCACGATAATATAACGCTAGCCAAAAGATGACAGAAAAAAAATGGATGCTGCATTAATTGTGTTATATATTTGTTCATCCGTTAAACTGAAAAAAATGTATCACATGCGTTAACGTTGACAGCACTATTCTTAAGGAAAAAAAAAAAACTCAAATAATGCTGCAAACTATATAGGGAACCATCTCATTTGGTACACTTTAATATTAGATGTTCCGCGCTGCCGCTTTCTTATCAGAAGTAACAAAGCACAAAGCTCTTTGCTATTATTGGATGCTACAAATAATGTTTGGTGCAGGGAAAAGCCGCAGACCCGGCAACCCTGGCTTGAAATATGGGTGATTGGGGTCAAATGGAGCCTGTTTTTATGTAGCGATTTTTAAATTGTTTATGCGTTTGTTTAATTGTAAATTCAACATGAGAGATTTTCTTCTCACACAGTATGAGTTGCAGTCTGACACGTTTTTCCGCACCTTTTTGATTGACAAGATATATCCCTGATCTATAACCCTGATCATCGGCTATTTTCAAACAGTTGGCTAATGGCCAATAGTAAAAAATAATAGCTTTTATCGACCAATACCGATTGTTGGCCGATACATCGGTGCATTACGTGTTCAGTCTATAGGCGCGTAGTGTTTCTTTACAAAGTGACATCACCAACTACTGGCCCGGCATGCATAATACATCATTTTTAGTTGTTTTGCAGATCTGTGTTAACGGGATCCTTTTGACAGCGTTGTCGTCTGTACGCAAAAAACGCAAAGCAAAAACTTTTCTGTTTTTAGTACATTGTCATATAAACATACCCTATGAGCAATTCTGAGAGAAAACTACTTTTCTGTATACGCCTAAACTGTCTTTTTCAGTTAGGGGAAAAGATCAGTGAGCACCAGGTTTTAAACCAACAGACCACAAGAGGGCACAACAAATAAATATAAACAACACTGGACCCCATTGAATTTCCTTGTCTGGAGAAATAAATAAAAAAAATATAACCATTTAGTCACCTCCATGTTGTTACAAACTTTTTGCTTTTCTTTTTTTCTGAAAGTGTTCTCAAAAGACCCTACTAAGACATCACAGAGTGAGGCCTAAGATATTTTTCCAAAATAACCTTTTGTGGTCCACAAAAAGAAAGTTATACGGGTTCGGAATGACATGAAGGTGAGTAAATTATTACAGAATTTAATTAGGTGCAAGCCTGAACTTTATACACTACAATTCATAAAGGTAATAATTCTTGGTAAACAGTTGCTAAAGGTCCATTTTATAGCACAGACTTGTGCAAAGATTGAAGTCAAGTAATTGGAAGAAGACAAAAAAAAGGAAGACAAAGTGACAGATGAAGGACAGGACCCCATGAGCCAGCTTCGTCTGTACTGCCAGAGTTTCCTTAGAAGATGAAATGTTGCAGAAAATTACTGGTAGTACAGACAGGGGCAAACGATGGAGGCGATGAAACCTGCATGCACAAAACTGATGGGAAACTGTTCTCAGTGGCTGCACCCATCATGCAGAGCAGGAACAGAGGCGGAGATGGGGAGGAGGAGGGTCTCAGGGCCAATAGGTGGGAGAGAAGTGTTACAAAACAAATGTTGTAATAAAAATAAAAAATAAAACATTTTAAAACTCATTAAGCATGCCACCATGTCAGTAAGGCTCATTTCACACTAGATGCGTGCAGCAGGAGCAGAGCAGAAGTGGCAGCGCCGTGCAGAATCTATTTTTGCTGCTTAGCTCACACTCAATTAAAGCGTCAGTGTATTATTCGTGGTCAAAATGAACATGGATTGACATGAAAAAAATTTAACATAAAAGTATATAAGTGAGGTATATTGTGTTTCGCACAGTCCCAATATGACTTTAAACAGTGTGTAAATAAAAGCATGTTCAAACTATTTAAATTATATCTTAAAAAAACAAAAAAAATGCTAAAACTAATTTTTCATATAAAACTACAGTTTATATGATATATTTATATAAAATTATATAGAGACCCACTTTATATTAGGTGGCCTTAACTACTATGTACTAACATTTTAATTAATAATTTGATACAATGCACTTATTGTGTGCATACATGTTTTTACATTGTAATTAATTTCTGTAGTTACATTTATAATTACACTGTTGACACTTCCCTTACACCTAACCCTACCTTTAAACTTACCCATACCACCACACCTGTCCCCAACTTTACCTTTAAACTTACCCATACCACCACACCTATGCCTAACTTTACCCTTAAACTTACCCATACCACCACCACCACACCTGTCCCTAACTTTACCTTTAAACTTACCCATACCACCACACCTATGCCTAACTTTACCCTTAAACCTACCCATACCACCACACCTATGCCTAACTTTACCCTTAAACTTACCCATACCACCACACCTGTTCCTAACTTTACCCGTATCCATCTCAATATCAGCTAAAGTGTTTTGCAATACAATATGAACACAGTAAGCACATTGTACTTATTTTTTGATGTAAGTACATAGTAGTTAAGGCCACCTAATATAAAGTTGGACCTTATATAGTTTAATGGTTATATGGCATGAGTATGTAAGAGGGGGACAGTGTCACATCACAGCAGCGTATGCTGTGATCGTAAACAAAAGACCATGACAGGCTGATGGTGACTGGAGGACTACAGCATCTGCCAGCGTGAAAGGACAATGGGCGCACGCTTTTCGCTCTGCATTCTGCTTACGCTTCCAGTGCAAAACGGATGTAAGAAACCGAAGCTGTGTCCGAAATCGCCCCTTATATCTTTAAATGGGGCACTATTTGAGGGGACAGCCATTTGTAGCAGTGTTCAAAACCATAGTAGACGATACTGAATGCACTCATTTAATCCCACAATGCACCGCAATAACAAGTGTACAACTGATGTATGCTCAACGGCTAGAAGATTCCCACAATGCACTGTGAGAATCACGTGCTGAATGAATTCCTGCGTCTCGTCAGGAGATGGCACCTGCAGCTAAATCATCCATCAACACATTTTCCAAACTGCGCTGATCCAGCATAATATCAATCAAACAGGTATAAATTTCTTTGTAATTGATTATTAAATTGTTTAATTACAGTTTATACATGCTATAGTTTCCATGGGAGAGTTCAAATAATTATTAAACAGCAAGCACAAACTATGCAAAAGCAGTAGTCGCTTTCTTTATCACTCAGTCGCTTTCATTTACTCCTTCAAGTGGACTATATTAGTGGAGTTATGTAGGAAATAGTTAATGAGGGTATAGGGGGCGATTCCGAATACAGCATTCTAAAGGGTTTATCCTTTAACAATTCATAGCAAGTAAGGACAACAGAACCTAAGAATAAACAAACAGTAAGCAAATTCCACGCATCCAAGGTAAAGTGTGGCAACAAAACAGACAACCAGAGCATACGCAATCAGGTGTCAAATTTATATAAAATCATGAAATTGATGAATTGATGAATTACGGTTTCAAGTTTAGGAAGATTTGCCCTACCAAAACGTTAATTTAAAAAACAAAGTTATAGTTGCAGTAGCAAAATAATAAGCAACACAATATAGAATTGCATCTTTTAAATATGTGGTCTAATGCTCCTCACCATACAAGCAAGGCTTGTTTCAAAGACGCGTAAATAGTCACGTACAGCATGTTAATATGCTTGTGTTTCTTACAAAACCTGTCAAGAAATTGGGCACTTAGTGGGCCCTATTTTAATGATCTGAGCACATGGTCTGAAGTACATGGCGCAGGTGCACTTAGAGCGTGTCCAAATCCACTTTTGCTAGTTTAACAAAAAAAAAATGGTCCAAAAGCACCAGGTGTGTACCTAGTCTCTTAACGAGTCATGGGTGTGTTTTGGGCGTAATGTGCAAAAAACAATCAGAGTCTCATCTCCCATTCCCTTTAAAAGACAGTTACATTTGCACCATGGCGGATTTGCTATTTACAAGGCGGAATTTGAAAGCGGAATGACTGAACGCTTCTCCAGAGAGGAATCCTTTTATTTTTAATATTTAAAAATGTTTGTGTGCTGCAGCGCGTCCCTGTGTGTGTAATAAGCAGAGTGTACGCACATTGTGGACCCGCCTATAGGTGCATATTACTAACGCGCCTTTTAAAAAACACAAAAACTGCGTTTCAGTTTTCAGCACTGCGCCAACAATGCGCTTGAACACACCTCATTTTCAGACCAGCATGCCCATGTGTGAACAGATGGGCGCGAGTGCATTTGCTATTTAAATAATGTGGCGCTGGAAGTGAAAATTATAACTGGGTTGGGCTGAAACTAAAACACTTGCGTTGCATTGCGCCTGGTGTATGATAGGGCCCTTTGTTTCAGATGTCTCTGCACTGAACAACAGACAAGAGTGGCATCATAGACACTGAAGTGCACAAAGTATGGCTCACTTAAAACGCACAAAGGGCTATACACAAAGAAGCTGTTGGCTATATACAATTGTTTTGTAATAAAATTATATACATAAATAAAGTTAGCTAACCCCTAAAAAAATGGAGGGCACACTGTAAAAAAAAGTGATTGGAGTACATTTTACAATACTATTTCAGTCTTCAGACTCTGATATTAACATAGCTAATAAAAAAATCATTGGTATACCAACACTTGATGTGTAAACATGCACGTCTATTACGTCACAGTTGATCATGCTTTCTGTTTTGTCTACCTAACACCATAACCTAACCAGACACAAAGCAATAAGATTCCAGCAACAAACAATTTGTCTGTCCACACCAGACGTGACGCGACTACGAGACACGATGAAGTCAGTCAAAAATCAAAGCCAATCAGAAGAACACTACAGCATTTTAACATTATTAAAAATACATTACTGAGTTACTGAAACAATCTTTCTCATAGAATTGATTGTCTGTTCACAAGTTGACAGCTAGAATGTTCTTGTCCTTACGTCGTGGATAGTCATGACAAAAACTCTGCTTAACTTGGAAAAGATACCTTTTATCGCATGTCGTGGCACGTCTGGTTAGGACACGGTATCAGCTGTGTAACAGCTGTCGTTACTTTTAGGTAGAATGTACCATTATTCTTTTTGAAACACTTGTGAATGTATAGCATATGCATCCTCACCCTCTCTCTCCTCCTCGATGTGGCTCATTCTGAAGGACATGACATTTTTCTCATGACCCTGATCTCGAACCATCTCTGCCTCCGTCACCATGGTAACCATTTCTTGCCACTCCATCACCTGCACATCATCCATGCTGCAGGTCTCACTCACCTGTTTTCAGAAATATACATATACTGTATACACAATTCAACCCACTTCATGATTAGTGAGGCTAGTCTATTATTATTATAGTCTACTATTGTTAACTTCTAAAAGTGCCACTTGAACACTAGTGACAAATGCTAAATAAAACTGAAAATGCCTAAGGAGAGACCCTAGAAAACCGATAATGTTGTTTATTGTAGTATAAATAAAAAGCAATAGGCCACATATGGCTGTCCGTTACAGTGGTTTAAACATTACTTTTATAATAAAGTCATAAAAGCTAAATAAATGAATCATTGCCTGTGATGCTGCTCTCTTGGTCACCTGCTCCAGGTCGGCCTGCATCTTCCTCTGCTGTTCCTTATATTCCATAAGATGCTTCTGCAGTTCATCTGTCAATTTCCCAACAAAATACAACATCCTTACCATAAGACAACATGCAAATTAGGGATGGACACAAGTGATTAGTCAAATCAAATGCTTGATGCATTACATTACTTTTTATGGAATTAAAACTTCTACAAACAAATGTCAAAAAGCTCTTTCAATTTTGGGAAATTTCATGGCAAATCAACCAAATTTTAGAAACTTTCCTGGCTAAAATTGTGTTAATATTTTTTCTGAAGAAACAAACAAATCGTGATGAAAGACTAAATATTAAGGGCCAGATTTGCTAACAGCTTACACCAGCGCAAACCCATTTTTGCGGTAAAAAACAAACAAAACAAAACAAAAAAAACTACTGTCTGAATTTAATAAAGACATGCAGTGAAAAATTAGCACCGAAAAGGCATGGACAGTTTTACGGCTGACCTTATTGCATATGCAATTGCAGGAGTTTCCCTTTCAGGCGCAAAATGTATTGGAGGAGAGTATTTAAATTAATCATGCAATGGTATTTACTAAGGTTTGCGCTCGTCAATTTACTGTTATTTACTGCCCAAAAATAGCATGTTGCTAATTTGCGCTTCTCTTAATAGATTGTGTTGGTCATTATAAAAATGATCTGGCTACGGCTGTGTCCTTTAATTTGCACGTCGTCAGTACATCACACACAGAACTTTCCGCTCCCATCTGCACTTTTTTGAGAAACTAATTTGCCCTGTTTAGTAAATCTGTCCCCAAATCTCATGGAGCGTGCCACTGTTCCTTTCATGGACTACCATCATAAAGCTGGGTCCGTGCTGTACCTGGAGTCTATATTGAATAAAAAAAATATATAAGATGCTTAAAAAAAACCCAGCAACAATTAAAATATCTAATTAATATATTATAACTATAATTATATGAAATTTTTTTAATTATTGGAATATATGCATATTGTATGCATTGGTTGGACATGGTTAGAGATGGTTAGAGAGTTGGATTTCTAACCTGAAGGTCTCAGTACCAGCAGGAAGTGTAGGAGGGGGGAGTGAATGAACCACTCTTCCACTCTCATTACCCACAACTGTGGTGCCCTTAACCAAGGCACCTAACCGCCAACTGCTCCGGGTGCGTGTTCCCGGTGTGTGTGTTCAGTACTCAATGCTGTGTGCGCGCACTTGGATGGGTGAAATGCAAAGCACAAATTTTGAGTATGGGACTCCATACTTGGCTACATGTCACTTCACTTATATACAACCCCATTTCCAGAAACGTTGGGATACTTTGTAAAATGCAATACAAATCAAGAATCTGTGATTTGTTAATTCTCTTGAACCTTTATTTAACTGACAGGTAAAAAAGAAAATAAGTTTTCACTGACTAAACTAATTGTATTTTGTAAATATAAACAAATTTAGATTTTGATGGCTGCAACACTCCAAAAAAAGAGGCAAAATAAATGTAAAAAGATTATAGAATATCCAAGTGATACTGTTTTGAAGTAGTCCGCAAAAAAACAGATGAACTGGTCTACGGGCGGCTAAATGTATGTTTTTTTCAGATCTTTCGATCTAATGGACAAAATAAGCTTGGCAATTTATATATGAACCGATGACGGAAAAACATACAGAGAGCAGCAGCTTTCGTTTCTGCTCTGATAGCAGCAGAAATGGTGAGAACATTTGTGCTTGGTAAGTTTTTCATCTTCAAAACAAACATGGATCTTCAGCCAACAAAGTTTAAATCCCGTCTGGCTAACAAGCTTCCCATGTTTAAGAATTAGGTCAGTAGCCAGAGAGTAGGCGATCTTTTGTGGCTGTTCAAACAAATTTGACCACATGAGTGTCTACACTACGAAAGCAATCCAGGGGTCTAGTGTGTTTTCGTCTACCTCTGGAAGTGGTCCAAAGTAGAGGGCTGCATTGGGTTTGGGTCGGGAATATGCGGGACCCAACGCAAATCTTGCGGAAGCAGGCAGTTTTACCTTTGCTGCAGGCGGGAGTGGGCGGTCAGACAATTTTGCAGAAGACCCGCTCAAAAAAAAATAGGCTACCCAATGTTTTTGTCATGTGTGGTGCTTTGGTTTAGCGTCAGTTACTTCATCTTATTTAAACGCAATCATGTTTAAAGTCTGTTATTCTGGATGTTAACTTGAACGAATATTTAGTCTGAGTATGTGCACATTTTTCACAAGCTGTGGGATAAAGTCCAGCAGTAGGGCAAGACAGAAAACCTCTGTTGAATGTCATAGCATGAACCATCATGCTACTGTGTTTAATACAGCCACATGGGCTCAGGAGTACTTTGGAAAACTGTTGTCACTTAACACAATCTGCTGTTGCATCAAGAAATGCAACTTGAATCTCTGTTATGCAAGGAGAAAGCTATACATTAATTCTATGCAGAGTGGCGTACTCTCTGCATAGAATTAATAGTTCTCTGGGCCCAACATCTCAGATGTTCAAAAGACAGTGGAAATGTGTTGTGGTCAGATGAGTCCACACTTTGATGTTGTTTTCACACTTGTTTTTGGGAAAAACGGACATGGAGTTCTCAGTCTCAAAGATGAAAGGAACCGTCTAGATTTTCATCAGTGACAGGTGCAAAGGCAAATATCTGTCATGGTATGGGGGTGCAAACAGCATGGGTAACTTGCATATATGTGAAGGTACCATTGATGTGGAGACATATATTGCCATCAAGATGGCATCTTTCCTGGGAAGCAAGACAATGCCAAGCCTCATTCTGCATGTCCTACAGCAGTGGCACTCCATGACGTAGAATGGATGTGCTTGACTGGCCTGCCTTCAGTCCAGATCTGTCTCTTATTGAAAATGTATGGTTAATCATGAAAAGGAGAATCAGACAACAATAACCATGGATAGTTGAGCAACTGTCTTATTTCAGGCAAGTTTGGGCAAAAAAATTCCTCCTTGCAAAACTGCAACAAGTATCCTCAATTCCCAAATTATTAAAAAGTGGCACAGTGGTAAACATGCCTCTGTCCCAACTTTTTTGGAGTGTGTGTTGCAGCCATCCCACAAGGGGTGGGATCTCACTCAGAGAATGTAAAATGAGCACAGCCGCTCGGGCATTCATAACGGAGCGGTGCGGAGCAAAGCGAGTGTTTTCAATGAATTCCTATGAAGGTTAAGCTTCCATAGGCATGAACCGAAAACGTGCCAGACTGGACACGCACTGTGAATGACTCTGCGGCCGTGAATGTGTGTGTACTGTGCATTTTAGTTTTGATTTAGAATTAGCGCAAATTCGGGGATGGGTTGCTTGAATTGTGGGTTCATTAGCCTATTATTCTTAATGAAAAACACAACAACAATGTACAATGACAAACTCACTTAAATAGGCGCATTTCGCTTTGAAACCAAATCTTCCGCGATCATCTTGTCTGTCTGCTGTTTGCTCTCACGATGAATGAAATCTGACTCCTGCTGCGTTTGTGCAGCGACATTCATTCGTCTCGTAGTTTCTGTTAAGTAAACTAACTGAACTAAATGATTTTATTACTATAAAAGTGAAAATGATGCATGCTGAGAGTTGTTGTCTTTCATCCACATGAGCCAAAAATAAACTTTCTGGCTTCTCATTCTAGAAGGCACCAACTTCTAAAATAATTTCACATTTCTACCACATAAATGACCCAATTTAAATACACATTCATCTTTCCAGCAGTGAAGTATCCCTTTAAAGACAATTAACGAATCACAGAATATTGATTTAATTTAATTTTACAAAATGTCCCAACTTTTCTGGAAATGTGGTTGTATATATATCCAAACTGACGCATACAGTATGCATATATCCCAATAACCAAAAATAGTGCATATAATTATAATATACCTGATATTTTAATTGTTGGTCTATAATACTAGCCCCCGCTCAAACACTCAAATACTGGCTCCACTTATTTATACCATTTTTTGCCTTCATATCTTCATACAGCTCCAATTTGCTGAGCATTTCCTCTCTCTCCTCTTGCAATTCAGTAATGCGACCATGTAGGGACGTGATGTCAGGGGACATATTAAGACATACTCCAGACTGAAGTCAAAAACAGAAAAAAAAAGTTAATTAAACTTAGCTGAATATACATGCAAACCTGATGACAAAAATGCAATATACTTTCTTACCTGAACTTTTTTGAGTTCCTGCTCGAGCTGCCTGATCCGAGACTTGGACCATGCTTTCATCTTTAAGAACTTTGCCTCTGCTTTACTGACCTCGGAATCTTTCAGTTTCACTTGGGCTGAATTGGACAGAAGAGAACAGAAAGAAATATAAAAACAAAGCTACTGAGAAGAAAAGGCACTGAGAGTTTCATCAATGCAGCAAAAGGACACAACACTCCTAAAATTGGCCCACAAAATAAAATTAGTAGCGCATGTTTTAGTGTTTATCTTATTCATCTAATAAGGTTAGAAAAAAAAAAAAAAACTGCCCCCAATGTTATGGGGCAAATAATATGGAATGCCAAGTCTGCCAAAATTAAAAATAAATAAATACATAAATAAATATACAAAGAAATGTAAAAAGCAAAAATAAATAAATACATACATATATAAAAAAATATATATAGAAAGGAAAAAAAACCTAATAATTATTTATACATGTATATATATTAATTTTTTCCACCTTTATTTATTTATTTATTCTTTTATTTATTTAAACATTTACTCATTTATATTTTATTTCCACATTTATTCATTTCTACATTTATTTATTTACATACATTTCTATTTTACATTTATGTATTTTTACATTTCTTTGTCCTTAGGGTAAACTGATGTCTGAGGGGCAACCTTATGACCTATGACTTAACCCGTGATATAAGATTTTGGCCATATCTATCCAAGTCATTCATCACAGACAGTATCAACATCAGTAGGCTATACTTGTTGCATTTCGGCCACACCACAAGGTGTCACTGTGGCCACTGTCGCCTACTCTGAGCTTGATTGCTATGTCTGAGGTAAACCACGCCCTCCTCATTACCCTACGCATATAAATTTAAATGTAAAAATTAGGGCTGTCAAAATTAACGCGCTAGCGCAAATTAATTTTAACGCCACTAATTTTATTAACGCACGATTAACACAGTGCTACTTGATTTTATTAACGCTATTTGATCCGTGGCCTAGCCTGTAGTTGGAGAAATCGAGAGCAGCCATGGATGTAAAGGATGCAGCAGCAAACAGAAATGGGGAAAGAAAAGGACTAACTATTAACATTACTATTCTGAAACAAGTGACCTTATATAATCTACATAAAATACATAAAAAGAAAAAGGCGTTTTTACACTGAGCACGTTTGCTGCAGTCCATGTCCGAGCGCGATAGTTCTCGGTTTCCCCTGCAGCGCTGGTCAACTTGATTCTGTTGAACCCAGGTGTATTTGTGCGCATTTTACATAATCACAAACATGCACAGGGCATGATAGAAAACAGAATGTGGGTCAATATATTGGATGAAGGGGGCTCCCAAGTCCGTGTTTCTCACACTGTTGACGCGAATCGTGGCACAGTTCGAGTGCAACCGAACTCAGAGCACCTCCCCCAGGTAGTCTCGGGTTTGGTACCCTGGTGCGCTCCCAGGTCCGCATAACAGCTTTCACATTACCAATTTTTCATGCGTACCGTGCCCTGTTCTGAACTAAACTGCCAGTGTAAAAACTCCCTTTATTTATATTCTTAAAATGAGAGAAATTACTGCTTATTCTGAATTTTTAAGCTTAGGTTTAAGAGACATGAACAAGTTTTTGGAAAAACATCTATGACCTTGAAAACATGTCTAGTCTTAATGCTTTGAGTATGGTTTCACTAATAATAAATGTACATTTCCATAAAGCATGCATATTTGTCCATATTGCCCATGTTGATTAGAGTATTAAAAACTTGAAAAATATTAATTTAAGGTAAATTTAGAACTGATAAAAATGTGCGATTAATCGCGAGTTAACTCATGACAATCACGCGATTAATCACGATTCAATATTTTAATCGATTGACAGCACTAGTAAAAATAAAGAAATGTAGAAATGAATAAATGTGGAAATAAATCTAAATAGAAATGAATAAATGTATAAATAAATAAAAGAATAAATAAATGTGGAAAAAATAATGTATACATAAGGAAATGTATACTTTTTTGTGCTTTTCTGTGTATATTTATTTATATATTTATTTATGCTTTTTACATTTCTTTGTATATTTATGTATTTTTAATTTGGGCAGGCTTGGCATTCCATAAAATAATGCCTCATAGTGGAAAAGTTATTTTCTGTCACCAATGTTAACTGACCACAGCACAGAATATGAAAAGATTTGGGAGTCAGCTGTCCTCAACAGGCCAAGATACCAGCACAAAAACACTCTTAGTAAAATATTATTATTATTATTACCAAAAATTCCAGAAAACATCAGTTTTTTGTCAATGTCACAGACCCCCTACTAAGAACAGGTTTATTGCTGTCTAAATGACATTTGAAATGCCAAGTCACTGATAGGACAGAGATTTAACCTCACACTGAAGTCATTTGAGAAACAAAGGTCAAACTGCATATGACATTCTGTAAGTATGTGGCATAGCTGACTACCTTGCAGCTCTGTGACTCTCTGAGATGTGATGTAGGTGGATTGGTTTGCTGAGGCATCTGCAGGTAGTGATATAGAGCGCTGAAGAGTCTCAAGCTGTCTGCGTAAGGCCTGCTCCTTCTCTGACAACTCAGCCTCATGTTTACCAGCAGCCCTGAGGAGCTCAGCCTCGTGTTTCTCCATTAGATCTCTGAGCCGAGCCCGAGTAATGTGACGCTCTGCCTCCAGCTTTGACTGAAAGTTTTCCCTCTCACTCCGCAAGTGTTGCATTTGTTCTGTCAGCTCCTACCAAAACAAACCCACATAAGTTAACAAATTGAATCAGATAAATGTGAGCACTAGAGACTTAAGTGTAGAGGCCTGATTTACTTATGTGTGCACAAAACAAACAAACAAACAAACAGACACTGATCATCGATGAAGCTACACATTATAATAAGATTACAGTCATATCAGATTATAGATTAGTCATATCAGACTCCTGCTAACACACATACTGCTGCAGTCCGACAGATGCCCATTAAATACAGACATGAATCCTGACTAACACTAAATAAAAAAATGTAAAATGCACAAGCCTGAATGAGCAAGCTGGAATGGATCAAGCAGAGCTGCAGAACTCCTCGTTCTTATTTAAACATTAATAAAATCATTGGATATAGCAGCAACTATAGAGTGATAACATTTCGTGAAATAACTTGTAATATGTGACAATTCAATCTGGAATGATTACATTTTTTTATTCAAAGGGGTCATGTAATGGAAAATCAATCAATCAAGTAAATAATAAAATAAGAACAAATAACCAAATTACAATCGAACAAAGATACAAATAAAACAAAGTGCTTTTCAGGCAGGTGTAAAAATAGTTTACAGAAATTGAATAAAGTAATCAAATGTAAAGTAATACTGCACTCTTCACTATATAAATTAAAGATAGACTAATCCTTACTATATTTACAAAACGTTGCTGTCAGTTGGAAACCTCATAAGTCCATAATTTATCATTTATACATTTTTATTTGTATGAAGTGCCGCATCAATCCTCCATTATTGCTTTGGGTGCTCGAGACCCTGCCCTTTTTCAAAATTAATCAAAAGTGCCCCTCTCAGACAAATATCAGTGATAATATTTGTGGTCAATAAAACAAAATAAATTTTACTTATAATAACACGACAATGTGTACAATCGTTACGGACGGCTCAAAAGTCAAAAGTCCGAAAATTTCTGTTTATTTTTACATATCAGTTGGTCTGAGGTGTTGCCATAACGCACTGCTATGGGTTGCGTGCGTTCGGAAACGGCTCTTGAGCTATATATGGTTCTTTCAGAGAGTGTCTGTGGCTTTACGGGGAAAAAATAAACTCTTTTAAAATTGGCTTCATGTTAATTACATGTGTAATTAATTTCTGTAGTTACATTTATAATTACACTGTTGACAATTTCCTTACACCTAACCCTACCCTTAAACTTACCCATACCACCACACCTATGCCTAACTTTACCCTTAAACTTACCCATACCACCACACCTGTCCCTAACTTTACCCTTAAACTTACCCATACCACCACACCTATGCCTAACTTTACCTTAAACTTACCCATACCACCACACCTGTCCCTAACTTTACCCTTAAACTTACCCATACCACCACACCTATGCCTAACTTTACCTGTATCACACCTCAATATCAGCAAAAGTGTTTTACAATACAATAAGTACACTGTACTTATTTTTTGATGTAAGTACATAGTAGTTAAGGCCACCTAATATAAAGTGGGGTCATATATTATTTTAAGCTTAATTTATGACTCTGGATAATTTTTTTTTACTTTTTGTTAGTGAGAGACAAAATGTTCTTTTAGTGAAATATATATAAAATATGTTTACATATATATGTAAAAAATTGTTTGAAATTAATGAATGAAGACTTGTTTTGTCCAGAGTTTACAAATCTCAAACATGTGATATAGTCTCAGTCTACATTACACTATACATTATATACTACTACTACTACTACTACTAATAATAATAATAATAATAATAATAATAATAATAATAATAATAATAATAATAATAGTAATGATATTTTGTTACCTCCATTATGTTATAATATTATTCCTATGACAGTAATAGCCATATATTGTAAAAGAAATGCACTGAAAAATACATGAAACTTTCACAATTAGTTTTGTCCTAATTTCTATACATGCAAGAGATAAACCAGTGAGCTTTTATTTTGACAGAAACTGCAGTCAAGCTTTTATTTTAGTGGGAAACAAGTTTACAAACGCTTCTCATTACAAATCTAGTGAAATGCTGTAATTGTCAACTATCCAAATGTGAAAATAATGCATAACTGGTGCTCGCTACGTTCCCAAATGCAGGCTAAATTCATCACATGCACAGATGGAGTTCACTGCATTCATTCACTGTGAACCGGTATGGAGAATTGAACCAGCGGAGCTGATTGCAAGAGCGAATTGCGAAAGACACAAAGCCTTTTCACGCTTTGGATTTTTGTTTGTTTGACAACAATGGCGCTAAACACAACATTAAAGCCCTCTATATTATTATGAGAAGTTTAAATATATTTTCGGGCCACCACAGTCTAGTTAATGAATGGGACGCACAGCAATCTATTTGTGGAGAGCCACCACAAATAAATCAATGTATGGGAAACACTGGCATCAGCTTCTGACTAAATGTAACCTCGGTTCAGAGATGAGGGAACGAGACATTGCGTTAATGCAGTGTTACTTATACTCAGGGTTTTCGTAAGCTTACGCTCTATTCAGTCAAAATATAGGGAGCAAACCTGACCCTATTCTTCACACTTGCAAATGGCGTTATTCAATCAGGCTTCAGTATCATCTATACAAATAAGGAATTTCCCCATAGTGTCAGCTCCTGATACAATGTCTCGTTCCCTCATCTCAGGGAACCGAAGTTGCGTTTAGTAACTGGAGACGTTTTAGAACTATATATAGATAATAGACTGAAGCAAGTGTGAGAAAAAGCCACACTGATATCTCAAGTATCAAAACACGTTACACATACTGCGTGGATATGGTGCGGTAAAGTTCGCCAATGCGTTTACATGCGTTTCTGAAAGAGGTGCCAAAAGTGTTTTTGACAGAGGATAGAAGATGAGGATAGAAAATGATAATTTTTAGAAATATTTTGACCTTTTTTGGTGCCAAATAGTTTGCTAACTTCATAAGCTAACCTCCAGAAACATAATATAAAGATCTGAAAATTTCATGAGCCCTTTAAATGGTATTGAGTGAGTATTTGAATCATTAATTCAGATTTTTTTAGAATTAATATTATTCAATTAATAAAATAATCAAGATATTACTAATAATAATAACAGAGTGTCTATTTACACCAAGTGCAAATAGCGTGCCTTGTTGTCAAGTGCTATTTGCACTAGCTCCGCCCAACAATGCCTGGTTGGGCCACACAAGATTAAAAAAGACACATGTGTATCACTGTCTTCAGTAGGGATGGGCGTCGTTAAGGTTTTAACGGTCTTACTACTCTTACCGATACTACTTATCGATCCGGTACTTTAATGCGGTATTCTTATTGGTTCTTTTTTTTATAATAAAAAGAAAAATTAAGAACATGATTAACATTACTTTATAATCTGAAAATGTAAAATGTATTTATTGAGTATCTTTCTCTTTGGCTTTTGTGGTTTGATTCACATTAATGGCACAATCGTCACGGTTTATTAGACGCTGCCCCTTTAAGACCGAATGCAGGTCTAATAATACACATAATATTCACAACTATTAACGCCCATTTAAGACATAAACTGTGTTTAAGTGAATACTCTCCAAGCGGTCATTTTGACATAGGCTATTTGTTGTGTGTATTTGATGGTCTAGCTAGCTATAACGTGCAAGTTGCGGTCGGATTTGAAGCGTACACACATAAGCCAACTTGAAGTTGTAAACAGCGTCTCTTGCGCGGGTTATCGTGCTTTTAATAGATCTATTTATTATTAAACATGTTCTGCAATTTAGCTACAGTAGAGACTGCATTTTACAATAATCACAGATTGTGCTGATTCTTTTGTTTGGGGGTTAGGGGAACCAATGCTCACTGCTGTGAAGGGAAGGAAGTTGCGCAAAACGGAGCACGGCAAGTTTTTAATAGTTTTACCTCATATCTATTTATAATTCTTGGAACCAAAAATTTGAAAATACAATTAGATTAATATCACAGGCCTGAAGTGTAACCAGACTAAACTTTTGTTGGCTATTCTCACTCAATAATCTGTCGTGTCGTGCGCGCTGTAGCTCCGCGTGAGAGATTGCTCTCTAACACATGGTTATATATTATTGCTTATAGAAACGGCTGGCAATATAGAATTTGCAAAATAACGTCTATAAAGCAATTATAAATAGTATGTGTATTTTCTTAATTTCTCCAGTACCGATGGCAGAACCGATAGCATCAGAGCTTATCGATACTGTGGTCTTTCATAATTTAGCACCAGAGCTCATTTAATACCAGGTTTCGGTACCCATCCCTAGTCTTCAGTGGTGTAGTCAGTACAGCGTAAGGCTCATGGATCTTAGTTTTGACGTGATCGACCCGGGTTCGAATCTGCCTTTTGTCAAGCTTGCCTTTCTCCCTTTTCCCATCACATCGGAAAGGCATTTACTTTCAATAAAAATTAAGAAAATGTTCTAAAAGTGGAAATAGAGTACCTAACGAAATGTTTAATAATAATAAAAGCATTTATTGGGTAGGGTTAAGGGTAGGTGCAGGGAGGGCTTTTATTGTCCCATTAAGGCGGCATCAATTTAATAATTTTAATAAATATAATCATTTACACTATGTTATTATTGCATCCTGTTATTGTACAACAACACTGAGCTGCAAATAGTATGTATAAAGTATAAATAGCATCTAATTACTATTTACACATATTGCAAAGAACTGCTACTTTTACATGGTGCAAATAGAATAAATAGTATGTAAATAGCATCTATTGCTAAGAAAATATGCTGTTTTAGTGCAAATAGCCGCTGCCTAACAATAAATGTTAGTAGAAGTATAAACATATAGGAAACATAGCTGCACATGATTACAGTGAGCAGCTGATAAGTGCGGTTATTCTTTGACCATATATATCATCTTTGATATTTTACATAACATACAGTGGTATGCAGCTTTTTAACAGTACACCATGCACACTAGGGTCTAGAGTAAAACTGCAATTGGTATGTTGGTTTATATTTAATTTATGTGGTTGGTTGTATGTTGAGATGTTTTTATGATGTGCCATATCATGAGTCACGTGACACCCGCTCCCTGAACAAAGTACAATGAGCAATATTGTCAGCATCCAGATGATAGACTTTTGGGATAACTGCACTAGCCGAGCAGACAACGTTGAAAAATAATGGAGATGCTGACAGAAGGCTCTGTACATTTTATTTTTTTCTCTTTTGTGCTCCTTGGGGCTAATTCACATTGTGCAAATTAAGCTTTTATTGTTTATAAATTGTGAAAGCGTTATATAAAGTTAAACAATAAAAGTCCAAGAACACGGAAAGCAATAGAAATTCCACAAAAATGTGGCGCTAAGCCAAATTTAAATTTATCCCAAAGATGTTTTGTCATATATCCTGCTCTGAAAAACGAGCAGGACTGGGCACTTCTTAAAAACATGTTTATTATAAAAGAGATGTAATCAAGTAATTGTATGTTTGAACAGCAGCTTAATGCATTTCTGAAAAAACTAAATACAAACAATGGGCATCACGCCACTGAACCATTGAACATATTTTTCACAAACTGAAAGTTACCTTAACTTGTCCATCTTTATTGCCGAGTGCTGCATCCTTCTCCCTGATCAACTCTTTTAAATGAGCCACAAGTTCCTGCATTTGCGTCAGCTGCTCAGTGATTTCAGAAAATCGTATGTCGGCGCCTGTGTTCACCGACGGGGAGCCAGGAGCCTGAGACAAGCAAAGGATCTATTAATGATGATGAACATATGTAATGGATAATATACACTCAGAAGGTTATCATCATAAATCACCCAGGGTGATCAGTGTGTGTTTGGGGGCTTGTATTACACTGAAGGGGATTATTTTGCAATAACTGGATGACTTACTACACGGCATCTCACCAAATAAATACACTGACATGACACATTCCCACACTAAACATTTAACGCTGATTTCCCTGGAGGAGGCATTAAACACATCACAAAAAATAATGTGCATTATGAGATATTTGAACGAAAGAATGTTTAATACTCACTCCATGAGATGAGCCGGGCTCATCTGCCGAAAACCACTTCAGCATTGTTTACACAACTTATGGCCCAGGAGAGAAGGTTTTAAGTGAAGTAAAGCAAATCTACACAAAACTCATTTCACAGATCATATTGGACTAACTGGAGGGTCCTTCAAATCCAGTCCTGGACTTCCACTGTCCTGTATTAAAATAAAATGTGTACATTTTATATTTTAAATGTTTACATGTTAATTATATGCAAATAAATACATAAATTAATCATTTGTATGCATTTATGTAAAATCAGTATTATAATACTTATACAGGTGCATTTTCTATGTCATCTAACTGAAGCTTTCTGTGTTCAGGCAGAGGAGAAAAATTATAAATGAATATCTAAACAAACAATGCTACCCATCATCAACAATCACAATCTAACTTATTCAAACGATAGAAAAAAAAGAAGATAAAAAACAATAACAACATCATCAACGGAACTATTCGCACATCTTCATACAAATCATATGGTGGCAGAAATCTGATACTAATCGCTTACAACTGAAACAGGAATATTTGAAAATGAAATGAAATGCCAGTTTACAGAATCTTTACACAATCTTACCTGCCTCCCAATAACATGGAATTATATCGCGTCACATGTCGAACACAGTGCATGACAACATGTTCACTCGTACGTGTTTAACATGCCAAATATATATGTGTGTATGTTGTATTTAAAAGCGGTGATACCGCAACTTTTCTATTAGGTTAATGTGTTTATACACTCATCTCTTGCTAATGCGCAATGTTCTTCTTCTTCTTGTTGTTTAATGCGCGCTCACTGCTTTGGAGCAGTACCGCCACCTACTGTACATTGTGCCTGGTCGCCAGCTATGATAGTTATGCAGTGAGATTAGTAGCTTGGCTCAGTGACTAAATGACTTTACTGACACCAGTCTTTGAATTATTTAAACTTCAGTAAATGAATAATAATAATGAAAAAAGTTAAACATATAAATTAATTTGACATAATACAACTTAAACTAGTTTAATTTAAAAGAAATAGCCTAAATTAAATTGTATGTAAAAACTTTCTTTAATTAAATTAAGGTTCATTTTATTGAGTATATAGCCTACAGAAAACATGGTATTGCTCATTTTCAAGAAATATTACTACAATTATTAAGTGTTCATACTTGTTACCTGCCTATAACACTATTATCAGCAGTTATGTGCTCTATGTTTACAGATCCAGGGGTGCATGGTGCACTCATTTTTCAACAGGACGACACACAAAGATGGTGTAAATAGCATGGCCTTGTTCCAAATGGCACACTTCACATGCACTTTCAGTCTTTTGGGCTTACAATGGCTGCCACGTGCGCACGTCCGTTAAATCAATGGTTGTGTCCGAAATCGCCCCCTATACCCTACAGGTACTGGTCATATAATTCCTATTTTGAAGAGGAAGATGCGATACGCCAGACCCAACAATGCAGAAGAGCTGAAGGCCACTATCAGAGGAACCTGGGCTCTCATAACACCTGAGCAGTGCCACAGACTGATCGACTCCATGCCACGCCGCATTGCTGCAGTAATTCAGGCAAAAGGAGCCCCAACTAAGTATTGAGTGCTGTACATGCTCATACTTTTCATGTTCATACTTTTCAGTTGGCCAAGATTTCTAAAAATCCTTTCTTTCATTCATTTGGGATTTTCCTTAGTTGTCAGTTATAATCATCAAAATTAAAAGAAATAAACATTTGAAATATATCAGTCTGTGTGTAATGAATGAATATAATATACAATTTTCACTTTTTGAATGGAATTAATGAAATAAATCAACTTTTTGATGATATTCTAATTATTTGACCAGCACCTAAATAGGGCACCATTTGAAGGGATTTGTCATTTTAGGGTTCAGAAGGCTGCTCACAAGCATCCTCTTTGCGGTCGATATGTGCCCTCGATGTACACTTTTGCAGACCGCACAGGGCTGCGTTCCAGTCCAAATTGTTATGGCCTTCAATCACTAACTTCCCTCCATCTCGTGGACTCGGATGTGCATCATTGCTTACATTGCACAAGTGCCCACTACTGGCAGAACTCGTGCATAAGGTTTAAATGGAATGCACTAAGCCCTTGATCACTTGGAATTCATTGGATTTATTATTTAAACCCTTTTTTACTTATGAATTTGTTTTATGTACCATTCTATATGCATATTTTTGGAGAAAATATATAAAATCCCATAGGTTTATAAGCTGTTGGAGAAAAATAAAATATCAAATAGTAAACTCTGTGATCATTAAGTAGTTACAATTATTATGCAATTAAATCTCAACATGATTAAAGGGGTCATGAACTGGCTTTAAACTATTTTATACTGTTGTCTGAGGTCAACTTATGACATTTGCGTGGTTTTTACATTCAAAAGCATCATAATGAATAAGTAATAGGTTATTTTCTACCCTGGTTTTGAGGCTCTCTCCTGGAACGCTCAGTTTTTATGGGCGTGCCGCAATGAAGACTTGGAAAATTCCTTTCTGTCCTTCTATCCGTGCAGACGTGTTTTCTCTCTGTTCCCTGCTGGCTCTCGCGCTGTTTTGTTTTGTCTAGTGTTTCGTCTCTTCTCTTCTCTGACTGCTGCTTTGCTGGACTCTTGAAAATACTGAAATGGAATTGATTAACTGGTCAATCAGCGCAATCGACAAGATTTTCTCACTAAGGAAGGGTGCCCGGGAGAACCCACCTGCCCGGACGGGACCTTTGCCGCAGGGTGCGTGAGGGCGCATGGAACAACTGGCAAGTCCTGTGCCTGGAGGCTCTGTCCGTGGAGGATGCGGAAGATTTATACATGATTGGATTATTGATGGCGGGGTTCCTATTCTTTGGCTTTGGGATTGCCCTGACCTATCGGAAGATTGGTAAGACAGCTGCAAGCAAATTCACCCAGCCGCTGTCTGTGGAAATTAAAGAATGCTTCGGGGTTATGTGTGACGTTTGAAGGAATTAGATCAGAAAGTGATAGGAATTGAGGAACTGAACCGTAACAACGCAGTCCGGACTGCGGATACGCGCAGGGTAGAGTGGGCTCTATCGGGGTCAGATCGGTGAACTTTACGGACTGTAACCGGTCTGGCCATGAGGCTGGGCGTAATGTCTAGGAAACTGCACAGACCGGACGCGAATGCTGAGGACCAGATCTGATTGATTGATTATGATCCGGACAAATTACCGAAGATCATCAAATGGATTAAAAAATAATAAATTGTATTTGCCTGACCTAATCAACTAGCCCAACGAACCTCACTTGGTCCCTATCTCTCGGTTGGGATTTCAGCCTGACAGCTTTGTCTGCTTCCCCTGTGCACTGCCTTATCTCCCTTCAAGGACAAACCATAGAACTGAACTCTCGAAAACATCTGAAGTTATGGCTAACATTCTCACACAACACAATCTCAGACTCACTCGCACCATACACAACCTACCCGATCCCACCCCCCCCTCCAACCGTCTGCCTGTTTATCTATCTCCTCTCCCACTCCATACAAAAAATCCCATCACGTGACCACGTGTACTGTGTCATGTTTATGTTTATGTTTATGTTTTGTTGTGTTTGCTATGTAATGCTTGCTAAATTGCATTCTTGTATTTCTGGAGAGCGTAGGGCGGCGCCTGAATAATCGGCTGCGGCCCGGAGGCTTGCTCCAAACTTCATTTCGTTATACTGTACTTGTACATGTGTAATGACGAATAAACTTCAACTTCAACTTCAAGTAAATGCCCACTGCTAGGATTGGATAAGATTTGCATATTATAATGAGTTTCAACATGTGGGAATCGTTTTGAAATCGTGTGGGAAAACGACAACTGGAATGATTCATCCCAAAATGTCTTTATCAAGCAAACACAATGATTTATCTCTTACCCACCTGCGATTGATTGGGATGTTAATTTTATTACTTGACCCACCCGATCGGTGGATATAACGTGATATAAACTCACTGCAGAGTCAGACAAATCAGCATAATCAAAACTTCCGTGATTGTCTTTTTCCTTTAAATATCAAGTCAAGTGAGTGAACGACGCACATCAAGAAAGGAATGTTAATTCGCTATTTAAGATAGGCCGGTGATACATTTTGGTAGCCCGTCTGGAAAACACATAGCCCTGGAACGTTTGGCTTTGCGAGTCCTGGCCCATACATGTCCGAGTCTGATCACAAATTGCAATGAACCAGCCTGTGACAGCGTGCTAAGGTATGTTCTGCTTCATTCGTTCAGTCTCTTGTTTACAAACTAATCTGTGGTGAAATGAAGGAACAAACGCGCAATGTCTTCCCCACGTGAGCTGGATATTCATTAAAAATAAAGTTCATCCATGCATTCATAATATTGGAATCCGAATGATGCTTATGCTGCATGTTTATTGCTTGGAAGTTCGATCCGGTTTAGCTCTACGCAGGCCTATGTTATTTATCTATAACAAGTCAGGCACAAGTCGGTGGGCAGGGCTACAGAATCAGGCATTCTTCTTCTGTTGAGGCGGTGTTTCACCACACTCTAGACATATTCTGAGATATCTCGTTTGCTGGGCCTGGTGTCAATAAAAGCTTTTCTTTGACTAACAAGGAAGTTTTCAGCTCTGAAACTTACAGGATATACTTATATTACCAGGACCTTTAATATATCAAAAGCTCAAGGGAAAGTTGATTTCTCAATTCATGACCCCTTTAATATATTGTACACTATTATGCAATTAATTCTCAAAATAATTAATATATCATACACTTCAGTTAAGTGACTGTGACGTCACAATCAAGTTGAATTGTGGGATATAGAGCTGCTTGACGTGTACATCGGAGTAGACTCACTCCCTCTGTCAAAATCAAGGGGATGAAGGTCTGTCCATATAAACTTCCCTTGTCCACTTCACGAAGTGGAACACACTTCAAAATGGCAGCGAGGATTCCCCTGAGGGGAAGTGCTTAGGGAAGTTTTCAAGTGCGTGTCTAAACATGGAGTGGAACACAGCCTTCGTGCAAGAAGTATTTGAAAATCGGCAAAAAGTCAAAGGTACAAGACTGTGTAGTTAACAACTTTAGTGAGGGAAAGAATTACAATCCCATGAATCATTGCTAACAGATGAAGGTGGAGGAATTTAAAACTACTCATTTACAGGCCTGAAATTTAGCGAGAGCATGTGGCTGCAGTGAGGGGAGGAGTGAAAAAAGTGCAGCCAAGACGGAAGCCGTTTCTCTATATGCGTTTTTTTTTTTTTTTCTGTACTTGTGTTCTTGTGGACTTGTGAAATGTCATCAGTCGCTGCACAAGTACTGTTCCAATTCAAAGTTCACATAAAGCCAAGTACAGTTCAAATCGCCAGATGTGTTCTTGCTCCACCCCTTTTATCGAGGATGCATCGAGAGGTGACTTGTGCCAAAGTCACGTGAAGGCAAGCCTGCAAACTTAGCTGAAAAAAGTATAATGCCTGCTATGCAGGGAAGGAGACAAGAGGCCATTTTTTAATGGAAGTCAATGGAGGAGAGGCTTCACAACACTATGAACCACTTTTGTGAGGAAATAGCTTATCATTTAATGAATCAACAGCCCATCGGCTAATCTTCAACATGTTTCCTCTTAAACATTTGCTTTAGATTTATCTATTTTTAGAGTTTACACTGGAAAAAACATCTCTGCATCAGAGCAAGGTGGCCCACAGTCACAGTAGTTCCCACTACTGGCAGATCCTTGCAATGGGTTTAAATAGAACACCCTAAAAGCCTTTGATCACTTGGAATCTGCTATGGAGCTGATATATTATTTCGTTTTTCCCTAGTAAATTGGTTTTACGCACCATTATATAGCAGGGCCGTAACCACCATAGACAATATTTTATATTCTTAATGCCGCTCTGCTACACTCCATTAGTCTCCAAGAGACCATGGTGGAGCTGGAGAAACTAGGAAGCCTGGTAGAGCCGTAGGGATGGTGGTTCCAGGTGGAGCCGAGGGGGCAAGGAGCAACAGAAGAGCTGACAGGTCAAAGGGGCCGAGGTGGAGTGACGGGCTCTGTGGTTCTAGGTGGAGCAAATGGGATCGACAGTCCAGGACTGAGCCGGCAAACAATTAGCCCGAGGTGAATACACTGAGCAGACAGCGCAGGAGAAGACGAGGGGCTGATGAGAGGCAGTGAGGACAGGGCTGAAAAACTGCAAGTAGGGGTTAAAAAAATTGCCTTCCTGACCGATACTGAACACACGAACAGTCTAAAAGCGGCTTCCTTGGCCGATATAGGACAGGCAGAATTTTCAGGAGCAGCCCTCTTGGCTGACGTGGAACAGGCAGAATTTTCAAGAATGACTCTCTTGGTGGACTCGGAACAGGCTGAGGAGATGGAAGGCAGGGCAGCAACATCAACATTAACAACTCTGTGTTGGGCGATGAAACAGACAGGATGCTATCTTTATACCCCAAATAAATCAAGGGCTCAGAGTTCAGCTCATCCACAATCACTTTAGTTGACAGGGCTCTACACCATACCCTTATACTCTACCAGTAATTCCTCTGGGACAGATGTTGCTGGCTCACACACTTGGTCAGACTTGTATGGCTCGGGCTCCAGGACAATATTGGGCTCAGGCTTCTGCTCTGGTGCTGGCATCATGGCAGGCTCAGGCTCTACGTCTGTGGTGGAATCAGGCTTGATGTCTGTTGGGTTGGTGGTGGTGTGGATGGCTGTATTGTGATCCTCCATCTCACCGATGGCAAAGGGTACCAGTCCATGAACTCCTGGGAGCTCCCTCAAGGTCCATCTCCTGGCTCCTGTATCCGTGCTGAGACCTGCCTGGAAAAACACAGACAGGCTTTCGTCGTCGTAGTGAAACAGGTGGTATAAGTCCAGGGAGACCTGCATGTGAATCTCAAGTGAGCGGTCCCCTTAGGAGAGAAGGATACGAACTGCCGTTAAATCCATAATTACAGTCCGTTCTTCTGTCACGCTGGGTTGCAAAAAAAAAACAAAAATAAAAAGGCTGTATTTAAACGCAGCAGTACTTCTTTATTACAAAACTCAAAGGAACCAGCATAGGCTACTATACTAATACTAATACAATATATAGGAATATCACTCTTGAAACCACAGGAACAGAACAACCAAGCATACAGAGATGAGAACGGACCATGAATGAATCCAAACCAAGGCTATACGTACACAGGGATGATTAATGGAACTCAGATCAGAGGGGTATTCCAGAAAGCAGGTTATGTGACATACCCTTAAGTATGTTTAAGAGTAAGTAAGAGGATAACCTCAACTTTTGGTTCCAAAAATGGAGGTAACTTTCAGGGTATGTAAGTAACCATGGCAACTCACTCTCTGAACATAACCTGCTCCGGAGCAGGTTATCTTCCAGGGTTAGTTTGGGGTTAGTTTGCTTAAGAGGTATTCCGATCCGTGTTACACAATTAATATAGCTATATTAATATAACTAAATTTGTTATATAGTTACAGTTATATAATATACAATATTATATATTAATTCTAAATCACTATTATAACAAGGTAATGTTTAAATGTTAGTTCAATTCAAATATATTTATTTTATTGTCATCTCACACATGGATCTGCATTCAATTAATTAGCATCAAACAAACAATATAATCTTTATTCTCAGTGAATAAAGATTACGTATTAAACGAAAAGATTAAATAAATGATTGCACAACCACCCAATAGGTGGCGATGTGCACTAAGTAGGTTACGTAAATCGCCAAAAACAACGGAAGAAGAAGGAAGTCTTTTTCTATACACGGAAAACTATAATAAAGGAAACATGCACAAAAACAACTTCTCTGTTAAAGATTAACGTTATGAAAAATTTCATGAATTTATACACATTTTAAGGGGGAATAAACACTCCTGCTGCAGTGAAAGTTTGAGAAGGCAGATGTAAGAAAATATCTGATTATCAATGCAAGTAAGTCAACTGAATATTTTTTTTAAAGGTTCACAAAGAGCGCAAAAGAAAATATGTTAGCTTAGTCATTTGAAAAGTTTTATATATTAAATTTTGTGTTTATAAGTACATATTTATATTAATTTAAATGCAAGGTTTAATATTAATTGTCAATTTGTGAATAATTATATAGATATATTATATGAATTATAAATAATTATAATTTATATAAAATAATTATCAGCAAACGTATCCAATAATATTGTCTCAAATGCTTTCACTATAATCTGCTAATTTGGAGCAAGAGATACAGAGTTTAATTGCATCAGATATATGCATTTCACTTAAAGCTGATTGTTGCATATTATTTTCAATGGAAAGTAGCTAAGTAGCTTTTCTTTCACTCCAGATAGGGGTACCCTGAACTTAGTGATTTAGGTTATATTTTTTATTTCTTATGTGTAAAGCAGTTTGAATTACATTGTGAATGAAATGTGCTATATAAATAAACTTGCCTTGCCTAAAGCCTGCTCAAAAAGTCAATAAATGTTGCTATAGATAACATAATGTGCCATCTGTTTTCTCTTCTAATTTACATACTGTTTATATACTTTACATACTCATCACATACTGTATTTTAATATAATGTATTCAATTCAGTATATTATATTCCAATATAGTCCAATAAAGCTGTTCTCATTTACATATTTTCTGTCAGACAACAGAACAACTATGATATAGTAGTCTCAGCCTCAGACATCACACCCAGAGACTGCTGGCTAAACGTCTGATGCATTTGGCACACTTAACTGGAAACACTTCAGGGATTTTGAAGTCGTCATCTGATTGATTGAATTCTACAGGATGAAATGTGTGTGTTGTGTTCTTTAACAGTCCACCTGGAAACAAAAATGCTGTGACGCCATGGCGCTCGTGGAAGAAGAAAGCTGTAGTGTTTACAACTGTGACAATGAGCGCTTATCAGGATCAACTAAACTCTGGATTTTCAAAAGTATGTGAAGTATGTAAAATTTATAGACTCGTCCAAGATATGTCCAAGAGTTTTAAATACGGGTCTGTTACTGTAGGGACATTGATGTTACATTTTCATGCCCCTAAACATGATGCGGAGCAAAACGATCTGTGATTGGTTGCTTTACATGTCAGAAGGCCCCTGGGCAGTCCTCAGCCAATGAAAGCTGCTGAGTCCAACACTTCTGCCGTCAGTCTGAAGGTATGGCTACATGAGACTAATGATATAGTGACTGACTACATGTTAACCAGCAGTCCAAAAAGTTGCTAGATTTGTCACTAGTTGCTTTTTTTAAGGGGTCGCTAAAGGGGTCTGAAAAGTCATTAATCTAGTGACAAAGTCACTAAATTGAAAACAGTGCTGATTGGCCGTTTTGGTTTTCGATCTCTAACCCAGAATAAATGACAGTATCTTTTTGGCAGACTTCCTGGGCAAAATGTCACTGTCAGTCAGAGTGGAACAGCTAATGGCAGTAAACAGAACAGCATGTGACCTCACAAAAACAGAAATGTATTATCATCCATCTTGCAGGCTACATTGTCAACAGAGTCATTAGGTTTACCAGCATCTGTGAAAAATACAAAACTGTAACTCGGCACAATGATGAGAGTTGGAAAGCTGGTGGAGCAACAGACCAAGGTGGAGCAAGGAACCACCAGGGAAGAGCAGGGGTCCACCTGGGCTGCGCAAAGAACCACTAGAGTGGAGCAGGGGACTACCAGGAGGTGCAGGGTACTGCGGTGGAGAAGAAGACTAGACTAGGGATCAGGAGGCCATAGCAGAGCAAGGACATGAAACGCAGGGACCTCAGCACTCCTGGCTGTGACAGAAACATCAGGAAACACAGGGAACCCAGGAACGGCATCCGTGCCTGAAACAGAACAGGCAGGGACAAACTCAGTGGACATGACAGAACAGCCATCCCTGTAACTCCGGTGTCTCTGGGACTGAAGCTGCCTTCCAGGCCGTGACAGAAAGTTTGAGAACGGATGCCACTGGGGGAGCCACAGCTGATGCCGGGGAAGTGTTTGCGGCCCAGTATGTTAAATGCATGAGGCTCCATTGGGTGTGACCAGAGGCGTAAATTTCATCTAACAGTTGGGGGGGACAATAAACATAAAATTTCTCAAGAGAAATTTCTGAAGGGGACAAATAATATACAGCCAAATTCGTACTTGGAAGGATATTTGTACCACAAAGAACATTTTGTACTTGGCGTTTTGGTGCACTGAGAAATTATACTGTCCGTTTTTCTTTTCTCTGTCATTTTATCTGACCAACAACACAAAGCGATAGTTGTTTAAATATGAGTAGGTTCACCACGCAGTCATATTATAATTATTACATTATTTTGCGTCCTCCACATATTTTATACTAAGATATTCAACTGCAGCTAGTCCGTGATTTAATATTGAAAGTAGAAAAATGCAAACCCGAAAAGCGAGCTGTTTTGTCTTGTTTTCTACTTTGAATATTTCAAAAAATGCTACACGGATTCGCAAGCCCTCTGATCTGCCACTCATCACATTGATCAAAACCCAACACAGATCTGACAGCGCGAGTGCGGCCGAGCGCAGATACTTCCGGTTTAGAATTCGGGGGCGGGTTGCTTGGACTGTGGGTTCATTGGCCTATTATTCTTAATGAAAAACACAACAAGAAAACGGTACAATAACTCACTTAAATAGGCGCTTTTACATTTTGCTTTGAAACCAAATCTTCCGCGATGATCTTGTCATTCAGCTCTCTGTGATGAATGAGATCTGACTCCTGCTGAGTTTGTGCAGCAACTCTCGTTCGGCTCGCGCTGTATTGAGCAGGCACGTTCAGTTTTTAATTGTTGTGCCTATTCTCTAACTGAACTAAATTATTTTATTACTATAAAGATGAAAACGACGGTGGGGCGGTGCCGCGGTGGGCAAGTGATGTTACCGGTGTTTTGCCTGAACACCGATAACACCAACTATCGGGTGACCACTCGTCCCGCGTAGCGCGTTTGAAGCCCAATTCGTGCGTCCCGCAAATTGAGACTGTGTCACGCAATGCTTGCTCAAAAAACAAAACAAAAAAAAAAACAAAGTTGGTCGCTCCATATCCTCTTGCCCTTGGTGTGGGTACAAGAAAGACTGGGAAAATTAATATTTGTGGCTGAAAGGTGTTGAGGGGGATACGGAGAGGGCTTTTTGCAAAACGTCCTTCTCAATCGGACATGGAGAGGAATACGATTTTATATTATAATTTATTTAAAGTGAATACATTGTAATGAAAAATAAATAAAATTAAATAGCTAAAGTAAATCGTAAGTGGAAGTGCATCTGTCAATTCATTGAATGTTCAAAATATTATGAATTTTTATTTAGACAAAAAATACACATTGGTTGGCCTATTCATGAGCATACATCAGCAATTACACATGTTTAGGGGAATAGGGCATTATTAATATACCATGTAAGGTGCTATGTGCCAGAAATGGGTAAACCACTATCAGTGAGTCTGCCCGTGGGGTGGGGGCACCGCTGCGCCAGGCAGTGTCCCACATTGTCCCTCAGAAACATACCCCTTGTCCCCCTCTTGGGCTTATTAGCAGGTGGTCACCCTAACTATCGCAGAAAGCCTAATCTGTATTAAAGAGAATATAATCACTTCATCTGATGTTTAAAGTGAATAAAATAGCCCTGACAGCTACTTACTGGTGTTTTACAACTGTTGTCTGAAGAGCTTTGTTCTCTCCCCAAACTTGTGTGGTAGTAAACTTGTTTACGGTCTATAGTTGAGGTGCGCGGTGGATCAAACCACTATGAGGCAAGGGAGGGGGGCGGGACTCAAAATGTTTCTAAACTTAAAACGCAATTTATTTATTTTTTGCCCCGTTTGCATTTGTATTGTTTTACTACTCACAAAATTATTTTAAGTATATATCATTATATTATTTACAATACTCAGCATGGTTTTTAGGGGGGGACAGCCCCAGATAGGGGGTGTTCTGACCCCTTCGACCCCTCCACGATTTACGCCCCTGGGTGTGACCGATTGTTTTTGTTTTATTTTACTGTAAATTATTTATTTTATTCTTATCTCATGCATCGTGGATCTGAATGAAAAAAAAATGCATCAGGATCAGATTTTTAATATAATATATTTTTATAATAAAAATACATGTGATACATTCCACCTTTAAACAAATGTGGAGGCAAAATGGCTTATACAGCCATATTATCTTTACTTGTGAAAAGGGAAGAGAATATATATATATATATATATATATATATATATATATATATATATATATATATATATATATATATATATATATATATATACTGCACCGTATTTTCATTGAAGCAGCAAAATACAATGGAAATGATTTCAGTTCTATAGTTGGGTCTCTTGTTCATGCTACTTCCACCATAAACCATGAATCTCTAATTCCCTTCACAATTCCATCAGTCACAGTGTTCCTCATTACAGCAATGAGTTCACTGTGTGAGTAGCATTTGTGCCAACTGTGGATCCTTTCTGATTACACGCACACCTTCATCCATATGATCAAAAGCCTCAATTTTACCCCTTATGGGGTAACTTGGACAACTCCACGACATCAATAAGGGAAGAAATGTAGAATTTATTTGTCTGTATTTGGTCTGCATACATTCTATCTGTTTAGCTTACTTTTTCTTTCTTTTATCCCCCTCAGAATAGATATATAAACTAGTTATAAAGTATGAAGTCAGAATTGGGAGATATAAACATGCAAATGAGGGGAAAAAAGTCAGAATTGTTGTCTTTGTTTTTCTGCCAGCTTGTTTTGCCGTCTGCCATGATAGGGAGGAGCAGAGAACGGGGCACCTTGTTCACATTTGTGCTCAAATAAACCTGCACCTTGTGTTTCACCGTATTTCTATGAGTCTATGTTTGACTCTGCACATTCTGTACGTCTCTCTTAACTGACACACTAGGTGCTTCTCAAACATAAGGCTGCATCCTGAGGCTGCATGCTTCTATAGTCCATTCCTTTGGAGGCTAGAGTCCAGCCTGGTCTCATTGTTAATACATAGGTATTAATACTGAAGGACTGGATTCCAGAATCCACTGCTGCTTCAATATATATCCTCTGAGTTTGTGAGAGAAGCACCCAACACATATATTTATGCTTCTAGCTGACCATGGCAGCCTAGGTCACTGTAGTCACTCAGGCCTGTCTCTTAAATGACCAATTCTTAGTTAAAGCATTTACCTTACTCTTCATCTTCAATCACTAGAGAATAATGACGAAAATTGTCTGAACCTCTTACTGAGAGAAAGTATATCTTATCAGTATGTTTTGGGAAAGTTTCCTGGTCAGAGCTAGAGCTCGACCAACTCAGACCTTGAAGAATCTGTGTGTGTGAGTGCGTGTGCGTCCGTGTGCGCGCATGCATTTTAGTATCCTCTTGTTACAGAACATGATGTTCTGAAGTGAACAACTGTCACGCAGGGGAGGTGAAATGACGATTTCACAGATAAACTGGAGCCAAGAAACTCAGTGGGTCACTTTGTGCCACAGGGATTTTGACAATCAATGGAGATATGCTTCTGATTAACAGAAAATATGTGGAAAGTTTATCTGTTCCTTAATCAATCAGAATCATTCGACCTGACATGATGATGTAGTTTAGTGACCTGTGTTAAAGTATAATTGCTGCTATTTTGAGAGTGTACACAGAGCAGCCTATGAACTGCTTACTGAGTGTGAAGCTGAATTCTGCTGATAAAACTGCTAATTATTCTTTAGTAAAATGTTCTTCAGTTGACTGCATCTCTGACTCCTGGTCTTCTTTCATCATATCTGGTCATTGGGTCTAAATTCCCATACAATAATTAACAAAACATACGTTTTGTATGTAGAGATAGATTCTGAAAGCATTACAATATGGATGTATTGACAACATTTAAATGTAAACATGATTACGTTATGTATTAATCTTTTATATAATAAAGATATTCATGTACATGTAATTGCCCTTTACCATTTTATAGATAAATTTTTGATCCCTTAAACCTACCCCCAAACCCAAACATAAGAATTTTATAGATAAAATAAAACGTAATAGACAGAAATGTATAGGAACATTACAATTTTAGTAACAATATAGCATTAAAAATATATTTTGAGCCTCTAATCCCATCCCTTTAAACCTACCCATTTCTTAAAACTATGTATAGTTGTATAGAAAAAAACATAAGACAAGTGTAATCACAATTATTTATTGTTGCACAAAAAAGCACTCTGTATGTGGTACAGAGCAGAATTTAAGTTGTTAATCACTGGAAATACTATCCCGATCCACACGGTGAAGAGCAATTGGTGATGAAGCAGACGAGAGCCAATGAGCATTGGATATGACTGCCGTTGTTATGCCTAATTTTGACTGTCAAATTATTATTCCCCTCATAGTGGAGCAGCTATGACGTCAGAACCCGGAAGACTAATTTGCCACTGGTTCCGTTGAGAATTTCCTTTGGGAAATTACATCCATAGCAAAAATGCAGATTTTGAAGCAGTTATGTTTTTGAAAATGTACATTTTTAATAATGTAACAGAGTTCTTTGTTCAGGGAAGAAGGAGGTGGGAATCGGCTAATGTTTAAACAAGACTTTAATCAAATAAACAAATTGAAAGTAAAATTGTGGCGCGCTGGTGACGCCACAATTGGTCATTATCACTCACCATCGGCCTCATCCTGTTTGCCACAAATAAGTATACTTCAGACAGCTTGGGGTGTGAATGTGTGCAGTGTGCATTGTAGGATTAATATGTCACTATATAGTCTCCTTTATTTATATAGCACTTTTAACATATGTCATTTAGTCACCTTTATTTATATAGTGCTATTGTTAACAGGAAAATAATGCAACAGAATTTGTACATCCATTCTGGTGAAACAGTGATGTTATCCAGCTAATTTCAAGTATCATATAGTGTCAATGCGGGCAGATCGGTAATATAGATGAAATTTAGGTGTCCCCAACTGAGCAAGCCAAAAGCCAGAGGCAACGGTGGCAAGGAACCAAAACTCCTTCAGGGTCAGAATGGAGGAAAAAACCTTGGCAGAAACCAGGCTCAGTCGGGGTGCCAGTTCTCCTCTGGCCGACGAACAAACAGTGTATGATTATAATTCTGGCAACATTGCAGGTCTTAAGTCATATTAGGTAAATAGATATTTGTAAGATTATTTGAAAGATTGGAGTCGTCATGCCGGAGATGGGTTTAATGAGGATGTCGTGTCGATGCAGCATTTACAGGGGGGAGTTTATTTGATACGCTCTCTGCAGACATTTCAGGGATGCGTTGGTCATGTCCAGGCGTTTTTAGTCTAGACTTAAACTGACAGAGTGTGTCTGCTTCCCGAACAATGCTAGGAAGATAAATAGGAAAAGGATCGACCGCCTGCAGTTGATTTTGATATTCTAGGTATTATCAACTGGCCAGAGTTTTGAGACCGCAATAGACGTGATGGAGTATAATGCATTAAGAGTTCGCTCAAGTACTGGGGAGCTAAACCATTTAGTGCTTTGTAAGTAATAAGCAAGATTTTAAAATTTATATGATGTTTAATAGGGAGCCAGTGCAGTGTTGACAGAACCTGGCTAATATGGTCATACTTCCTGGTTCTCGAGCTGCTGCGTTTTGGATGAGCTGGAGTTTGTTTATTAAGCGAGCAGGGCAGCCACCCAGTAAAGCATTACAATAATCTAGCCTTGAGGTCATGAATGCATGAATTAACTGTTCAGCATTTTGCATTGAAAGGATGTGCCGTGATTTAGATATATTTTTTTAAGATGGTAGAATGCAGTTTTACAGATGTTAGAAACGTGGCTTTCAAATGAAAGATTGGTATCAAAGAGCACACCCAGGTTCCTAACTGACGACGAGGACTTGACAGAGCAGCCATTGAGTGTTAGACAGTATTCTAGGTTACTACTTGCAGAGTTTTTTTTGTCCAATAATTAAAAATTCATTTTTTTCTGAATTAAGTTGCAGGAAATTACTAGACATCCAATATTTTATATCAGCTATGCATTGCGTTAATCTTGTGAATTGGTAAGTTTTGTCAGGGCGTGAAGAAATATAGAGCTGAGTATCGTCAGCTTAACAGTGAAAACTAATGCCATGCTTCCTAATGATATCTCCCAGTGGTAGCATGTACAGGGTGAAGAGCAACAGTCCTAGCACTGAGCCCTGCGGTACTCCATACTGAACTTGTGATCGGTGTGACATCTCTTCATTTACTGCTACAAACTGATAATGGTCAGATAAGTATTATTTAAACCATGCCAATGCAGTTCCACTAATGCCAACATAATTTTTGAGTCTATTCAAAAGAATGTTGTGGTCGATAGTATCGAATGCAGCGCTAAGATCGAGTAACACTAATAGAGAGATACAACCACGATCGGATGATAAGAGTAAATCATTTGTAACTCTGATGAGAGCAGTCTCAGTACTATGACACGTTCTAAATCCTGACTGGAAATCCTCAGCAATACCAATTCTTTCTAAAAAGGAGCATAATTGTGAAGACACTGCCTTTTCCAGTATTTTTGACAGAAAGGGTAGATTTGAGATCGGCCTGTAATTGACTAATTCTGTAGGATCAAGATGAGTTTTTTTAATAAGTGGTTTGATAATAGCTAACTTAAAAGTTTTCGGTACATACCCTAATGACAAAGATGAATTAATGATATTAAGAAGAGGATCTATGACCTCTGGTAGCAACTCTTTTAATAGCCTAGTCAGTATAGGGTCGAGCATACATGTTGTTGATTTAGATGATTTAACGATATTTAGTCAAATCATGTTTACCACAGGCTTGCAGGTTCTGACGTCATACCTGACCTAATCCCCACACCTAATCTTAAACTGGGAATTTGGGGTGGGTCAGAATTTGGCTCAGTGATGCATGTGGGGAGCGAAGGCTGGCCCTTGTGGTCCAATCATACAGATGAGCTACTGTAGCTCAGATTGGTCATGAAGTTAATGCTAGATCTGATAGAAAGGTGTCAGAATACACAGTGCATCGCAGTTTTTTGCATATGGGGCTGCATAGCCACAGACCAGTCAGGGTGCCCATGCTGACTCCTGTCTACCAACGAAAGCGCCAACAGTGGGCAGCGTGAGCATCAGAACTGGACCACAGAGCGATGGAAGAAGGTGGCCTGGTCTGATGAATGTTTTCTTTTACATCACGTGGATGGCTGGGTGTGTGTGTGTCGTTTACCTGGGGAACACATGGCACCAGGATGCACTATGGGAAGAAGGCAAGTCAGCGGATGCAGTGTGATACTTTGGGCATTGTTCTGCTGGGAAACCTTGGGTTCTGCCATCCATGTGGATGTTACTTTGACACGTACCACCTACCTAATGTACACCCTTTCATGAAAAGGGTATTCCCTGGTGTCTGTGGCCTCTTTCAGCAGGATAATGTGCCCTGCCACAAAGCAAAAATGGTTCAGGAATGGTTTGAGGAGCACAACAACGAGTTTGAGGTGTTGACTTGGCCTCAAAATTCTTCAGATCTCAATCTAATCGAGCATCTGTGGGATGTGCTGAACAAACAAGTCCGATCCATGGAGGCCCCACCTTGCAACTTACAGGACTTAAAGGATCTGCGCTTTTTACAATAGGGGAGAGTGGGGTAAGATGAGCCATTTTTTACTTATGTAATCCTCAAGATAAGACAAAATAAGGCACAATGATAGTACAATGATAGTATCTAAAGTAATTTCAGGATGTTTGCTATCATTAATAGATTTATGACAAAGGGTTCTAAAAATTTGGCTTCTTATAAAAAAGTGTTCCTGTGGCTCAATTTAACCCAGGTTAGAGGTAAGTTGATCCAAGTCAGTGGGTAAGTTGCACCATCTGGATGTAAACGGACGATCTAATTGAATCTGAATCAAACCTATGTGAAATTGTAATGTACCTCTTTTTAAAAAACCTTCAACAGGCATTACATCTGTTATGCTAAAAATCTCTGGAGAAAACAGTGATGTCATCTTCCAGCTCAGTTCAGTTCTCATACAATGGTGTCAATGCAGGCAGATCAATAATATTGTTGAATATTAAGTGTCCCCAACTAAGCAAGCCAAATGCAACAGTGGCAAAGAACTAAAACTACATCAGGTGACAGAATGGAGGGGGGGCAGTTCTCCTCTGGCCATCGAACGAACAGTGTATGATTATGATTCAGGCAGCATTACAAGCCAGAAGTCAGATTGGATTGGACCATTCAGAATATTGATCCAGTTCCATCTGGTTGAAGATCAGATTCATCACGCTGGTATGGAGACAGGTTTGTTGAGGATCAGTGCCACTAGCTGTTGTGTCAATGAGGCCTTCACAGGGGAGAGTCTAGTTGACACAATCTCTGCTGGCACTTCAGGACTGTGTTGTGGTCGTGTCTAGGCGCAGGTCCTCTATCTGGTCTGGATATGGCCCAGATCTGGCTGACTACAACCTTGGGATAAACAGAGACTAATATTAGCGCAGATGCCATTCTTATGATGTAACGAGTACATCAGGTGTTATGGGAAGTGTTCCCGGTTCCTGCTGACCTAGTTCATGCAGGCTAACAAATAATTTAACTGATTTGAATAATAGAAATTGATAATGTTCTATGTGTATGCCAGGTTAAAGAGATGTGTTTTTAGAGTTGTGTGTTATTGTGTGCTGTAAGTCTGTGTTGGTTCCTGCCCTGCTTCCTGTGTCCTCCCTGCTGCTGATTCTCCCAGCGTGGCAGCCAGTCTGGTGCTACTTCAGTCACATCTCCAAGTGTTGAACCTCTGGTCCCTTGAGCTGCTGCCTTGTCTTCATCATTGTCATCACGTCTGGTGCTGCCTCATCCTCGATCCTGTCCTCCTGTTGTTTGCCCTGCCCTACTGTTTGGACTGTGTTCACGCCTCACCCTCCTTGTGTCGTGCCAATTGTTGTTAATAAATCACTCGTTCTGTGTCTGGGTCTCACACAGAACAGTGACACACCCAAAGTTGTTCCCTCTGAGATTTTTAAATACAAAACTATCTGGCTTTTAGTGATGATTATTTATTATAATTATTTGATATAATGATTATACCCATAATCTGTTACACATGAGCAATTACTAATAATTTAGTTTAAATTAATATAAATATATATAGATAATATGTAATATAAATATGATTTGAACTCGGTAGATAAAGCTTTAAAAATGACTACAAGTCTCTGTATACTCTGTATATAATCAACTAAACTAACTTCATAACTTTCATCTGCTCGATATAGCAAGATATTTTCTTCTTGCTGTGTAAATACATTTATGTACTTCATGTTCTTCAATCTCTTATTCTTCAGCAAAAGAGAGAATTCACACTGTCTCTCGAGACTGTCTCTCCATTTCAGTTTCACTATTTTTCAAGGCATGTTATTGGCTGTTCACTACTAATGTCACACTTGCATGTGTCACTCCATGAACTCAGGAACAAAGCTTGAGTTGACAAAAAGTTGATGATCAGTGTCATGGTCAAAGCCTGAATGGATTGGTTTGGTTTTGTCAATTCAAAATGAATTCCATTACTCTGAATTTGTTCAACTGCCATTATGGTACGAGCCCCGTTTACATGAAGCTGGTTTCAGTCCCTACCCGGGTAAATTTAAGTTTGGTTTTGCATGCTCAAGAAGGTGGATTGGTTTTTAGAGATGTTCATTGCTAACCTACCCTGGAGCAGGTTTTATTCTGGGTTAGAGATTATTTGGTCCAAAACTTGACCAATCAGCTGTGAACAAAGTGACAATAAAGCCACTCCCTCTGCATCTCTCACTCCAAATAAAAGGGGTCCTATAATGCCCCTTTTTACAATATGTAAAATAAGTCTCTGATGTCCACCGAGTGTGTGTGTGAAGTTTTAGCTCAAAATACCCCCACAGATCTTTTTTATAGGATGTTAAAATTGTCACTTTTTTAGGGTGAGCAAAAACGCGCCGTTTTTGTGTGTATCCCTTTAAATGCAAATGAGCTGCTGCCCCCAGCCCCCTTTCAAGAAGAGGGCAGAACTTCAAGAGCTTGTGTTAGCAGATCTGATATCTCACGCAGACATGCTCTTAAAATGTCAGAAACTGTTCAGCCTTTTATGTTCAAACCGGAGTCAGTGATGGAGAGACTCACAAAGAAGTGACAAAATGTAGAATGCAACAGGATGTTTATGAATGGTTATTTGATGAATTTATAATATATGAATAATTTATAATATATAGCATATAATATATTAATATAATTATTATAAACTTTGCATTTAAATTAATATAAATAGCCCATATACAACATACATTAATATAGCTTTAAACTGATTAAGCTTACGTTTTCCTTTAAGCTTTTTGTGAACATATATTATTTAAATTCACTTTATTCACTTGCATTGATATAGTCAGATATTTTCTTTTAGCTGCCTTCTCAAACTTTCGCTGTAGCAGCAGTGTTTATTCCTGCTTTGTAAATCATAACAATCTCTTAATATTAAACAGAGAAGTGAACTACGCGCTCTCTCTTGCAAGAAGTCTTTATTAATCTGACACTCCAAGGCTGGAGACACATTTCAAGGTAGGAAGGCATCAAGGCATGTCCGAATCCAATGTTCGAAGACATTAAAAAAATCTTTCAACGAATGCTGTAAACATACAGGGAGACCTGTCAGCTGGTATTATTATTAAAGGTTAAAATTAACAACTCAAATTACAAACCTGATTCCCAAAAAGTTGGGACACTGTACAAATTGTGAATAAAAAAGGAATGCAATAATTTACAAATCTCATAAACTTATATTTTATTCACAATAGAATATAGATAACATATCAAATGTTGAAAGTGAGACATTTTGAAATGTCATGCCAAATATTATTTTTATATTACACATTCCAAAAAAGTTGGGACAGGTAGCAATAAGAGGCCGGAAAAGTTAAATGTACATATAAGGAACAGCTGGAGGACCAATTTGGGTATAAAAAGAGCCTCTCAGAGTGGCAGTGTCTCTCAGAAGTCAAGATGGCCAGAGGATCACCAATTCCCCCAATGCTGCGTCGAAGCAATATCAGAAAGGAGTTTCAAAAAGAATTTGAAGTTATCATCATCTACAGTGCATAATATCATCCAAAGATTCAGAGAATCTGGAACAATCTCTGTGTGTAAGGGTCAAGGCCGGAAAACCATACTGGATGCCCGTGATCTTCGGGCCCTTAGACGGCACTGCATCACATACAGGAATGCTACTGTAATGGAAATCACAACATGGGCTCAGGACTACATCCAGAAAACATCGGTACAAAACAATGGTAATCCACCGTGCCATTCGCTGTTGCCGGCTAAAACTCTAGAGGTCAAAAAAGAAGCCATATCTAAACATGATCCAGAAGCGCAGGCGTTTTCTCTGGGCCAAGGCTCATATAAAATGGACTGTGACAAAGTGAAAAACTGTTCTGTGATCAGACGAATCAAAATTTAGAATTCTTTTTGGAAAACCGGGACACCATGTCATCCGGACTAAAGAGGACAAGGATAACCCTAGTTGTTATGAGCGCTCAGTTCAGAAGCCTGCATCTCTGATGGTATGGGGATGCATGAGTGCGTGTGGCATGGGCAGCTTACACATCTGGAAAGGCACCATCAATGCTGAAAGGTATATCCAAGTTCTAGAACAACATATGCTCCCATCCAGACGTTGTCTCTTTCAGGGAAGACCTTGCATTTTCCAACATGACAATGCCAGACCACATACTGCATCAATTACAACATCATGGCTGTGTAGAAGAAGGATCCGGATACTGAAATGGCCAGCCTGCAGTCCAGATCTTTCACCCATCATAAAGAGGACTGTGACAAAGAAGACCTAAGACAGTTGAGCAACTAGAAGCCTGTATTAGACAAGAATGGGACAACATTCCTATTCCTAAATTTGAGCAACTTGTCTCTTCAGTCCCCAGACGTTTGCAGACTGTTATAAAAAGAAGAGGGGATGCCACGCAGTTGTAAACATGGCCTTGTCCCAACTTTTTTGAGATGTGTTGATGTCATAAAATTTAAAATCTTGTAAAAACGTATTTTCTTCCTTAAAATTATACATTTTCTCAGTTTAAACATTTGATATGTCATCTATGTTGTATTCTGAATAAAATACTGACATTTTTAAACTTCCACATCATTGCATTCTGTTTTTATTCACAATTTATACAGTGTCCCAACTTTTTTGGAATCGGGTTTGTAATAATAGTTATCTTAGACGGGTAAATCTGCGTTGTGTGCACAAATACTATGTTTCTCAATGCCGCTAAACATCTTTGGTGACCGTCACGTAGGTGGGGGTCAGCAGCTTATATACAGTGACCTTGCATGTGGTGGGGAAAATGTGATTGGTACAGATTGTCCATTCAAGAGGTTACAGGTCTTCATTGGATTAATTAAAACCCATACCTCGTCAATACATGTGTTCGACTTCATGTGTTGCTGCACAGACTGAATGCCGTATGCAAACGGTCTGCGCAGCACATTGACTAATTTTGTGTGAGTTTTACATGGGCAGTGTGAGAGTATAAGACAGAACCTGAAAGTGTGTGTCAACAAAACTGTTTAAAGGTGCTGTATGTAAGAATGACAGCTAGTTGTTGAAATTGGTACTGTGGTCCAAATTCAAAATCCAAATTCCCTCCTCCTCAGACTCAACTCTCACATAGGTTGCCAGTTTGAGGACACGCACAGGATTGAGCGCAATTGACAATGGAAGGCGAGGAGACTTACACACTACACTGTAAGTTGAGGAGTTGATTTTTCTGCATTTTAATGTGCTTCCGTTCATAGAGTTTTTTAGATGGATGCTGAGGCTTTTTAGGTCGGGTAGAATCTGCGATTTCTGACCCAGTTTGTTTGCTGGCTTCCATGGCAGCAATATGCTGTTTTACGCCAACTAGCAACCTGTGGTGTCAAAATACTATTGGGAACTGGCAACGTGCTGTATCACACAGACCAAAAGAAAAACAGACATTCTGACACGGAAAGCACATTTCAAAGTAGAATAACTGTCTGTTGGTTTTCAGAGAAACGAGTATGTGAACTTGGCATGTTTCCTAAATATCTGCAAACATATGGTATTTTTATGCTTTAGTACAGTCAAAACTTACATACAGCACCTTTAAATAACATATTTATGTGTCGTAAAAAGCCAAATCAATTGTCAATCAATCAACTGATGATGATGATATTATTATAAAGTTGTCTGATTCACTGATCTCCCTATACGAGTCTAATCATTGATTATAAGTGTTTTGTGAATTTAATACATCAGCTCTGTGAGTTTATGACCCAGTAGTGCTGTGAAAATGAGATATTCTCTAATATATATAAGCAATGATCATGCTTCCTCCCCTCATATTCCCCTGAGATGAGAGATTTATGTATTTTATTTCTGGAAAAAATCCTGCGATCATCATTGGAGGATTTTTTGGACAGAGGCTAAAGACTACAGCCAGTAGTAGGAGCTAGTTCCGCATGTTTTCAACCCGCCCATGGGGGGTGCGCTCGCACTCACACTCATTCATGTAAATGGAGCGGTGCGGATCAAACTGAGTGTTTCAAATTTTCAAATGAATTCCTATTAAAGTTAAGCTTCCATAGGCATGATCTGAAAATGCGCCAGAATGAACACGCACCGTGAATGACTGCCACGCCCGCGCTTACCTCAGCTCTTCGCTCTCGTGATGAATGTAATCTCACTCCTGCTGTGTTTGTGCTGTGACACTCGCTCGGCTCACTCACATTATATTGAACAGACACGTTCAGTTTTTAATTGTAGTGTCTGTTCTCTAACTGAACTAAATGATTTTATTATGAAAATGAAAACAACGATAGGGGCGTTGCTGTGGTGGGCAAGTGATCCAGTGAACCAGTAGCCATGGCTTTGGGAGTGGCCTCGTAGGGCAGTGAAGCAAGTGCATTCTGGGAGTTGTTGTCTTTCATCCACATGAGCCAAAAATACATTTTCTGTCTTTTCTCAGTCTAGAAGGCACCAAATTCAAAAATAATTTCACATTTCTACTACATAAATTACCCAGTTTAAATACACATTCATCTTCCCAGCGCTGAAGTACCCCTTTAACGCATCAACCCTGAACATCAAAAACAAGCTATTAAGAGGTCACATCTAAAACAACAGCAAAAATAAAATCACATAAAGAAAATAAGACAAATCCACTGTATAATTATTTAATGTCGCAATGCAAATAATGTAAAATAATTTCATGTCGCAAATCTCGCATAACAGTTCCTCAAAGGAGTAGTTTACTTCAGAATTAAAATGTCCTGATCATTTACTCACCACCACATCATTCAAGATGTTCATGTCTTTCTTTCTTCAGTCGAAAAGAAATTAAGGTTTTTAAGGAAAACATTCCAGGATTTTTCTCCATATACTGGACTTCAATGGGGTACAATGGTTTGAAGGTCCAAATTGCAGTTTCAGTGCAGCTTCAATGGGCTCTACACGATCCCAGACGAGGAATAAGGGTCTTATCTAGCGAAACGATGTCAATTTAAAAACAAAAAACAAAACAAAAATTTATATTGTTTTTTTTTGTTTTGTTTTTAAAGCATGGGTGTCAGAACCATTGTGGGTGGGACAAGACCCACCCACTTTTTAAGACCAATGATATTGGACCCACTCACTTTTACCGTCTCTAATTTAATCCATGTCTGTTCACCTACCCCTAACCGAATAACACTTTATTATTGAACACACGTTAGACACTTTATTTCCACTTTTTGAATATTTTCTTCATTTTTATTGAAAATGAATTCTTTTTTCCAATCTGATATGTGATCGGAAAAAGGATTAGAGCAAGTTCAGCAAAAGGCAGATTCGAACCTCAGGTTGATTTGTGTCAAAATGTTCTGTCATGTGTCTTACCCCCACACTACTGCCACTGTAAATAATCCATAATAATAATGTCTTCCATAATTTTACCTGCCCCAACCAGACCTTTAGTAAAAAAGGCAGCCTATTTGAACTTAAAGGTGCACTATGTAATATTTTTTCAGTAAAATATCCAAAAACCACTAGGCCAGTGTTATATATTTTGTTCAGTAGAGTACTTACAATATCCCAAATGTTTCCAACTATTTGTAAATTGTGAGAAAATTGCTATTTTAACCAAGGAACCGGGACATGTGAGGGAGTCACCTGTCAATTACATCATATCTGCGTTACCCTCGGTTTCCTTGGTTTTATTTAGCAGAAACGCTTTACTCTTACTGCAGTGTGCAACAAGCGTCATAGCAGCGAATGCACAGAGTAACGTCATAACATAATTTTCAACACACTCAGATGTATCTAATATGATACGTTACCTCATACTCATGACTGTCAATATGCATGCAAAAGCAGAAATGATGCCGGCAAGTGTGGCATAATAAAAGTCCCGCTGCTTGCAAGGCACATGTTGTGTTCATCTTATTATCAATCACTCCAGCGGTCTTGCCTAGCTCCCACAACACTCGGCCCTGCTCTGCTTCATACTACAGTAACGTTAATGATGACATCCATGAACATGATTTCTGCCCGAGTCCTATCCCGATTCTTTTCTGCCGGCTGTGAGGTGAAGACCACATGTCCCAAGATTCTGTGCTCAAACTTGGCGTCATCAAACTACACCTTTGTTTTGAATAGGCGACCTCTAGCGGACGGAAAAGTTACATAGTGCACCTTTAATGTAAATGGCATCTACTCCAGTAAAAATTTTATGGGGGAGCCACCCACATTTTTTTTTGCTTTTGACGTCCATGTAAAAAGTATATACATTTTTATATTTTTTAGAAAATGACAGATTGTTTTGCTAGATAAGACCTTTATTCCTCGTCTTGGATCGTGTAGAGCCCTTAGAAGCTGCACTGAAACTGCAATTTGGACCTTCAAAACGTTGTACCCCATTGAAGTCCAGTATATGGAGAAAAATTTAATTTCTTTTTCGACTGAAGAAAGAAACACATAAACATCTTGAATGACGTGAGGGTGAGTAAATTATCAGGACATTTTAATTCTGAAGTAAACTACTCCTTTGAGGAACTGTTATGCGATAAAATTATAAAAATATGGTTGTCACAACACTGAATCTCATGCTGTAAACTTTGTAGATTACTGTAATTAATTATATTAAATTGATACCACATCATCCTTACAAGCAGAGACTGGATTCTGAATGAGAGCAGTGAATCAAGCAGCTATGTGATGGTTATGTCATTAACAATGGGACTTTTTCACAGGCTGTGTAACACATTTCAACTGTTATAAAAAAAAAAACATTGAACCTACATTTTTAACTATTTTTTGGTCCCCCTTTTCATTGATTTTGGTTTCTAGCTAACATTTTTATAATAGGAGCTTGACCAGAATAATTTTTGAAGTGTTTTATGATTATGATTATCTGAAATAATAATATTTGGTCCACCAAAAGTTAAAGAGATGATAGCCAGTACTATTGCTTCCCTAGGAATAACGGTGAAAGACAGCGTGAGGATTCTGGGTGTCATAATTGACTCATCCCTCAGCTTTGAAAAACAGATCAAATCTGTTTTGAAAAGTAGTTTTGATCAACTTAGACTGATTTCTAGGTTAAAACCCTTTCTTACTGTTAAAGATTTGGAGATTGTTGTTCATGCTTTTATTACCTCAAGACTATTTATTACCTGCAACTCCCTCTATGCAGGGATCAGTCAGTGACAATTATCTCGTCTGCAGCTTGTACAGAACGCCGAGGCCAGGTTTCTGACCGGTACAATAAAGGAATCACATTACTTCAGTGTAATTCTCTCTTCACTGGCTGCCGGTTCAGTATAGGATTGATTTTAAGATTTTATTATTGGTTTTGGTTATTGGACTTTGAAATTGATGGATCAAATGTTGTTGGCAGTCCCTCGTTCAATGAAGAAGTCAAAGGGTGACCGAGCTTTTACAGTAGTTGCTCCTAAATTGTGGAACAGTCTTCCACTCTATATACGCAGGCTCCATCTATTTGTTTTTAGGTCTCAGCTGAAAATGTATAATTTTAACCTAGCATTTGAAGGAGGGGGACCTTAAGTAATTGTCTCTATGTGTGTAGGCATGATAATTGTTATGGCATTTATCATTTATTTTTACTTTTTATACAGTCTTCTTCTAAAATGACTGTGAAGCACTTTGGGCAACAAAGTTGGGTTACACTTTATTTTAAGGTGACATTGTTACAGTGTAATTATACATTTAAGTACTGAGTAATATTGATTAACTACATGCACTTACTATAGGGTTAGGGTTTGGTTTTGGGTTAGTTGCATGTAATTATGCATAATTTACTTGTGGTATTACTATAGTAAGTACATGTAACGTAATAAGGACACTTTAAAATAATGTGTTACCCAAAGTTGTTTTAAAATGTGTGTTTTAAAAAGTTAACTGAAAGTAACTGACAGATCTTAAAATAGGCTATGTTAGTGTCAGTGTGGCAAATATGAAAAGATCAGCGGTGGCGGCATTTCAGTCTCCACCAGGCTAGAGTACAATAACGCAGTGACAAGTTGTGTACTTCAAACTAGTTTATTCTTTGTTTTTTTTTGTTGTTGTTTTTTTTACTCCAAAAATTGCCATTAACTGTAGCTGCTGTAGATGTACTGCTCTTCTTCCACTTTCTTTCCCACACACGGGCTCTCCCCCTTTTGCAATGCATTGTCATCTTGTCTATCGATAAACTGGTTGGCTTGACTCTCTCTATCTCCGTGTACTCATTCAGACTCTAGTCCTGACAGAATGTTGCCTGGTACATAATATTCTTGGGATGGTCCATAAAGGCTGCCTCTTCCAGGGGAGAGAGCAGGCCTTTTTCTTGTCAGATGGGCCTTGATCGAGTTAAAGATGTGGTGCTGTTGCTCTGGTCTGACAGCAAGAATGCTGTGAGATTTACAGATGTTGCCATAAGATATTGACGGTCTTAGGAGTCAATTAGATGAGAGGGGTGCTACCAGAAAAGAAGCCAAACACGTAAGCCATTATGTTATTACAAATAACACAGGAGATGGGCACTATAAACCACATCATCCACTCATAAGGGTCTCTAATGATTAAGCTGGAGTGAATCGCTACATTCAGCAGGATCACATGAGTACAGGTGAACATGTAGAACGGCTGACGAAGCTGTTTCTTCACCAGACTCAGAACAAACATGCAGAACCCTGAGAGGTACAAGGCAGAAGAAATGAAGATATGGTATTTGCTGAGCATGTGTATGTACTCCTCTCTCTGCACCGGAGTGAAGAAATAATCCATGACCGTTTCTCCATAGAAGTAAATCACGCAGAGCAGAAAGTACCAGCTTAGGGTTCTGAACCACGGCATGTAGTAACAGTGATACACATTGTAAGCAATTCTGATAATCTGATGGAAGCACCTGATCTGAACGCACAGAACACTCATCATCAGTGCCTTTGGTCCTAGATAAATAGTGATGAAGATGAAGGAGATCATAGCCAGAGTCATCCATTGTGAGGAAAGGCCTGAGAGGACTTTGCTGAGAAAATCTGGTGTGTCATTGGCAGGAATGGGAACTTCAGGAACCCTGTAGTCTGGTTTAGTCTCATTGTCCAAGGCTCCAGCTCTCTCTTTATCCTCCAAGTGTTGATGTTGCTGCTCCAAAGGAAGGTGTTCAGTATAATCCTAGAAGAAAGACAATGATGCTTAGATGGAGATCGATATGTAAACTTTCTTGAATTAAATTCTAAGCATGTAAACTACAGCATGTCTGACAGTTATGGAAACCTCACCTGAAGGCCATTGTCCAAGCTTGATTGAGGTGCCACAGTGTCCTCAGTTGGACTATCTGAAGCTTGGGGGACATCAACTTTACAGTCTGACAAGGCAGAGACTGAAAGTTGGGGGGCATTAAAGTCGAGAGTGTTGACATGAAAGTCACACATGACACTCCTGAGAGCATGGACGACGTCGACATTCCATTTGGATGAATCACACACACAGTCTTGGAAGACGTCATCATCATCGATTTTAGGGTGAGCAGTAGGGAGGACTTCAGGGTCACTGGTGGTGATGTGCTGAGAAGTCTGACCTAAAGAGTGTAATGACATCAACATAACCATATTAATAAATACCTACATTACTGCAACTAAGCTTGCTGTAAATTATGAAGTTACTTCTTTGGGGAGCATTCATTCACACAGGACACATTCTTGCTTTCCACTTTTTGAGTTTAAATTAAATTAGGTGTCACATCATTAAATTAAACAAAAACATCATGTAATTAATATTCATGCACAAACTGGACTTGCCAGCATAAAGACTGAAATAATTTTCAATTTCTGTGGAAATTTTATCAATGGAAAGGTGTGTAATGTCGTGTATCAAGTGTCTCGTTTATTATGAATTCTAATCTGTAGTAAAATTTCAGTTTTTAATTCATGTTTGTGCATGTATGTTGTGTTGTGCTTTAAATTACACGTTCAGTTTCTAACTGAACGTCAGCTGTGCCCCTACATTTCTTACTTGTCGTGAAAAAGCTTTAAACATGAAAATAAGTGTAGAGCCCTGTGCAGACTCCAGTACACAAATCAAGTTACATATTCTCATAACATGAACATAGCATTTACCATCACTGCTACCCATGGGTAGTACATCAGTCTGGTCCACTTTTTCATTTTGACCTGAGTTTGTGTTCTTGACTTTCTTCCTTTCTGTCAGAAGTACAGCACTCAGTCCCAGTAAAGTAAGTAGTACCATTTTGAACGAGTTACACCGTACAGGCTGCAAGATGCGCGAGAAACACTAGAATGAGCAACTGCAGATGATGCGGGCTGAGCAAAGTGAGTCTTTATTATGAGCGCTTATTACTGTGACATCACAGTCTAACTGACATTCCAATGCTGCTCGTAGAACGCCGTTCTGTGATTTTGCTCTGTGGGCGGGGACAGAGCCATAGAAAGCAAAATCACAGAACGTGGATTTGCAGTTATCAATTTTGTGTCAATATGTTGAATTTTGGGGTAAAATCATACCTATTGTATTGAAAACTATTCAGTTTATATATATATATAAAAAGTTGAAGGTGAAGTTGAAAGTTGATTACACAAGAAGTGATAGTAAAAACTGTGGCCAAATTTATGTTTATATTTAAATCTAGTGCTTTACAAAAGTCTCTGAGATGTTTTGGGGTAATGTAGGGGTCAGACTAGGCAAGAAAAAATATTAACCTGATATAAAAACTAGAGGGCCTAATCTATGAGATGTCATCATCATTAAAAAAAAATGTCCCGTTAATATAGTGAAACCCGCTAAACACCAACTAGTGAGCCAGACTTCACAAGTTAAAAAAGATTTGGGTCTATGAAAGGGGCAATCATTTATATTTCTGTAAGTCTCGGGTTATGTTTAGTGGCAGAGGTCGTGTTAGGTGATAGAAAATATAATTAACCTAGGCTACTATAAAAACAACGGACGTCTATGAGATGTGCCCTAACTAGTGAAACAAACTTAAGTGTGTGTGTTTGTGTGTGACACTGAGTGAGTGAGAGAGATGGCGCTGTGTTCAGTTCACTCGTCTCACAGCCACAGTGTGAGGAAACTTCGCCAGGCAACTTCAATAAGACTTTCTACTCTCTAACAGCACACGGATTACACCGCCTCACAAGGATGTGACTCCAGACGACGATCCAAATGTGCTTTTCTGGAGTGTTATACTGACACACAAATCAGAAATCTGCGGAGCGAGTGAGTTTGCGGAGCGAACGGGTTTTTCCGCGGGATCAATGGCGCTACATATGTGAGAAAACGCACAAAGAATGCAACTGGCTTTGAAATCACGCTGCTTGTGATTCTGAAGTTCTTTTGCGCATGGAACTATGAACGATCCAGAGCTCACGCCGACTTCCAAGGCGCTACAGCGAATGGCTTCGTCTTTGCCCGGGGATGAGAGCGCTCTGTCCGGCAGCGTGTGCATCCCCGAGCGCAACGGGATTTTTTTCATCCACTGCTTTATCTGTGGGAGTGGAGTGACCCCGGGAAAAGAGTTGAGCTTACAGGTAAAATACCAGCGAGAAAAGGATAGCCCGTTTTTCCCTTTCCTGCAAGGCCAGGACCCGGCTCCTGGCGCGCCGGAGATCGGTCCGGATGGGGACGCTCTGGTGTGCGCCGTGTGCCATTGCTTCCTGCGCGAACAGTGGAACTCATTTGAGCGCAACAGGACGCCCATCGAGAAGCGCATGTACTGGCTCAAGAGACCATACCAATGCGATTTACGGAACATTACCTACGATCTTGAGCGGAGAATGAGCGTTAGTAATTATGACGCCAATGAGTCGGACATTTCCTCATTCTCTGATAATGACTTGTCCGAGCAGGACTTGGACCTGTCAGCGTGTGTAATGAATAGCAATAATGCCACAGGTTTCCGTGCGTCTAGTAAAGCTTCAAGAGAAGGCAGTAGAAAGAGCGCAATGAGTGTTAAGAGCAGTCCTGAGTCAGCGCGATATCCGACCAGAGTTTATACAGCTCAGGACGTACCTAAATCAGATCGGCGTGCGACTAAAATCATCAATCACATATCGCACTCATCGGTGTCCATGGCTGTCCAGCAGTATGACAGTCTATCTGTGCGCACAGCCATGCAGGATAACGGCATCATTACGTGCAATAAGCAGTGGATACATGCGTCCACCGGTGAGTTAGACGCGACTGACAGCTGCGAGATCGACATCACCAGCGATGATGAGAGAGAGCGCGCAGCATCATCGCACTTTGAAGTAGAGAGGGGTCAAGGTGCCAAATGTCACTCCAGTATTTCTGCTGACGAATGCGTCTGTTATATTTGTGGAAGCAAGCTTACAGCAGGAGGCCGCTTCAGAGTGTTTGTGCAGAAGCAGGAGAGAGCGTCCAGTGAACCGTTTTTCCCTTTTCTGTGGCTCCACACTCCTCCACCTGGTGCTGTGCCACTCAACCTGGGTGGATATACTATGGTTTGTACCACTTGCCACTCCTCCCTCATGCAGCAGTGGCGAGGGTTCGAGCTAGCAGATGTGCCAGTTCTCCAGCGACTCTATGTAGTGCCCCTCAACACTGGTGCTGCAACCCCTCTTTCTCCACCTGCCATGAATGAATGTGTGGATGGATTACCAAAAATCCACCCTCTTCCCTCCGTGCCACAGAATCACAGGGAGGCCTGCTACCTATGTGGGCAGTACTGCGGTCGAGAGGTCAGGACGGCATACACCCATGCTGGTGCAAGTAAAGGCCGCAGTGCAATGTATTTTCCATTCATAAACCAGCTACCATGCCCTCCAAATGCTCAGAGTGTACGGAATGGACAGGTACACTGCTGTGTCGCATGTCACAGCATCTTGGAGGGGGTCTGGGCAGAGTACTGCCTCTGTCTAAGTGAGGAGCTCATTACTTCCGTCAGCACGTTCCTTGAGAGATACCACCTGGCCATGGGAAGAGGAGGAGTCTTGGTATCCCCCACCAGAGGACCTCTGTCGACCCCTTCTCAGTCTGCCATGACAACCACAAGCCACACCTCCATCTGTTACTTGTGTGGGGAGGAGCTCACTGGAGGAACAGAGTATCAGCTTCACGTTAACCCTCCGGGGCGTTGTGGAGAGCGAGAACCCTTTTTTCCTTTTCTAACTGTCCACCCTCCCGCTCCCCGTGCCCGCCCTGCTGATGCCACAGGCCTTGTGTCTGCCTGTGCATTGTGTTACCATGACCTGCTGGGGCAGTGGACCCAACATGAGAGTCAGGGCTCAGGATCAGGCCCGTCCAGCAGCCCCTGGGCACGCCAGTATAACTGCAACACATTCATCTGCTTCTTCTGCAGGAAAGAGAAGAAGAGACCTCTTGGGCTGAAAGCAGTGTGCGTTGACCGCTTGCCTGTGTTCCTCTATGCCCCAAGGGTCAGCCAGACCCTGGTAATTGACAATGGCAAGCAGTTAACAATTGGCTCCTGTGTGGAATGTAAGTCCATGGTTTTGGCTGGACAGAACATGAAGCCGGTCAGTGGAAGTGCACAACACAAGGTAAGAATGTTGTGGGCTAGATTGCTTATTATCCCAATCTTTAGACTCTTACAAACAGTTTTACATGTTTAAAAAAAAAAAAATCATTAGAACCTCAGATTACTTTTTTTTTTTTTTTTTTTTTCTAGCAACCACTAGATGGTCTTTCAGAGTCTTCTGGGGCCTCAGTTAGCACAGTTTATTAGGCAGCTTGGCTGGAACTGTTTCTGGGCCAGCATGCAAAAGTTCATCTGATGCACTGATGAGTGAGTGTGCCAAGTGTTGAAACTAAAGTTTTATGGCAGACTGCTGTTCTTTCTAGTGAGTGGGGCGGCCATAGCAGGCAGGGGGTAGATCAAGTATGGAGCCTGTCGCATTAAATAAATAAAGATTTTGCAGACAGTCTAGTAGTTGTAAGCTCTGTTTAAAAACATTCTTCACAGAGGCCAACTCAAGCTTTTGTTGGTCTCCTGGTGTGAGCACATAGTTTTTGTGTGTGTAAGTGTGTGATGTTTCAGAGAGACAGAACAGACACTTTTCAGAGTGTTACAAACAAAACCACCTATTTCATGACACATTATATGACAATTTGTGAGAGGGTTTTTGGGTTGTAAATGGCTGTATTCACATATTATCTATAGATCTTATTATCAAGGCAGATGTTTTTTTTTTTTTACCAAAAGTGTCTCTTTTTTTATTATTGATGTATTTTTTAAATATTTATTGTGTGTGAATTTCATATGAGAGCGGTGCAAACAAGTTTTACAGATAGTGGCACCAGCTCTTTATTTTCTAGCACCAGTGGAATAGGGGAACCAATAATAAAGGACACAAACTAAAGTCAGCAATAGTATTGCATATTTTGTCCCACTGAAATGCACATTTGGTAGTAAAACACTGATTTTAATTCTACTTAGGGTTTGCCCTTCTTCTGCAGCATTCATACTTTTACAACAGGTTAGACAATGGTAACTACAGATAAAACCATGCGTGGCTCCTCACTACCTTCTACTTGTTACATCTCTGAAATTTCCAGTAACAGCGTTCAGCGCTTCTACAGAACCCAGATTTTCAACCTATAGGGTTTTTTTTTAATTTTTTTTATAAACCCTATAGAAACAGAACAGTAAAGGAAATTTGTAAGTCTAATTCTAGTTCTAAATAATAATTTGAAACTATTTGCAAATAATATTTGTATTAATTTGCATTAAAATGCTTTTATTTGTATGCCTAAAATGTGGAAAACTGAAACGTTTCTTGTCTGACAGGAATGACATGAATCATATATGCATATTCTCAATTCAAAATGGCCGTATTTGGGAAAAAAAGTTGAGTAGTTTGTATCACTGGATGTTACTGTCGGTCGTTTAACATTTGTGTCGCAAAACAGTTCACGTGTATTAAATGTTTCACTTGCCTCACTTTCTTTCATCTTTCACTTTCTTTAAACTGACACTTCACCCTGGAATTCGCACTCTGCTTCTGTGACTGGTAAACTCTGCCTACTTTGATTTGATTGGCCATCTCAATCATTTTGACATTGACGAACACTGTTAGACCGGACTGAAAATGTGACTTTTAAACCTTTTTGTCATCCTAACAACAACATACAGAGTGAAGTGCAGCAGAGCAGTGCAAGAATTTAAAAATTATAATTTAATAATTAATAATTAAATTATTATTTTAATCATTTGGCCATTTCAAATTATTGGAAAGGACTTGTCTCCCTCAGTGTCTATGGTGGATACGGCCCTGTCATTAACTGTTTTTCTCTTACTGATCATATTTCATACCATGAATTTTTGTTTTTAAATGAATGTGACTGATAACAAGGATTGCTTTTGTGCGCTGGTGCTTTATTCCAGTCTTTTAAAATAGTTAAATGAATGCTCGATACATGCCTTAAATAAATGTAACAATGTTAAGTATTTAATTAATTTTAAACAGTAACGCACACAGCTAGCGTAGAGAAGAATGACAGTCAACTATGTTGAATATTAAATAAGCATTTTGGGCATAAACATGTTACAAACAGTAAAATGATTGACATTGAAAAATGGCAGAATAGTGATTAAAATATTTAATACAAATAAATAAAGGTTCGTATTCATTAGGTCTTAACAGCCGCTGCTTTCTCAGATCAGCTTGGTTGGATTAAACTTCATGTTCCATTGAGTTTGGGAAATTCTGTACACAGTAATATCAGAATATCGCTTCTCCTGTCTCTGATAATGTTCAGATTTGTAAATCTTCTTGCGGACACTCATTTTAGGTGGCATTTAGTTAACTCGACGACTACAGTACACTGAAAAGTATACGTAACCTATATAACTTAAATAAATGTCTATTTCAAAACGGAGGTGCATCATGAAGCTCAGTCCATTATGGGTATGACTCTGTAAAACTCTATATGATATTTGTTATGAAAAAGTAATATTATGAAAAAAATGGCCATAATAAAAATGTAATTACTGTATATTCCTTTACTACGCTTATACAACATACATGACTAGCAGTAATATTTAATATAATTACACCACATTTCTGCCAAAATGCCATGGTTAATACAGTTCACTAGAGTAAATTCATTGTAAATGTTAGCAAGGATTGAGATTTGTGGATTGAAATGTCTTGTAACTTGTGTGTACAATCAATGAATCAATGATTTCACCTATGTATAGTGCTGTTGAGAATGTTGAGTCTGTTTCATCTGGTTTTAAATTAGTTTAAACTGGGCTGAACTGGTAAATACAGGTGCTGGTCATATAATTAGAATATCATCAAAAAGTTGATTTAATTCACTAATTCCATTCAAAAAGTGAAACTTGTATATTATGTTCATTCATTACACACAGACTGATATATTTCAAATGTTTATTTCTTTTAATTTTAATGATTATAACTGACAATTAAGGAAAATCCCAATATCTCAGAAAATTGGAATATTACTTAAGACCAATACAAAGAAAGGATTTTTAGAAATCTTGGCCAACTGAAAAGTATGAACATGAAAAGTATGAGCATGTACAGCACTCAATACTTAGTTGGGGCTTCTTTTGCCTGAATTACTGCAGCAATGCGGCGTGGCATGGAGTCGATCAGTCTGTGGCACTGCTCAGGTGTTATGAGAGCCCAGGTTCCTCTGATAGTGGCCTTCAGCTCTTCTGCATTGTTGGGTCTGGCATGTTGCATCTGCCTCTTCACAATACCCCATAGATTTTCTATGGGGTTAAGGTCAGGCGGGTTTGCTGGCCAATTAAGAACAAGGATACCATGGTCCTTAAAACAGGTAATGGTTGCTTTGGCACCATGTGCAGGTGCCAAGTCCTGTTGGAAAATGAAATCTGCATCTCCATAAAGTTGGTCAGCAGCAGGAAGCATGAAGTGCTCTAAAACTTCCTGATATACGGCTGTGTTGACCTTGGACCTCAGAAAACACAGTGGACCAACACCAGCAGATGACATGGCACCCCAAACCATCACTGACTGTGGAAACTTTACACTGGACCTCAAGCAACGTGGATTGTGTGCCTCTCCTCTCTTCCTCCAGACTCTGGGACCCTGATTTCCAAAGGAAATGCAAAATTTACTTTCACCAGAGAACATAACATTGGAGCACTCAGCAGCAGTCTAGTCCTTTTTGTCTTTAGCCCAGGCGAGACTCTTCTGACGCTGTCTGTTGTTCAAGAGTGGCTTGACACAAGGAATGCGACAGCTGAAACCCATATCTTGCATACGTCTGTGCGTAGTGGTTCTTGAAGGTGGTCCAGCTGCAGTCCAGTCTTTGTGAATCTCCCCCACATTTTTGAATGGGTTTTGTTTCTCAATCCTCTCCAGGGTGAGGTTATCCCTATTGCTTGAACACTTTTTTTCTACCACATCTTTTCTTTCCCTTCACCTCTCTATTAATGTGCTTGGACACAGAGCTCTGTGAACAGCAAGCCTCTTTTGCAATTACCGTTTGTGTCTTGCCCTCCTTGTGCAAGGTGTCAATGGTTGTCAAATGGAACCTTTTCACAATATTCTAATTTTCTGAGATACTGAATTTGGGATTTTCCTTAGTTGTCAGTTATAATCATCAAAATGACATAAAAGACATAAACATTTGAAATATATCAGTCTGTGTGTAATGACTGAATATAATATACAAGTTTCACTTTTTGAATGGAATTAGTGAAAGAAATCAACTTTTTGATGATATTCTAATTATATGACCAGCACCTGTAGTCTGTGCTGCATGGTTCAAATGGGTAACGCCATTTCGTTCCACTTTTTGAGAGTTTGGCGTAATTTAATGTTTGTCATTTGCTACAGAAACAGTGAATAGCCTAATCATACAGAGTTGACCAACTTAAAACTGTAAAAGTATCTGCTAATAAAATGTAGTTGCTAAATGGACCATTTAGTCACAGTCTGGAGGTCTGCTAGGCTGCTACTGTGAAAATGACTATGTTTTACTTTCGTTTACCCTGCTCCTTGTTCCTGTAACACTTTCCCATGATAAACGCTGGTGTTTCCTGATATACAGACGCTGGTCTCTGGAAGTTGAATGCAGAGGCTAGTCATGGATAGCAAATTGCTCCGTCTGTGGAAGTCATATGAGGTGAAGTTTGTGCGCCACTAGTCAACATCTTTTAGGAATAATGCAAAGCACAAGATACTGTTTGTTGTTTGAAAGCGAGACTGTGTGAAGGACTATACAGAAAAAGAAGAAATAAGTGTTACATTTATTGTATAATTTTGTATTAAGAATGAGAAAACAAAACCACGAATCAAAACTATTAAATTAAATGAACAAGGAAATATGGGTAACGCTTATACAATAAGGATTCATTAGTAAACATTAGTTAACTACTTTATGAACTAAGAATGAACAATACTTCTACAGCATTTATTAATCTTAATGTTAATTTCAATGGTTACTAATTATTAAAATCAAAAGTTGTATTTTTGTTAACATTAGTTAATGCACTGTGAACTAACATGAACAAACAATGACTGTATTTTTATTAAAATTGTTAGTTCATGTTAGTTAATAAGTTAACTAATGTTAACAAATGAGACCTTATTATAAAAAGTGTTACTGAAATAACTATAACTACTATAACTGTTGCTGAAATGTTCAGTAAAATCCTCCTAAAAACATTTCTAATGAATCCCATGGAGAATGTTGTAACAATGTGATACACAGCCAAATCCTCAGTGTTAAATGAACACTACTGGACACCTGCTGTTAACAAGCAGAATCACTTAGGAACAACAATAACAGAATAAAAGTAAACTGCAAATAAAAGAACACATTAAAAGAAAACAACATTACCAGATTCACTTACTACAAATCAGTTTGCCAATAACAGTTCTTATTGAGAATGAACAGGTTTAGCTAGGTCTTTTTGATGATTTATTGAAATTAACTTTCATTTCAAGTCACCATGGGGATTGTTCCATGACTTTTGTTAATTTTAATCTTTTTCAGAAAGTTTGTGTATTGTTTAAGAAAGAGATCGATGAAATCCTGATGAGGTTCAGTCAAATGACTATGATAAAGTGGTTTAAGCTTCTTTAAGTCTGATTTGTCTGAAGTTGTGGCATTAATGAACAAAAAGCTGTTGTGATGGAAAGATCACTGCAACACACTTAACAGTTAGGGGTGTGAGGATACACTCGTGTCACGATTCGATATAAATCTCGATATTGAACTCACGATACGATATGTATCCCGATATTTTAAGCTAAAATAAAGAAGAGGGTTTTTATTTTTACTTTTTACTGTTATTAAAATAATAATATTATTATTTGCGTATTATTATCAGGACCCACAAATATTCCCCATTGCATTATTATACATTATATTCAACATTATATATAGTCGATTAATGTAGTAATGTCACTGAAACTCTGTAAATTCGCTATTAATGCACTATAAATATAAGAATAAACCATCTAAAATGTTTTGAATAATCATACTACCAAAACTAAATGTGATCTGATGATTTAAATGATGTTTGTGCTTTCAATAAGGAGTGCCAGTGAGTTCAATTCAGCGACAGCATTTACTCACTCTCATGTTGTTTTCGCGTGTCACGCAATCATTTGAACGTCCGTGTTCACTACAGTATGCGCATTATGGTAAATCTGTTCATCATAAGCCATTGTTCGTGTCTCTTCAGAAGACTTGGGTTTGGATTAGACCACTCGATTAGTTCTTTTTATAAATTTATAAACTTTATTTTAAGTTTGAGAGGAATGGAAATGGAGGGACAGAAATTCCTCAGGTTTCATAAAGAATATCTTCATTTGTGTTTGGAAGTTAAACGAAAAATGACTTGATGGTGAGTACATGATGACAGAATTTACATTTGTGGTACATTTGTAAATTTGTGTTTGGGTGAATTATTCCTTATAAATAGGCCTACTACAGCAAGTTGAGCCTTGGATAAAACAACTCTATATCGCAAATCATTTCCATCAACGATACATATCACATTTTTATATCGCGATATATCATTTAACGATATATCGTTACACCCCTACTAACAATGTGAAAAAATTAAGAATAATGTAATCACGGGCTAATTTTCTGTTCCGGAAAACGGGACGTCTGGTCACCTTACTCTTTATGTAGTTCTTAAAAGTGGCCCAACTGTGAGTGTTGCCACCTAGAGGATCCACCAATTAGTGCAATCAAATCCAAGCATACGCAGAGAAGCCAAGTTCAGACACGCAAATGTGTGAGAGGCTATAAAATTTGTTTTGCACACATACAGTCCATGCATACATTTATTCATTTAGCAGACATAATTTGCTTCACGTGCATGTGTGTGGGTGACAAGTTGTCAACTGAAGCATTCTTTCATATTCAGCTGTGCCACACACACACACACACAAAAAATTTTATCAAGTAAAATTGTCCAACAGTGAGACCGGTGGGATAATATTTTAGAGGGAGACAGCATGTCTTTTGCCTTTCATGAAATACTAGGGAAAAGTCACGTGAGGAGGCAACACCTCCATTGCTCTTGGCTCATTACTCTGTCTATCTGAAAAGTCTACCTGTCATGCTTGCAGCAGGACCACAAAGCAGCATAAATGGGCAAACTGACAAGTTAGTGTAACACAGTGGCTTTCAGTCCTGGTCCTGTGGGTCCACCATACACAAGTTTTGTATGTTTGTACTATAGATGGAAAAAAGTGAGAAAGTGAGCATAGCTATGTCACACACGTTCCTTCCTGCCTTATGGTCACGGCATGAAAATATATATATTCATGATGATTTATCCTTCAAAATGAGCTGAATGAAGGACACAAAACAAATGCTGCCTTCCATAGATCCTTCAAATTGAGACAGCTTTCGGCGGCGATTAATGAGGTGGTAGCTGAGATATGCGTTCTTAAGGCCTGGTTATACTTAAATTTCTATGTTCCACTCCTCAGTGTGCACCCTCCTAATGATGAAAATTACGTCATGTGGACGGTGCACGTACGCGGACAGCAGAAGTAGGGCTTTACGACACAGCCTTCCATTTGAGAAGCACCCACTTAGTTCAGTTCATAAAGCTGATGATCTGAATAAAGTGTATCAATGCATAACTCGGGGCCGCCCGAGGTGTTTATACTTGACATACTCTGTAATTACAAAATGACAGACGGCAATGCAGAGGAAATATTAGCTAAATCTGCAAGAAACAAAAAAAAGCTTGGTATTTACCTTGCAGGTTAGATAATAGTTCATGTTTACAATTGTTCATTTTCACAACAAGGTGGAAACACTGTGCATGTAAACTGGATCAGTAATTTTAAACTTGTTGCTGCTACCTTTTTTCAGGATTGTAAGTGTTTCCTCACTACAGATATTTGACACAGTTTACAATGGTGTGTTAAATGGTGGTGGTTTGATTCATCGTACTCATCGTAATGCCTGGGACACACTAGAGGATTTTCAAATCTTAATTGATTTAAAAAACTGTGGAAGACCACAGACATAAGAGCAGTTTCAACCTATTTTTAGCATTATAATCCTCTGAATACACTAGAAGATTCACCCGGACCATGAGACTACACACCTGTCGATTGTAGTAACATTTTTACAGTGAGATGGGATCTTATGGAGACTCACAAGATCTAACGTGAAGAAAAACAGATGGAGGACAATCTACATTGTCAGCTGGTGTGAGTTTTGTTTTATGGGAATAAAAAGGATTAAAAAAAAGAATATGGGTGATGATCTTTCTCAGTACTCCACGTTTGTGGCATGTTTGTGGCTGCCAAATTTCTGCTATAGAAGCACACAACATCCGGTTGGTGAAGCTTGCTCGTTCTCATTGGCTGTCGCAGGGTATCACATCAGAGGCAGCCTAATCAAGAGTCGTAAATATCAAACATGTTGGATTTGTGTGGGCTCGACGTGATCGGGAGCAGTAAAATAATCGTAATAACACCACATAATTGAGAATTTTTGGGACAAAAAGTTGGTTGCGAGAAGCCTCGAATCGGGTCACCCACATTGAGGGTTGCTAATCAGGCCCAAAATCGGGCTTAAAGTCTTCAAGTGTGTGGCCAGCCTAAGTTGAATGGCCTTCTCTCACAGTGTGTAGGCTATATTATTAGTTTATTAATTTATTTAAATGGTTAATTGGTTTATTTATTAATTGGTTTATACCTTGTTGCAACATATGTTAAATTTAAATTAAATCTGTGCTATAACTTATCTCTAATGGTATATTATGTGTTTTAGTCCTTAGGACAATGATAGAGCTTGTTAGGAAAACTTTTGATTTGCAGCTCCTTTTTCTTAAAATATTTCTTCAGAAATACTTGAAATCACTTGTATCTTTAAATAGGTTTAGGACTTAGCAACTTTGGCCAATGTCATTGTTTTAACATTTTAATTATTGTGTAAATTATTTGTTTTAATGTACAGTATGTTGTGTTTTGTTTTATGTTGTGGATTTGATGTCTTACTCTGCCATTTTGGCTAGGTCTCTTTTTTTAAGAGCATTTCATTTTACCTGGTAAAATAAAGGCATAATAATCTGCAGTACTTATACGCTGCCTCAAAAGCTGTTCCTGAAGACCTCCTACCACTGCACATTTTGTATGTCTTTCTCATCTAATGAGATTGACCTGATTCAATTCATTCACCTGATTCAATTCATCAGCTCATTAGTAGAGACTACACGACTAGAGGTGGGTGTACTCAATAAGGGAGACACATAAAATGTACAGTGTTGGGTGGTCTTCAGGAACAGGCTTGGGAAGCACTGATGAGTCTAGACTGCTAGGAAGCCCTATAGACCTTATGAAACAAGTGTGCAGCCATTTTTAGAATTTTGTGTTTGAACTCCCGTTTTTCTGGTAGCGCTGTATATTTCTATACAGCACTGTCGAAAAGTAATTAGCTGGTGAAGTGGATTTACTTATTGCAGAGTTAATCAAAGTTATTATGAGCATTGTAATGATTGAAATGGATGTCATAACAAATGTCAGTAGACTGGGAAGATTTTAAAATAAGTGGTTAATTCATAAATCTGTAAGATCTTACCTTCATGCTGTGGAAATACAAACGGAAGACGGAACACAAAGAGCACAGCGCTGACAGAGCATCTAAATCTTGTTATATTTTTGAGATGATAGTATGCTGATTTAGCTATTGCTTTGACATGACTACTGAAACTAAGATCAGCTCCAAAATTACACCAATATACGGAATGCGGAAGGTCTGGCGGAGGCTAGTTATTTTACTTTATAACGTGTTAAATATGGATATTTTTTTACACAAACGCATCGCTTCACTTCAGAAGGCCTTTATTAACCCCCTAGAGCCGGGCGGATTACTTTTATATTGGATGGATGCACTTTTTTGGGCTTCAAATTTTGGGCTGCCATTATAATGCTTGGAAGAGCCAGGACATTTTTTTATATAACTCGACTGTATTCATATGAAAGAAGAATGTCATATACACCATGGCTTTAGGGTGAGTAAATAATGGGGTGATTTTCATTTTTGGGTGAACTATACCTTTAACATTAGCAGTCCTTTAGCATATTACTGTTTGTTGATTGCTCCATGGTATCCTTCCTCCAATGTTTCTATGTTTTTTTTCCTATGTATTTCCTATTTTGTATAGTCAATAGTCCGTACAGTATTCAGATGGCAAAGGTCACCTATATTCAGAAGGCGGCCTTGCAAGAAAAAAACAGATGGAGAACCTGTGGTCATCTGAGCTGTGAGAGATTTTTGAGTTGTCGTAGTATGGTAGTGATTATGGTTGAGCAGGTGTTAGAGTGCTGGATATAATGTCAGGGTGAACATCTGTGCGTATAAGAGGGAGAAAGCATGTAAAATGTACAAGTGTGAAATGGAGAGAACCGTTTCAAAGAAAGCAGCTTGTATACAGTGTCCCAAGCCATAATTATGAGTGAGACTGAGAGATCGATTCAGTTTACTTCCTTTAGCAAATAATTTATAGAGCATCTTTTAATAATCACATAATCATATGCTATTAGAGTCTTCTGTCAGATGTGCAAGAATAATTCATACCCGCAGGCATCTGAATCTAGAAGAGGCCTTTTCAGAGACACACCATCGTTGAGCATATGTCAGTTAATTGGCACTAGTTGTAACCGGTTGGCTTTTTGGACGAATCAGCGTTGAGCAGTCAGTGAGAGAGATCACTCTGATTGGATTGTTCAGCTTAGAAAACCAGTGCATAAGAAATAAAATGAAAATGATGAAAGCAAGCTTATGACGAGGTCGAGAGGACACACGCAGCCTGAGCATTCCAATATACAAATATTTTCATAGCGACATGGCCATCTGGAACGAAGAACGTTAAGACCAACTGATTAACATGTTTCATATTCAAAATGGTAAGCAAGAGCTGCTTTGTTTAAATTTTTTTATATTCAGAGTTCTAGTTTTGGTTTTCCTTTTTGAATAACAAATTTAGACTATTGTCACCTGCTGGTATAGACAGTTATTTCATCCCTACAGATGCAGAAAGTATGCGCTAGTTAGCCACTTTTTGTCTCAGACACAGGCAATGCAAGCTGACAACACATTTGGGTTTCTTTGCCGCTAGTTCTTTGATGACAATTTGGGGTGTCAAGGGCTTAAATGGCCAACAAGGTGTGAATAGTTGTTTGCTTTAGGTAAGGCACAAAGGGGTCAAACTCTGTCATTTGATTTTACGTCAAATGTTGTCACATCCTTCTATCAGATGTGTAGATGCAATTTACATCAGCAGCCATCTGAACCTAGAAGAGTGCTTTCAGGTATATACTCAGCACATCACTGTATTTTAAAGGAACACGGCGACTTTTTGAGACTTTAGCTTATTCACCGTATCCCCCAGAGTTAGATAAGTCCATACATACCATTCTTATCTCCGTGCGTGCCATAACTCTGTCTGATGCACCCAATTAAGGAATCTCATTCCTGCGTAATAATCAACTTTGCTGCCGTACCATGGGTGTAGCATGCGCAATGATATTACACAGCGCCTGAAAATCCCCAGCACGCTTTCTGTGCAAGCAGGTTGTCACGTTGGATATGTTGACTGTAGTTAGCTTATTTTCAGGCACTGCGTAATATCATTGCGCCGCTGCACCAATGGTATGGCAGCAAAGTTCCTTGATTATTATCCAGGAATAAGAGTATAGCTCCTAGCCATATTGGTCTTTTCATTTTCCGTAGGTCTTAGTACACAATGTAACTATACACATCACAACATGTAAATAGGAAAATGTTGGTGTTATTCCCTTACGAAAAATAACCATGGTTTTATTGTAGTAAAAGTGTAGTAACCATGTTTTTTTGGCTAATTGATTACCATTTATATAACCACAGTTTTACCACAAATACTATGGTTAAACTATGGTTAGAGTAGCAAAACCATGGTTAATTTGTGGTTACCATGGTTTAACTACAATAACCAAGGTTTTTGGTTTTATTTGTAGTAAAACCATGGTTAATTTTCGTAAGGGTTTACCTCCAGTCTTTGTGCTAAGCTAGGCTAGCGGTGAGTGCCTCAGACAGAGTTATGGGATAAAATGGTATGGTATGTTATACGGAGATAAAAATGGTATATATGGACATATCTAACTCTGGGGGATACGTGAATAAGCTAAAGTCCCAAAAAGTCTATTATAGATAGAAGTTAATATAAAATTAGTTGCTAGGTGCTTTTTGTTTTTTGCTATAGGGGTATGAAAATTCCCTATGTTTACTAACAGTATACTGCTGTCATGTATTTCAAACATCTTTTTATACCGAAGCGAAGAACAAAGAATAACTGTATAACATTTTAAAGGGCCAACAAGGCCAGCTGGTTAGGTAAGGAGCAAGAGGGTTGGCCTTTATAAAATATGGATTCGTAAGATTGGATTTTTGGAACACAGACAAGGGAAAACTACTGCTTGCTTTATTATAGGCAAATTACATGGCATGCTAATCTGCCGATATTGATAATCTCAAAATGGCCAAATATTGGCCAATATTCTGGTATGACTAGTTTTTTTTTCAGTAGTGGGCGGAACTAATGCACAAATATGAATTAACCCAGCAGCTCATCAGATCTTAGCGTGTTTTATATTGTTATTAGTAGTAGAATTAGTAGAAGTATTATTATATTATCAGTATTATTATTAGTTTTAAAATGATAAATATATATTCATACATGGTTTACCACATTTTAGTTCTATTCTATCAAAAAGAAAAAGAAAAATGCTTGATTGACTGATGTTAAAATTGTAGTTGTTTTGCTTTCAGATCATATATCTTATGCGTGTATCATAATGTTAAAAGCTGTGCCATTTTACGAAGATCAACTGAGTTTTATATGTACACAGGCATGTGTTGCCAAGGTGTGTGTAGAGCAGGGTTGCCAGGTCTGTGCAACAAAAGTAGCCCAAAAATAGCCCAATGAGATTTTCTCCACTGAATTTGTACCTCTGGGGGTGTTGGAGCACCAAATTCGTACTTACGGGGGTGGAAATCAACCCCTTAAAATTTTTTTAAAGTATCCCAATTCCATGGGAAAACCAGGGACTTGGCAACATTAGTGTAGCGGGTTTAAGGAGGTGGGTTTCTTACTGGTATGACATTTTCTCTTCCTCTGGGTCCTGCCTGTGGGTCTGTGAGATGAGATAAAAAGCAGAATTGCTGTTTGTCTCTGCTCTGGGTATGTCTAAAATAGCTCTGGTGTAATGGGAGCTGTATCAGAACCTGCTGCTAGAGTGACAAACTTTGTCTATGTTTAGATCTGAGCTCTTGGCTAATATTATCAGAAACACCATCATACCAACATAAGACAGCATCACTGGGTTCTAGTAGAAATAGTTTTAGTCTCTTATGCAGCAGGGCTAAGATTGCTATCCAAAAGACAACTATATATCCATTTGGCAGCACAATTTTAATATTTACTACAAAACATAAAGCTCCAGTTCTGATAAAAGTTTGCTTACCCCATAAACTTTTTATTGTAAGTAGTGTAGTGTTTCTGCTGAGTAACAAAGTGGTGGCTCTACACAATTAATGACTTGAAATTCAATCACGAAATTCTTATGTGGTGCAAGCTGACTCTTGATATGTAATGGCGGCAATCTATCATGCTACATGTATGACTACGTACTGTATGTCTTCTGCCTGTAAACTGCCAGCCCATCAATTTATGGTGTAATCCAATAGGTATTGATTGATGTGTAGTCTGTCAGCTAGCTGCACGATTAATCATTAAAAAATCTCATTCAGTCTAATTCCTAAATGACAATTATTCACCTATATCTATTAAACCTTTGACAAAATCTCACCGGAACATTAAAATGTGTGTTTGTGCTGCTGCTTTCCCAAAGAAAGCACGCTCTAGTATGAAACAGCTTCACAAAGTGAAGTGAATCTTTTCAGCCACACAATATTGTTATTTCTGTGTTACAAATATTCAAATGATCACAGAAGTAGTGAAAGCCTTACAGAAGTACAAAGAAGTAATGCTAAATGCTAAATGAATTTTAAAAAGTGTATAGTTTGGATATAAACACTGATGTCTATGGAAGCGATCAAAATAGGTTGTGACAAGTGACTGTTAAAAAATGTATTCGTTCAGAAATGCTGATTCATCCAGTAATGAAACAAGTGAAGTATTTATAAGTAAGTCATTGAATCATTCATTCAAACTGCTTAAAAAATAAATAATAATAATTAAACATTTTAAACAGACTGCAGCAATCAACATTTTATCAGAACTTCTATCTAAATTACATCAGAATCGTGGGAGAATCGTAATCTCTATTGTGATTCTCAATTTATTCAGAATCGTGCAGCTCTACTGTCAGCCAATGAGCATGCATGCTCCCCATACCCTTATAAACAAGTTTGTTCAAGTGTGCTATTAATACACTTCTTTTAAACTAAAAAATAAGAAAGTGCACTTTCAGTCTACTTTTTATGTACTTATAGATATAATTAAAATTACACTAAAGTATACTTGACTTGTACTGACAGAAAAGTCTATTTGGTCTATACTAGTACTCGATCTTTTGATCGAGATATACTTCAAAGTATATTAAAGTATTGAAAGTATACTTGGCTTGTAGTTGTGTCTGACTGAGATTAAAGTACAGATAAAGGTATATTGCAAGTATAAACATTAATACCAAAATAGTAACATAGTAGTACACTTGAAAATGCAAAATATATATATATATATATATATATATATATATATATATATATATATATATATATATATATATATATAAAACTACAAATATGATGTGAAGTTCACTTAAAGAAAACTTACAAGTATACTTGCAGTATAAAAGTACTAATCTAGTAGTTTACTGAGTAAGTTGACTTGTAGTATAGTTGCAGTACAAACAAAAACATAGCTGTAAACTAGTTGTGTACTCAAAGTTTACTACTGTTAAACTTAAAGTATACGTAAAAGTATATTCTGTACACTAATAATTGGGCCAATTAATGTAGTCCCAAGTTTTATTGAAACAGTACACTTACAAGTATACTTCTAGTACACTGATATTAGTATACTTGTTATGTAAAGTATACTTAAAAATATACTTGAACTTTACTTAAGTATAATTAATAAAATTAATTTGAAGTATACTTATTTTTGTAAGGGTATACATCTAACATTTGAACAGTCTTGGTTCATATTGCTGTAAATTGCTTCACTGCAGCATGCTATTATAGGTTTTTTTCTTAGTCTACATATGTTGAAAATTAATATAGTTATAGTTAATTAGTTTCAAAATCATATAAAATCAACATAAATACATTTTCTTTATCATGTAGACTTTGTCATTGATCCTGATAATTACATTTCTGAATTTTTCTAGAAAAATGTATCACGACTATGATTTGTAGGACATTATCAAAGTTAATTTTTCTTACAAAACAGAAGTTTCTTTCACTCAATGCTGTCTGTTATAAAAGCATACACATACTCTTATAACATGTAAATTGTTCAGATAGTAGAAATGTATTTGATTTTTATTATCATGAGTGTATGGATGAGAATCTTATTGAGAATGCATATGGGCATCCGAGGGCAGTCATTGCTCTGAGATATTTTCCTACTTTTCCCTCATAGACGGCAATGTCTTGTATAATGGGCTCTGAGAAGCAAGACTTGCTGCCCTCGACTTAGTAGTAATGCGAAGGTGCCTGACAGTCAAAGGGGGATTAGGATCTCTCGCTCCTATATATACAGTTTTAGTTGTGTTTAAAGTGTCTTGTATTTATATATACTGTTTGGATAAAAGAATTGATACATTTCTTTGTAATGTGTTCACACTAGAGTTACTATGTCTGTATCACAAGGTATGAAGGTATTTGTAAGTGGCAACAGATGAAGGGTCATACGAGGGCAAGGATCACACAGGTGGAGGTCACTTTAAGGCTCTTTAAGGAAGCCCATTTTGAATAGAAACAATATTTCTTTGGAAGCTGCAGATCAATCTATGTGTGACAGTATGCCCTTTGACCACCCAAAACCTCTTGAATACATGTTCCAAGAAATACTTATTTGCTATAATCTGCTTGAAGTTCAGCAAGCTCATGTTCACAGATGAGGTACTCCACATTCTCAAGCCTGGAAATGAAGGACTCAAAAGTCCTTAGATAAGTATTCATTAACATCAGTAAACCAGAGCATTAATTCCTCTCTAAGTTAATTCATTTAACAGGAAGACTCTATGCACAAATACACACACACAGTGCCGCTAGTGTGTTTCAGTAGCAGTGGAAATTACTGTAACTAACTGCCCTTGTGTCATTTTTCCAGGCCTGTACACTTGAAGGCAAAATCAGTGAGTGTGTCTTTGCGCTGCATGTTGTTTGACTCTGTCCGGCTGCTTATTAGTCTTATAAAGCTTGAATATGTCAGCTAGATATGCAGTTTTAATACAGAATGCATCACTAGTGCATGATTATAATGTTTCAGAAAAGTTTAAGCAGCACTTGGCCATGCAACAGGCAGCACATCTGTGCATTGCAGTAAAGTTTGATGCACTTTATAATCTTATAGATGGGCAAAGAGTCTCTGATCGATATACTGCACATAAATGATGAGCACAGACCTCTTTGCCACCACTATGATTTCATACAGTGGAACAGGTTTTGGCAATCTTTTGCCATTGTATTAATCCTGTCTTTAAAATACTTATTCCACAGCTTGCAGTCTTATAGAGTGTCTCCAATATTTAAAGCTGCAGTCCGTAACTTCTTTTGGTTAAAAATGAACCAAAATAATTTTTTGGGTAATATTTTTTAAGTACCTCCTTACCTTAGGCTCATTCACAACGTTAAGCTTGTAATAATGTGTTATAATTTTAGTGGTGCTGGTAGCTTTCCACAGGAAATTCGAGCATGCCGCTGTTCGTCTTTGCGTCATTACGTCACACCTGTATACATAAAGAAGGAGTCCCGGGTTGACTATATCACATGTGAGGATGCTGCAGGTGACGGATCATTTATAGCCTTTTCTCACAGCAGCTGGAATAATTAAATGTATAATTTTGATTATAATCCAGAAAGGTCCAAACGACAATCATCAGTGACAACTGGATATTCAACCGTAGTCAAAAGAAAAAGATTACACTGTACACTTCTACAGGTAACGCTAAAACACACTAAATAAACACGTCTAGCCCTAGCTCGTTTCATGGGGTGTCCCCCGGTAAAAATTACGTTCCAGGGGGTAAAATCAGCATTTTTTGCTAAATTCATTAATTCCTGGGGTTAAATATCACATTATTGGGGTCGCTTCAACCCGTGTACATTAAAACAACAGCCCGCGGCAACAGTGTTAAAGTGCAGACTGCAGACTTGGCAACACTGCTGACAGCCACACATACTCAAAACATTAGATTAATCCGCGGATTCCATGCTGAGGAGCCATGCCGATGCACAGCCCACGCAAAGAAGATAATTCCGCAAATAACTGCAATTGCAGGTTTCAAACAGAGATGGCGACAACAAGGCAAAAATTACGGAGCAGCTTTAAAGTATCAAGTTGTTTCTATTTATTGAATGGCTTGTGGAACATGTTTTATGAATCTAAATTTGCTTACGAGGTTTCATGGACATTCATGAACGCTTTGAACAGGCATGATTAGATGTTTCCTTAAAATATTCAGCAAACATTCACACTTTTGCCATGTTTGAGACAATTTATCAATATTGTTTTATCTCTATATTCTGAGTGGTTTGGTCAGATACATTTTTTTTAAGGTTACATAAGTGTCCCTTCATGTGCATTTACAACCTGTCCAGTCATAATAAAAAAAAATTCCTCTTTCAGACGACATTCACACACACTGTTTTTGGCCAATTCAATGTAACTATAAAACTATAAAAATATTACTTCCATTTACTTTAAACTGAACTGAATTTTGAACTAAGCCATATTGCGATAACACTTTTATTTCAATATAATGTGCAGCCATAATGTACAGAATAGTTTTTGCTACCATTAATGAGGGCAGGTCAAGTTGCTGAACACTTAATAGGTGTTGATTTGTAAATATGGGTGGTCATATGAACCTTTTTTTTAATTTTTTTTTTTAAGTGTAGTTTCAATTAATGGCCTGTGTGTTTAAAATGAGATGTTCTGTGTCACTCTGCCATTCTTTCCTGATCTGGGAGCTTGACTGGTTCCGCTTGGCCTCTAAACAGAACCTGCCCTGCCTGACCAGGCTCTAAGATTTTTTGTCCCAGCTCCAGTTGTAATTGTGTGAAACCCCCACTGAACATGCCAGTGGCAGCACGCCCGGAAAATCTCTGTATTCTATGTCCCATTCTTGCTGAATGAAAGATGTACCCTGTGAAAAACACAGTTTCTTTCATTGCCCAGCAAATGGAGAAATCAGTTGTCTCATTTAAGTAACAACTTTGTCTCAGATTTTTCTGCTAAAAAAGTATAGAGCTGTAAAATATAGCATAGCTCGTATAATTTGCTCAAAGAATTTCTCTTCTGAAACACTAAAGTAGATTACCGGGGTCTTTTTAGAAACATCTTCAAAGCAGGAGATTTAAACACAAGTCTGCTCTCCATTTCTGTCTAGGAGAAACAATTAAGTTACAACAGATATCTCATTTGTGATTTTTTTCTTTTTCTTTCTTGTGTGTTGGCGAGTGTTCTCACAGGGAAAGGCTAGCGATGGAAGTCTTTGTTTATTTTTATTCTTCCTCTCTCTCTGAAATGAGAGGGTTTTTCCATCTTTACTGCTCCTCTGGTTCTGTTTGTGTGATGGCTCATTCCAGTCTCTCTCTTTCACTGAATCAGTCATTCAGTTCTGTTCTGTTCACACAGTGTAACAACTGGCTCAAAGTTTTGCCCCTGTGTGCAGGACAATACAGCCTCCCTGATACAATTCAACTATAAATAAATAGTACAATTATCTGAAACGTTATACTTTCTGTTAAGAGCATATGATGTCGCATTTTTCAAAGCCGAAGATAATCTCCTAGTAATTTTACCAGGTCACTTTCATGTGTTTACTGCTCTAAAGAGTGTTCATTGGAGTTCGTCCCAGGACTTGATGGCTTGCCGGCTGTTGATTTATTTCTGCCTTGATCCCTCAATAATGTTTGTTGAACTTTGCATTTGGGTCTTCAGTGTACCAAACAGGTATTAATGAAATAATGTGTACATTTTTCTGTGAATTAGGCCTAACTCAATTACAATGTTTTGTGTTATTGGCCTAAATATTAGTATATTCTACAAAGTTGCAAGTTTTTACAAATTCATGCAGTGCTCTCTTTATTATGATTTGTAAAAAAAAAAAAAAAGCAGAGCATGAACCTGCTAATGATTTATTTTTTTCTCTTTTGGAATATCTCAAATTAAAAGACTTTTTCTGATATCAGAGAACCAATTTATGCTGGAACATTAGAACGAGGTAAAGAACAAACTCATGTGCATAAACATGTTGTGAATTAGACAAGAATTTGAATGAATCAATTAGACAGGAAACAATGAATGAGGCCCATTGTTTTGATAGTAAATTGTATAGAAGATAGAAAAGTGTGATAAAATTAGTTTGATCTTATTGGCCATTGTTTTTAGTACATTACACCACATTTAGATTGCATTTTAGATTGTTCTCGGCACTCTTAGAAAAAAAAAAAAAAAAAAAAAAAAAAGCGTGTTAAAATTGTACCTTTAGGTGTACAACAGTACCTTTAAAAGGACATCTTTGTACCTTTTTACCCTTAAAGGGTGCATATTAGTACCTTAGAGTAGCAATATGTACCGTAAGGTACTACTGTGAACCTTTTGTGGTAAAAAAAAGGTACATTTTAAGGGTACTGCCCCAGTGACAAGCTGTTGTACCCCTAAAGGTAAAATTTGTGCATGTTTTCTAAAAGTGTAAGCATGAAACAGCACTACAGTGATGCACATTTATGCGTCAATAACCAAACGTGCATGTCAAACATGTAAAAATACCATTAATAACTGAATCATTAATGTTTTTTCAGCATCTTTACAATACACACACTGCTGCTTGTTGCAGTACCACTCTAAGAGAGGTTTCACTGATCTGCAAGTGAAAAAGCCTACCTACTAGGGATGTTCCCAAAGTCGAATACCTTATTCGGAAAGGCACGGAAAACGAATAACGAATTCTACCGAATAATAGGAGCCATATAATAGGCTCTGTGTAATATCACTGCGCCAATGCACCCATGGTAAGGCAGCAAAGTTCCTTGATCATTACGCAGGAATGAGAGAATAGTTCCTAGACAAAAAATGTTGGCGTTATTTTGTAACTTATTGAGCAGTAGGCTAGATGGAGCCATTTACCTCCAGTGTTTGTGCTAAGCTAGGCTAGCAGTGGGTGCGTCAGACGGAGTTATGGGATAAAATGGTATGGTATTATGGGATGCACGGAGATGAGAATGGTATGTATGGACTTATCTAATTCTGGGGGATACAGGGAATAAACTCAAGTCCCAAAAAGTCGGCGTGTTCCTTTAAACTGAACTGAAAAATTGGCCGATAAATATCGGTGGCCGATACATCGGTGCATCTCTAGTCACACTAGATTAGGGTCCAATTATCACTATTAACTAACTATTATTAACTATGCCTTTTGCCTCAAACTCCTGATTACTTCTTCTTAATTGTTAGTAAGATAGTTGTTAAGTTTAGGTATTGGGTAGGATTAAGGGATATAGAATATGGTTATGCAGAATAAGGCTTTAATATATGCTAATAAAGTACTGATAAACTAAAGCGTTAACCCGCCATTTTTCTTTGATAGTGAAAATTATTGTTCCATAATGCATTGAGGACATTACATGTTCTTCCAACAACAAAGGTGTGGAATTTGTCATATTGGTCGTTAGTTCCATTTTAATTCAAAGGATTTTGGTTGTACTGCTGTGATTTTAGTTTTAACGTCATTTCAGTTCTGTAAATGCATAAATAAAATACTATAATCTAAAGGTTGATCCTAAAATCGAATCTGTCATGCATTACAGGTAACACTCAGCTCAGAGATTACAGTGTGTGTTTCAGTGAATCAGTGTGCTATTAAGAGCTTTAGGGAGGCGAGGAGTCATGAATAAGGGATCAAATAGTCTTAGGATCTCTGGAATTCTTTCCACTTGATTGGATGGGGTATTCACATCATATCTGACACACATGTCCTCAAAGTAGCATGAGTAAAAGCACACATTTAATTTCCATGAACAAATAAATTCAACGAAACAGTGTTTGGTTACACTTTATTTTAAGGTGTAATTTTTACAGTGTAAAAATATAATATTTAATAACAAATATTTACAAATATTTAAGTACTGAATAATAGTAACAACATTAGGGTAGGATTAGGGTTTGGTTGCATGTAATTATGCATAATTACTGTTATTACTATGGTAAGTACATGTAATATATGTAACAATGACACTGTAAAATAAAGTGTTACCCAGTGTTCCTTACTGTTAATTAACACACACTTACATGTATCCTCACTTTTCTGTCAAACCTACATCCAGTATGCTTGCAGGCATGAGCCTAAGTAAGTTTTTGCGTGAAAATATTCTCTGTACTCGTCTCACTAACATTAAAAAAAAACACATCATGCTTACATGTTTACATGCACATTCTTAACCCAATTATGCTTAATAAGCTACAATGCATGTGGTCATGTAAGGTCATAAATGGCTTCAGCATAAACCGATTGACACAGCTAGATTTTTGCCCCTGAAAAAACATGAAAACACACATTGTTCAGTTTACTTAATCTTATTATTTGGGATCTACTCAACAAAATTGTGTTTCTCTTCTAAACGTGATTTCTTTGCTTTCGATTAATGTAATTCTCTAAAATGTGCAATCTACTAGATTAAATTATTTGGGGTGAATGTGAACCAATTAAGTACTCGTAAAATATTTTTACTGAAACTGTAGTTCCCAGCATGCTTTGCTTGGGACTTGACAAGTAGAGTACAATTGTTGAAATTAAGTGTTATTTTATGTGTTTTTGGGCAAAATGAGAAAAGGGGAGACTTTATATTGTTTAATAGTGTTTAATGTTTAATTATGTTGGAATTATTAAAACCATTTAAATTATGATGGGTTACCATAGTGGATAAGAGCAGAGCAATTGCCTAGGCTGTGGACTGATACAGCACATGTCATTAAAGAGCATTTTATACTTAGCACTTGGCATGATCATTATGTGCTATTGCTGGCTAATAGAATGAAAGCTAGTTAGTACAGTCTCATATATCAGTCAAGTGACAACAAAAATAAAGTAAACTTGTGTTTTGTGATTTGATTAAAGAGGCAGGGTCTCAAGCCCCCCTGTGTACACCACTGTTGTTAGGGAGCCATATTAAAATCATTGTGAGACTACTTAATTTGGTTACTAAAAAATTATGTTTGTTTAACTTAATTGATTCATGTGGAACCGATGTACATGATTAAATCATGTAAATCCAACACAACTTTCTTTTCACCCTGATTTTGCCTAGCATGTAAGCACATTAACTTGCGTTCAGGCAGCTTATTAAACTGTGCATGTGTGAAATGTGTCAGGAAAGCATCCTTGCCGCAGATTTAAGTGCATCCAGAGCGAGTGTTTTGCGGTAAGGGAGGAGGAAATATATTGCAAACTCAGTCTCTTTCTAGAACCAAGAAATTATCAAAATGTGTTCTCATCTTATGCAGCCGAAGTATGGTACAGTCAAAATTCTGCATCTGTAACTGCTTGAGAGCATACGTAAGTCTGTAAGTTTCCCACTCTTAAAGTTTTTAATGCTTCATTTAACATAAAAAAATAAAAAATAAAAATAACTCTTGAGTCAGATACACAAATGATTACGTTTTTTACCTCACTACCAGGAAATAACCTGATTTATTAATAAAGTCTTGCATTTCTGGGTTTTTGGTTTTGCAAATTGTGTAGTAATTAATAAATAATAAAAAAGAAAACTAGCTGTTGACCTTCCATTGTTGAATCACACCATACCTAATCAGACCCAGCATCCGAAAAACATTCTCTCTGCCCCAAAATAATATCCAGGGTTAGAATTATCGTGTCTCAAATCCATAGTATGTTGAAATGAATATCCCAAAGATATCCCAATTTATGTTTCCGGTAAATTTTCAATATGTGGATCTCCTAAATGCTAATATTTTTTCACATTCCTTTGCATTGCTGTGATGTGAAAAAGCAAATTGATATGTTCATGCAGCCGACAGAAACAGAATCAGAACAAATCACTGCGTGCAAAGCATATTTTGTTGTTTTGTTTACATAATCATTAAGGGTTCTAAAATAGAAGCAAATTAAATGGGAGAGTATAAATACAATATACATGCATTGCCTGGCCAAAAAGTCACTGTTTGGATTTAAATAGGCAAATGCTTAAGAGTCAATGATTGGATGATTATTGCAGTGATTATTATGTTTCTAGCATGTTTGGCAACATGGGGTTCTTTTAACCCTAATTTACAGAATACTTGTTATTTCCATCAAGAGGTGCATACATTTTTGGTCAAGATCTTGTATTGACAATGCAAGAGTCAAGCACTCTGTAAAGTCTCCTCCAGCACATCCCAAAGACTTAAAATGAATTTAAGGTCTGGATTCAGAGGTGCCGATTCATGTGTGAAAATTATTCTTCATGCGCTCTCCCAACCATTCTTTCACCATTAAAGCTTGATGGATCTTGACATTGTCGTCCTGGAATATGGCCATGATGTGTCTTCCTACATGGTTTTTTAATAAATGAAAAGCTACATACTCCATCAATTATGGTTAAAAAAAACTGTCCCCAAAAATATAACATGCTAGAAACATAATATAAAACAAAAATAATCAATTTGTTAATTATTAATCATAGACTCTTTTTATATCTAAACAATTACTTTTTTTGGCTGGACATTGTATGTATCTAATTTTAATGCTTTGTCAAGTCAAGTCAAGTAATTTTTATTTATATAGCGCTTTTTACAATGCCAATTGTTTCAAAGCAGCTTTACAGTGTTAACAGGAAAATCATGCAACAGAATTTGATTCGGCTGTACAGCCGCTCTGGTGAAAACGGTGATGTTATCCAGCTAATTTGAATTATCATATAGAGTCAATGTGGGCAGATCAGTAATATAGTTGATAATTAAGTGTCCCCAACTGAGCAAGCCAAAAGCCAAAGGCGATGGTGGCAAGGAACCAAAACTCCTTCAGGGCCAGAATGGAGAAAAAAAGCTTGGGAGAAACCAGGCTCAGTCGGGGTGCCAGTTCTCCTCTGGCCGGCAAACAAATAGTGTATGATTATATGTATGAGTGTATGATTAATTCTGGCAAAATTACAGATCAGAAGTCATATTAGATCAATAGATATTTGTAAGATTATTTCATTAATATTTAATTGACACGCTCTCTGCAGACATCTCAGGGATGTGTAGGTCATGGGATCCGTCTGACTGCAGTAAACCTTGGGATAAATAGAGAGACTAACATTAGCATAGATACCATTCTTCTTATGATGTAACAAGTACATCAGGTATTATGGGAAGTGTTCCCGGTTCCGGCTGACCTAGTTAATGCAGCCTAACAATCATTTAACTGATTTGAATAATAGAAATTAAAAATGTTTTATATGTATGCCATAGTAAAGAGATGAGTTTTTAGTCTAGATTTAAACTGACAGAGTGTGTCTGCTTCCTGAACAATGCTAGGAAGACTGTTCCAGGGTTTAGGTGCTAAATAGGAAAAGGATCGACCGCTATCAGTTGATTTTGATATTCTAGGTATTATCAACTGTCCAGAGTTTTGAGACCACAATAGACGTGATGGAATATAATGCATCAAGAGCTCGCTCAAGTACTGGAGAGCCAAACCATTTAGTGCTTTGTAAGTAATGAGCAAAATTTTAAAATGTATGCAATGTTTAATAGGGAGCCAGTGCAGTGTTGACAGAACTGGACTAATATGGTCATACTTCCTGATTCTAGTAAGAACTCGAGCTGCTGCGTTTTGGACCAGCTGGAGTTTGTTTATTAAGCGAGCAGGGCAACCACCTAGTAGAGCATTACAATAATCTAGCCTTGAGGTCATGAACACATGAACTGTTTAGCATTTTGCATTGAAAGCATGTGCCGTAATTTAGAATGCAGTTTTACAGATGTTAGAAATGTGGCTTTCAAATGAAAGATTGGTATCAAAGAGCACACCCAGGTTCCTCACTGACGACGAGGACTTGACAGAGCAGCCATCAAGTGTTTGGCCTTTGTTTAGATTATAAGAGTCCATTTGTAACATTAACAATACCTCACTGTGATCCAGGTCTTTAACCTCTTAACTGTCACCCCCTTTTTGAGAATAGACATGAAAATCCAAACTTAAAGGGCTGTAATTCAAGAATGCTTTGGAATACCTAAATCTGGTCTTGTTTTAAAGAACACACTCAGCAGAGTATTGCAATTCAAATATGAAAGTATGAAAAAGTTATGGAAGTTTAAATTTACTGTAAATTAAAAATACTATACTAAATATTTTTTATTTTATATAAAATGTGTTCCAAATTTGAAGTTGATATCACAAAAATTGAAGTTCCCATGAGGTTTTGTCTAGGCGCTGTACCAAAAATAGCCAGCGGGTGTCATCCACATTCCATTGATTGTTTTTTTGATGCTTTTTCCTGTAAATGTCTGTCCAAATATCACTTCCATCGCAAAACAGTCACCAAATATGGAACCTTGAGGCTCAGACATTTCCGACGATATGCGTTTTGTCAAGATTAGAAAAGATTTTGATTATAAAGTTAAAATACATTTTCTAATATGAAACATGTCCGCTAGAGGAGGAGCCTGCTAGAAGAATTTAGAGTATCGTTTCCATGGTAACGCAATGTCTGAAACCGTCCACTAGAGGAGGAGCCCGCTAGAAGAATTTAGAGTATCGTTTCCATGGTAACGCAATGTCTGATTTCAAAACGGTTTTCACAGGATGAATTTTGAGTTCGTAAGCTTTCGAATGATACCTAATTTATGATAATTACTCAAATATATAATACAGAAAAAAGGCGATCAAAAAAAGAGCGCCAGGTGTCGCACTAGCAGGACGGTGACAGAGGTCGGCTTGGTAGGTTTGCAACACCAACATGGTGTGCACCAGCCTGACCCACCATTGCATATGCTTTGCCAACCAGCCTCGTTGTTATTTGTCATGGCTTCAGTGAGGTAGATGACCCTGGGGAAAGATAGCTGGCTAGATTCTTTTCAACCTGGGGCATCCTCCCATATCCCCGCTCACACAATCCTTCGACATTCGCATAACTTGAATTAGAGTGAACTGCACAGGCTGAATACATAATTTGCCATTGTTTCACTCACACACACCCACACCTTTTCTCTTTGCCTTTTCACACACACTTTTCACAGCTTCCTGAAAAGCTGATGACGTGTAATTCGTGCCCTTTTATACGTTTATGTGCTCCATGTGCTGTCAGCCACCGGGTTCTGCGGGACACATCCCCATAGCATCAGCAACTGATGCAGCATTGAGTTCCCCTTGAAAGAAAACTATGGTCTGTTATCAGATATTGATAGCAAAAATCATCTAAAGGCATATGATGCCAAACTAATCAACTCATTTCAAATGAACAAAAATTATACCATAACTCAACTGTTTATTTTCATGTTTTTTTTTTTTTTATTGGGAAAAACACGGAAAACATATTCTATATTCATATTCCACATTTTTGACATGCACAGATTATAGGATACATTATCTGGCAACATGGCTTAAAGTTAAAATTACCCCATGATTTACTCACCCTCAAGCCATCCTAAGTGTATATGACTTTCTTCTTTGTGATGAACACAACTGGAGTAAATTTCCTGATGTTTCCAAGCTTTATAATGGCAGTGACTGGGTCCATTGAGTTTGAAGCTCAAAAAAGCGCATCCATCCATAATAAATATACTCCACACGGCTCCAGGAGGATAATAAAGGCCTTCTGAAGCGAAGCGAGTATCAATATTTAAAGCTTTATAAAGTTAAATATCTAGCTTCTAGCAGACCGCCTTCCATATTTAAATTACGGAGAAAAAAAAACGTAACTGGTGCGACGTATCACTAGAATGTAAGCATTTTGAACTACGAGAGGCGGAACTGTGTGGACCCCGACACTGCCATTATAAAGCTTGGAAGCATAAGGATATTTATTAAAAGGGGGGTATAATGCTATTTCATGCATTCTGAGTTTTTTACACTGTTAAAGACTTGGATTCCCATGCTAAACATGGCCAAAGTTTAAAAAAATAAGGTGGACGTTTGATGGAGTATTTCTGTGCCAAAAATACTCCTTCCGGTTTCTCACAATTTTCGGGAAGTTTTTTTCGAGTATGTGCCTATGTGACGCCAACAAGGGCGGAATTTCCTTGTACGGGCACTTCTAAAACGTGCGCACGCACGAAAACCAGAGCGAGAGAGCTGCACAGGTCACAGGAATTCACAAAATCATCAATGTCGCCAAAGAAGTGTGTTTTTGGTTGTCAGGGCAAGACAACCCTGTTCAGCTTCCCAAAGAACCCAGCATTAAGGGGACAGTGGATGGAGTTTGTTTTTCCGAAGCAGCAACGGAGTTGCGCAAGTGTTTTCGTTTGTTCCATGCATTTCGGCGATATAAACAAGGCCCAGTTCAACTCTGGATTTGCAGATCGTCTAATGATGAAAGATGGAGTGGTCCCAACGATAAACGTTCACGGTCATGCGGTGAGTAAAACTGCTTCAAATGTCTGTGTGTTGTTGGCTATTGGCGCGTAAGTGCACATAGAATAAACAACATGAACATATAGTTAATTTATCAATGGATCTGATTATGGATCATTGTCAATGGCTGAATCTGATTGATAACCATCATTTATTTAGGACAGCGTTTTTTTCCACGTTTTCTAAGGATGTCACAGCTTTCAGGCGCTCTTAACACAAATGCTCGTGACTCTTTAGCTCCGCCCACACGATACGCCTCCAGCCGCTCGGTTTTATTCAGAAAGACTCGGTACAGCGTCTCTGTCTTTTATAAATATGATAAAACTAAAGACTCTTTGGAGATATGAATTGTGTAATACTACTCTATAGGCACTCAAGATTGACATAAGATTGACAGAAACTGTGTGTGATACCCAGGGTGTATTGACCCAGGGTGAGTAAATCATGGGGCAATTTACATTTTAAAGTAAACTACTCCTTTAACAACATAGCTAATGTAAATGTTCAGGATCAAAGAATACATTTCATCTAAATTTCAAGTAAGGAAGATGGGCATAGTATTTCGTATATGTTATCTCTGATTTTGGTCTGTCATACCCCGTTGAAAAAGTAATTAATTCAAATAAATGCTATAATTCATGCATTCAAATAAATGTAATTTTACACACTACTTTATCTCTGTGCCTGATTCAATGCTAGATCTAACAAGCCGAGTAACTGGCGAAAATAACTGTCCGGTTTACCCTTCCGGTCCAATATTGCGCTGCAAACATCAATAACAGCTTTAAGTTGTCAATGCTGGCAAATTACCATTTGACCAAAAAAAGAAAAAATGCCATCAAGGTCTCATTTTATCAGGTCTGTCTTGGTTCAGGTTTTATGAAACATACAGTATGGCCTCTAATCATCCTTGATACTTGGAACAAGAATGATTAGTCAATAATAATAAGTGTGTGAGCAAATAAAAAAAAAAAAAAAACAAAACAAAACAATGCATGAAAAAAAAAAATACTTTCAAGGAGTATCAAAACATTACATTCCAACACTCTTTCTCTTCTCTCTCTCTCTCTTCTCTCTGGGAGGGATTAGAGTGGCCACATGTTGGCCGGCGGAGGTTCGCTGTGGCTCCAGGCAGGCGCGCGGGCGCTGTTGCTCATGGTAACTCGATCGCTGGCGGCCGTGAAGCTGTTTGATTTATTCCCCAGCTCCAGCAGATGGCTGCAACAGAAGTTTGTTTAAGTTCACTTCATAGCCGGGCTGGCTGCCAGGACAGAGTCTCGCACACACAAGAGGAGGAAGAGGGGGCTGGAAGCTGAACACATGCCAGAAGAATGTTCAGTGACTCCGGGTGTCTAACCACACCACTTACCCCCTTCCAACCTCACACACACACACACGCACACACACTAAACCACACATTTCTCAGACCTTCACATTTTTCACAAATACTGCAACACATGTATCTCCCTCAAAACTGATACAGACACACATTCCCACACATCTTCCATTGATTTCCTTTTTTTGCTTTATTCATCTCAGTCTGTTTCTACTCTGTCGCAAACACATTCCACTCAAACAAACGCATTCACTGTGATACACACACCTCATTTACTTTGATTAGGTTGTGAAGATGCTAAAGGTGTCTGCCCAAATGGGAAACTGCTGAGTAGAACCATATGGTCGTTTCTTTATTCTGCAGCTCATTTAAAGTCATTATACATAGAGAAAAATATCTGATTTACTCTGATCTCACAATACAAGTACTTATTTTACAATTGAAATCAAAACACTCAGAACTGTTCTTCTTGTGTAACTTATCTGTAGAAAAAAAAAAAAAAATCTGTTGAAAATGCTAGTGGTGAGCAAAATCTATGGCCTGGTTTCACAGACAGGGCTTAGATTAAGAAAGGATTAGGCCTTAGTTCAATTAGGACATTTAAAGGTGCAGTGTGTAATATTTATGAGGATCTATTGACAGAAATGCAATATAATATACATAACTATGTTTTCAGTGGTATAATATTATATACACCTTATATAGTGAACCATTATGTTTTTATTACCTTAGAATGAGCTGTTTCTATCTACACCGCTGGTCCCCTTACAGTGAAGTCGCCATTTTGTGCCTACAGTAGCCCTAAACGGACAAACTTCTCTACAGAGCACTAGCTACTCTCTGCTGACTCAGATAACAACATCTGTCCTGTGTCGGCCGCCGTATCTTCTCTATATGATTCGAAAGGGAGGGGACGAAATGCTGATACGATGTGTATACAGCTAAACACATCTCCATGTGTATGAGGCCTTTGAAAAAAAAAAAAAAAACTGGTGTGCATCTTGAGACAAAACAATGGCACTGACATATTTTAAAGATATGTCAGTGCAAGTTGCTTTTTTTAAATAAATATGTTTTATTATCCACAAAGCAAATTTGATAACATAGGAAAGGGTTATGCTTCAAAGTTCTTAAAGTATTGGAAAAGAAACAAGAAGCAAATCCTGATGGTTTAATAATTACATCTTACCAATAATATTTCCCAATAAATATTTTATTTCACTCAGAAATACGACACATTACAGAAATTGAATGACATTTGTTTATAATAATTAGACGGTTAACCTGCAGTGATTAACAGGTGAACATTGGGCTGAGTCTCTCACTGTTTGAAACATGTTTGTGTGCTAGCATTAATAGCTAATAATAGAAAACAGATTGTGGCAGGGGGTGATTGTGTTCTGAAGAGAAGTGTGAATAATACGAGCCAAAAGCATGACCAGATGCATTGAAGAACCCAACCTACAGTATGTGTGCAGTTCATTATTTTCTGTGTATGTTGGTGTCTTGCGGTGAGTTGATCTCCGCCAAGGCCTTAGAGGAAGAGTTTGAACTTGGAAAGATGATACAGGACTGTTAACTGAAACAATATTTTAGAAATATCTTCTCTTCTATGCTTTTCTTTTCCTTTGTGAAAATTAAGGATGAGCAATATGACCAAAATAAGTAGTCATTTTATTTTAATAATATATATATATATATATATATATATATATATATATATATATATATATATATATATATATATATATATATATATATATATATATATATTTTTTGTTGTTGCTGTAAATAAGGTTGTTACAATACCAACATTTTATAATTCTCAATACCAATGTAACAATACACATACAATACAACAAAGATGCAAATGAAATAAAAAAAGTGCTATATGTTTTTTTTTGTGTAGGTCTATCAGTTGTATTAAGATAAGAAATATTACAAAAATGTATAAGTAAACAAATGTAAAATAAAATAGTGCATACACTCTAAAAAATGCTGGGTTAAAAACAACCCAAGTTGGGTTGAAAATGGATTGAGTTGTTTTAAGTAAACATTTAACCCAACCGCTGGGTTAAAACAACCCATTTACTGGGTTAAAACAACCCAATTGCTGGGTTAGTCCATTTTCAACCCAACTTGGGTTGTTTTTAACCCAGCATTTTTTAGAGTGTAGTCTTCACTGTATAAATTTTGATTCTTATTAAATCAGACAAGAGTAGTGAGTACTGTATCTTTTTCTACATTAAAGGGATAGTTCACCCAAAACCTATTTAAAAAAATCTTGTGTGAGTGAATGGTCATTGTGTTGCACTTACATTTACTTGAAGTTGTAAACTCAACCCTCCTGTGAACATGCATATGGCAGTTGGCCAGAAGCGGTTTAATAGTTAAAAAAAGTTTAAAAACATTTTTTACATACACCTAGTCTGGTTTCGGAAGCCTATAGTTTTGCACTTCCTTTGTCATCTCGTCTGCTGTCTGTCTAAGGTGGAGACAAGGCTCAGGCACACACACACACACACACATGCACACACACACGCACACAAACACACACATTCTTGAATATGTGGTTTATGGCTGCCGTATATTCTATCCCTCTACAAACCGTATATTCTATCCCCCTACACTAACCCTATACCCCAAACCTTCCCATCACACAAAACCTTTGGCATTTTTTGAATAAAAAAAAAAACCCACTGTTTAGATTTCCCATGACTGTCATCAGCGCTATTCAATGCATTGAATCAATGCCATTGAGCTCTATGAAGCATCAGCTTCAGCTTTACCCAGGTGACGTGGCACTCAAAATTAAATTAATTTAAAGGATTAGTTCACTTTAAAATGAAAATTAGCCCATTATTTACTCACCCTCAAGCCATCCTAGGTGTATGTGACTTTCTTCTTTCAGACGAATACAATCAGAGTTATTTTAATAGACATCCTGACACTTCTGAGCTTTATAATGGCAGTGAATTTCAACCAACAGTTATAAGCTCAAAAAAGTGAGAAGATTAGAATTTTACTTCGTAACGTGTTAAATATGAAAAACTCATCGCTTTGATTCAGCAGTGTGGAGCACTTTTATGATGCATGTATTCACTTTTTGAGCTTATAACTGTTGGTTGCAATTCACTGCCATTATAAAGCTCGAAAGCAGTGTCTCGATTCTCTTTTAGTTGGAGCGGGTAGGGGTAGGGGGAAGGGCCTGATAGCCCTTCAAACGAAAGATTTTTCAGGACCCCACTTCAAACGAAGGGGTATGAAAAATGGATACACCAGGTACAGCGGCAACATAGGGCCCTATGATTTCCAAAGCGGAAAACATGGACGGAATCCAGTCATAAAAATTGAATTTACTGTATATCGCGGAATTTAACGGAATTTAACGGAATCTGTCAAAGCAGGTCAGTACACAAATGAAATCGATATAGACTAGTGTCTGTGAATATTAAACCACAAAAATACTATTTAGATATAAATTCTGTGTGTGTCTGTGTGAATAAATGGTGCAGACACACGGTTTCATTTAACACACACGCACACACACACTGAAGCATGCGTGACGCTCATGGTGTTTTACAATAAAAGTACGGTTTTACGGTTTAATTCTGTTTCAACCCAAATATGGACAAACCCAGCCAATGGGTTACATTTTTTAATTACATTTTTAACTCAATCATTTGGGTCCATATTTGACCCAAATTTGGGTTGAAAAAACCCAGCATTTTTTAGAGTGAACTTAAAATTGTGGCAGAAGTATATTATAGTTGTACAGTTGAACTTGAACTCTCAATGTAATAATAATAATAATAATAATAATAATACATTTAATTGAGTTTAATTTATAATTTTTTTAAGGAATAATCACAAATATTCAAAGAGTAAAGCTCTGTTGTGCAGCACTTTGCTTAATGAAAAAATCCAGAAAACTTAATAAAATGAAAAAAAAAAAAGGAATTTGAGAAAAAATAAATAAAAGGCATTTCATAGGACCCTAAACAAGTAATTTTTCTTAAACTTTTAATAAATTGTTGTTAAATTGTATAAGTTTTATTATTTCATTTAATTAGACATGCTTTTTGATTACTAACATTTTATTTAACCATTAAAATGGTTTTTCAAGAATGGAAAAAAATTAAATTAAAGACACTATTTCATAGGTGTCATGATAGACTTGAGGACACAGAGGTTAGTATGCAGTAACAGGTTTTATTGAAGTCAGGACACGAAACAGTGAACTGGTGAACAGGTGTAAACACAGGAAATGCTGAGAGGCTTAACTGGAGTGGTGAACATGGAGAATATCTTGAAGAACCTAGGAAGCGTGGAATCTTGGGGAACTTGGAAGTAGAGTTTCTTGGAAGCTTAGGATTGCGACGAGCCGCGCAGCAGTCTGTGTAGCATGAGCTGTGACCAGACACTGAGTGTGGGGTGAGGCCTGGTGATAAAGGGTTTCAGTGATGGGAAACAGGTGCGGGTGCTCAGTATTCAGGTGATTGGGAACGAGTGGGCGGAGCGTGGGAGTCTGGTGCAGAGGGCGTGGCTGAGTCCGTGACAATAGGGCCCTATTTTTTGGCATTTATAAGAAATGTAATGACAAATAATCATTTGTTTTATGTTACATTCAATCTTGTGTTCATATTTACAGTCATGTTCTTGTGATAAACATCAGCGCATCTCATTTGAGCTAGTGACGACGTATGATGACATGTAATGGCGTAGTCCCATTTCTTAGGGGAATATTTTCACGTTTACCCCTTGCCACTCTGTTTCAAGGGGGAAGGGGTAGGCCGTAGGGGTATAAAATAGAATTGGGATTAGGCCTAAGTCTGTGCTCCCAAGCTTCAAATTTTTATAACAGTTTTTTTTTGTCCTCTAAGGACTTCAGAGTAACGTTTTTTTAATTGACACACAAGGGTTAAAGAGTAGACAAAGTATGAAACAAAAAAGGATGTACCGTGAGGAACGCATTGAGTCCATTTTGTGGCTTAATGCACTTTTAGTAACTCTTTTTATCAAGCATGACCTGCTGTTTAGCAACAGTATAGACAACAAACCAGTATGAACTGTATATCAAATATTCAACCAGTTTTTTTTTGTACAGTTTTTTTATTTTATTTAAAGTAAACTAGTATACTAGCCACCTTTAATCAGAAGTGATGTGTTTGTAGCTCTAGGGAAAGTACAAAGGGAAAGCAGTAGTCTGATTTATGAGTGTCTCAGAGAGCTAGGGGTTAGCAACAGGGGCACGCAGACCAGTTTCCTCCCAGAGGAAATATCCCCCCACCCCCCATCCCTTAGTCTCCACATCAGGTCATGTGTACCAGTAGATAGTGCTCATTCACCAGGTCAGGTTCATGTTCCATACCCAATGTTCTGGCTAAGACTGCTCATTGGTAAATACCAAATCATGTATCTTATTTAAAGGGCAGTGAAACCCTTTTTTTAAGTTGACAGAATTGTATGATTTACATATTACTGAAAACAATGAAACCACTTTTTTTTCAAACCATTTCAGGAGTAGGGTGAAAATTGCCCCCCTTTAGATTTTCTCTTTGTACTTTGTCTCAAATCCAGGTGGCAGTCCTGGCTCATTTGTTGCTCCAGGGCCCCTTTCTCAGGGCCTTTTTACACCTGGTCACTTAATGTGTTTTCACTGATCTGATAGCTATCTGATTCAGATAGCTATCAGATCAGTAAAAACGCATTAAGTGACCAGGTAAAATATATAGAGTTAACATCAGTTTTATACAGCACCAAAATACCCATAAAGGCTAATGCCAGTCATTAAATTTAAAAATGTTTAACTTTATTTTGATGGTCTCTTTAACACATTCTCTCTTATTAGAGTGTTAGTAAGACTGGTAGGGTTAGGGTTACAATAATTTAACATGTAGTTGCAAAATTACTTATAGTCAGTAGAATGTCTGTTTGGGGACCATCACAATAAAGAGTTAGCAGATATTAAGCAGACAGTTTACTAAAGCCCCTGTATCCACCCAAATGACCTGGAACAATTTGTCCCAGGAACTTTTTTTTCCCAGACCTGCTGCTGTCTGCTTTTCTATCACCATCTAAAGTACCGTGAAGATTTCCAGTGAAGTAGGACTGCGCGCCTTACAAAGTTACAAAGTCCATCTCACTACAGTAGTTCTACAATCATTTTATGAAGCGACGAGAATATTTTTTGTGCTCTAAATAACGACTTATATAGAGATGGCCAATTTCAAAACACTGTTTCATGAAGCTTTGGACCGTTAAGAATCAGTGTATCGATTCAGCAGTTTGGATCACCAAAGTCACATGATTTCAGCAGTTTGGCGGTTTGACACATGATCTGAATCATGAATCGATACACTGATTCATTACACTTCGAAGCTTCAGGAAGCAGTGTTTTGAAATCGGCCATCTCTATATAAGTCGTTATTTAGTTGTTGTTGTTTTTTGGCGCACAAAAACTATTCTCGTCACTTCATAAAATGATTGTAGAACCACTGTAGTGAGATGGACTTTGTAACGATGTCTTTAGTAGCTTTTATGAGTCTTGAGAGAGGAAATGACATTGCCGCCAATGGAGGCCTTTCTGAGCCATCGGATTTCAACACAAATATCTTCATTTGTGTTCCGAAGATGAACAAAGGTCTTACGGGTGTCGAACGACATGAGGGTGAGTAATTAATGACAGAATTGTAATTTTTGGGTGAACTAACCCTTTAATAAAGCCTGAACCTCGTCGTCGGTCCATCGGTCATATTTTTTAAATGTCATTGTCGATTCAAATAGCAAACAACTCTTAATGCACACACCGCAACAGACTTAAAAATGGTGGTTGAAATAAAATGCTGCGTGGAGTCAGCCAATCAAAATGCTGCGTGAACGCAACCGATCAGCATGTTCAGCGCCCATGTCCCACCCCCGAAAGTTCCTGAACTTTGAAAAACCTCGCGAGCTGAGCCGTTTTGAGGGGGAAATATTTACCCAGAAGTTCTTGTAGGCCCCGGTTCCTGTGGTCGAAAACACACCGAGTACTACCCCAAAGTCCCTAGTTCCTGGGGAAAGTTCCTGCGGTGGAAACTCTAATGAGAGTTAGTTGACACATCAGTGCAATGTTACTTACAGTATAGTCAACAGAATGCTCAAAAGGGACCATCAAATTAAAGTGTTACCATTACCTTTAAACTGCAGCATTTTCTCCATCTGTCATATAAGGAGAAACACTTAAGTTTCACTATCTGTCCAATGTGACTTTTTTTTTTTTTTTTTTTACTGCTGAGTCACAGGTGTTACTGTAAACAGCATGAAAGTAACTGTGTAATCTCCATCAAAACAAAAGTGCATCCTGACCTTGTACATACACTGGTAATATTTTGGCTTTGTTCACACAAGCATCAAACAGTAATTTACTGGTAATGTTGCAACAAGTGAGACGGTATACATTTTCTGGTCTATTATTGTTGTTCCTGGTTAAGAACAGTCATATACATTGGTTGCTTTCTTCTCATTCATCTCCGGTAATTCCTCCACCTCCTGTGTTATCCAGTGTCTCTTGGGTGTCGTTATCAGACACAGGGTGTCGCTGGTGTGCGTCTAAAGTTTAGGGTTTTCATTTTTTTGCGATGTTGTTGATTGTGCCACTGTAAAGTGGTAAAATTGTCTTTCTGTTGAGTCTGAGCACCTAATGTAAATATCTGTGTAAATATTTCCTTTTCAATGATAAAAGCCACTTTTGTAAACAAAACTTTCTGTGGAAATTGGCCAACTTTGTGTCCAGAATCCTGGAAACTCTCACCACACTTGACAAACAATTGCCAAAATGACACATTAATAATAAATAATAAAATTAAGTTCACGGTTCTCTGATGGTGGTTTATGGTCACATAACATGCAGGCAAACAAATTAAATATTATTATATTAATTATATATATTATTATTTTATTTTTATTTTTAGTTTTAAATCCTTTATTTAAATTTAAAACTTTGGCCCCATAATATTAGGTGGCCTTAACTACATTATGTACTTACATCAAAAAATAAGTACAATGTACTTATTGTGTTCATATTGTATTGTAAAATAATTGTAATAATTGTATTGTAATGGGTAAGTTTAAGGGTAGGGTTAGGAGTAAGGGAAGTGTCAACAGTGTAATTATAAATGTAACTACAGAAATTAATTACAGATGTAATTACATGCAGGTCATTTTAAAAATGTAAGTACAATGTAAAAACATGTATGTACACAATAAGTGCATTGTGTCAAATGATTAATGTAAATGTTACATTAATATTGTACATAGTAGTTAAGGACACCTAATATAAAGTGGGTCCAAAACTTATATTATTTAATTACTTATAGCTTTTCATGAAACCCCTGCAGTTCCATCACAAACCCCAGTCTGGGAAACCCTGACGTAATATGATATTTAATGCAAGAAAATAAAAATAACAAAGAATGGAATATAATTTATTTCTCTTTGTATTTTTATTTCATTATGGTACCATATTATTCTACTCAAATCAATCTGATACATTAGGTCAAAAGTAATCCAAAATTAGTCAGATTATATTACCTTAAATATGTAATGTAATGGATTACGTTACGAACTACAATTTTTGTCATGTAATTTGTAATCAGTAACCGATTACAATTGGTAAGTAATTTACCCAGCTCTGCTCATAACTGAAATGTGTCGTTCCTTCAAATCATTCAGGGGTGGCGATCTCCGGTCCTGCAGAGTTCAGCTCCAACCCTGATAAAACTCACCTGCCTGTAGCTTCCTAATAACCCCTCAGACCTTGATTAACTTGTTCAGGTGTGTTTGATTAAGGTTGACGTAAAACTCTGCAGGACTGTGGCTCTCCAGGACAGTTCACAACCCCTGATATAGGTAGTGCAGTTTACTGGAGGATTTTCCATATCTGTGCTTTTTTTTTTTTTTTTTTTATGTTGCGCCCCTAGTGGCACTAAATGGAATAGCAAAAATGATGACTCTTTCCAATCAGGTTTCCTAAACTATATTACCACCCTTTCCGCCCTGCTGCCTGTCTGCCATTCATTATCAATATAGTCTCAAACCAAACTCAACTGGTTAAGTCAAAATTGAACATGTTGTACCACTCAAACAAACAAAGCAATGTTTTGAAAGTGCCACAAATCTAGAGAGAGAGAGAGAGAGAGAGAGAGAGAGAGAGAGAGAGAGAGAGAGAGAGAGAGAGAGAGAGAGAGAGAGAGAGAGAGAGAGAGAGAGAGAGAGAGAGTGAGGAAATTAATTGTCTTTTATTATGAATGGGCCAGCTGTCAGGACAGGATGTGTTGGAGTGTCTGCTGTGAATGACAGAAATGCATTTATGCTTTTTGCTGTTTTTCTACACCGTGATGGACCTCATAAAAAAGCAAATAATGCCAGCCACCTATAATTTAGTAACATTTTGATTTGTCCAGGCATAATTATTGCATGATTAAAGATAACTTAATGTAGCATAATCTCTCAAGCAGTTGAATAACACTGGGGTCTTGAAGTGTGCCAGATCTCCAGTGATTCCTCTGTTTGTGTTGTTCTCTCCACCCATGATTGGTCCATTGTCTCCTTTTTTTTTTTTTTTTTTTTTCAGTATCAACACTGAAGTCCATGTACAGACATTTGAGCCCATTGATCCAGTGAATGGACAGGAAAAATGAGGGTTGAGAATGATTGAGAAAAATAGCTACATTATTATTCCCCCAATTTATGCTCATTCTCTCTGTTTTTCTTCTTTTTCTGTCCCCCTCTTTTTTTACGTTTTTTTTTTCTTTTTCTGTGTGTGTAAAAAGGAAGTATCTAATAAAAAGCTGCTCGTGTAAAGAGATGACTGAAGCTCTCTCTGCCTCATTCGGAGTGCAGGAAGCCGAGCCGGAGACTGTGCCAAGCCTGAGCTGAATTCCTGCCAAGAATTGACTTGTTTGCTCGTCTCGCTGGAGCCAGAGGCTGACCTTATTAGCTGGGAGGGCAGCCGTCTTATTAAAACACATCTGGCGCAGAGGGAGCCTAAATAGTCCTCATATTGTCTTCCTGCGGCTCCTGACCTTGCGTTACCTAGCAGGAATGCTGACGAGGGCTTCACGCATCTGTTGAGAGTTTCTTGCCCCCTCAGTCACTCTGTCTTTCCTCTCTTCTCCTCTCTCTGTGCTGGCTGTCTTAACTGGCGCCTGTACGGTAGCTCTGTGGGACCTGTTTTTCTTCCTCTCCACCAACCCCCCGTCCCACCACTCCCCCACCTCTACCCTCTCTTCCACCTCCCTCTTTTCCAGTTTGCTGTGTTGATACAATTATCCTTGTGTAGATGTTTTATTAGTGCCAGTTGCCTGGTACAGCTTTGCTTGTTATTTTTAGCTGTGAATGCTGGCACTGCCTGTCAATGTTTTTTGGACATGATACCATTTTTTTACCATGTTTTTTGGCTGTGATACTAGGATAATACCATGTTGTTTTGAGCTTAGTACTTTGGGAATGCTATGTTTTTTAGACATGTGGTAAAGTTTTTGGCCATTCTAACATGTGGACATTGTCTCAGTAGTTTTCTGTAAGGGTTGGACTGTTGAAATGAATGACAGTCTCATGTGTGATCTCGCAGCAGTTATTGCTCCCTCTTCTGCGATACCTGGGTCCCTCTTCTGCGATTCAGATAAGATCAGTGTTACAGTGACTTTAAAACTGAGTCGTGCAGTATTACTTAACTAAACTAAACAGGACTTAACTAAAAACTAAAACACTAATTAATAATACAACAAAAAATATATATCTTAGTCAAAATGTAAATATTCAGAAAGCTTTGTGTAAGGGTTGGATTTAGGTGTAGAGGACAGAAAATAACAATAGCCCACTAAAATAAACAATAGCGAATGGAAAGTCCCCGCCATGACAGAAAATCTCATGTGTGTATTACTGTTGTCGAATAGATCTGAGGGGTCAGTGTCTGAGTGAGTTTACTCCCTGAAGATTCCTCACATTCCTTCACTTCCAGTGTGTCACTACAAATAGCTGAGCTGACACACTTGTGTGTGTGTGTATTTAGTGTATGTAAAGTCTCTTTGCACAAATATTACACAAATACACAATCATATTTAAAGATTCTTTTCGCCTCATGTGAGGCTGTGTGTGGCAGCTGTTCTGAGAGAAGCCCCTCAGGCGGCCACACATGGCTCTGATTAGCATGCTGTGACTCAAGCTCTCCTCACCACACACGCTCTCACTACCCACAGCCCCCTGCCCTCCAGTTGAGCAGCGTCACTGTGGCGGCAACAGCGATTTTAAGACCTTGTTGGGATTTCAGCCACTCTGCAGTGTGCTCTGCTTTCACACACTTCCTTCTCATCCTCTACTGTACTACACAGACCATTTGTGTCTTCTGTTATGCTACATATGGCTATAAAGTCATCTTTTGAATAGCTTTATTGTTTATGGGTCTGCATTGTTGTTCTACAAGTTTACAACTAAAAAACTAATTGGTGATGTCAACTACTGGAGAAATGCATAAGTGGAAGACATTTGTATAGATCTTTGTAAACATTATGGAGAGGTAACAATGTTGACAAAAGGACAATCTTTTTTTTTTTTTTTGCAACTGGATTTTATAAACATTTTGTGGAATTCTCATTTAAAGGCGCAATATGTAAAATTTTTGGATAAAAAAATAAAATAAAAAAACACGAAATCAATGTTATATCTTTTGTTGACTTGTGTACTTACATTATCCCAAATGTTTCCAAGAATGTTTAAATCCGGAGAATTAAGCAGTTTTAAACAGGACACGGATTGTGTCCGTGCATCACCTATCAATGACTCGATTTGACTCGTCACTTCTCGATTTCCGTGTTTTTTATAACGGAATTTTATAATATATTGTGTTTTATTAGACAGGTGAGCAACTGTTTGGATACATTCATTGACAGAAAACGAATCATTGTTATATAGCTCAACACAGTCTTATTGTTTAAATCTTATTTCCATGATTTACCGCGAGTACCATGTTTTACCATGCCTAATATCGATCTAGCTTACTGCAGTGTGCAACAAATGTCTCATAGTAGCCGCCGAGCGAACGCACAGAGTAGCATTATAACATAACTTTCAACACACTAATGTATCTAATATGATAAATATGACTGGAAAAAGCGGAAGCAGTCGTCTGCGGCATAATAAAAGCTCTGTGAAATCCAGGCATCATCAAGCTACGCCTTTGTTTTGAATAAGTGACCTCTAGCGATGAAAAATGACATATTGTGGCTTTAAATCTATCTATCAGGTTATTCTTATATGGATCTATCTATCAATGATATTATTCTTATGTGGATAAACAAATATATTATGGATGTTTTTGGATCGCTAGATTAATTTATGGCTCATGCTTTTCTGTGTGTAATCAGCCACACCACTTTTATCATAACCTTCTGGCGGTCAGGCTCTATTACACTTATTCCCAAAAGATGGGGAAAGTAATTTAAAAACATTTTTGCAAAATATGTATTTACATAAACATTTAAATGGTTTTTCACAACTGTTTTGAAGTCCAATAATTTGCCAAATAGTTTACTCAGAAATAAAAATAATCTCATCATTACTCTCCCTCATGCCACCCCAGGTATGCATGACTTTTTTTCTGCTGAACACAAAGATTTTATTTAAAAACAAATATCTCAGCTCTGAAGGCCAATGCAAACAAATGGTGACCATAATTTTGAAGTTCCAAAAAGCAAATAAAGGCAAAATCCATACCACTCCATGTCTGTATTGGTGTTCTGCAGGTACACAGCCAAAATACTTGTACAGTAGGTGATGTCAGCTACAGGAGAAATACATAAGTGGAAGACATTTGTTTTCGTCTTTGTGTACATTGGTGGAGAAGAGGCAACACTGTTGACAAAAAGACATCCTTTTTTTGTTGCAACTGGACTTAATAAACATTTGTAGAATTCTTGTTTAAATGAATTTAATTATGAATGATATATTTTTTTTATATGGATAAACAAACAAATATGCTTCTCTGTATATAATCAGCCTTCCTTACAAGCTTCCAGCAATCAGCATTTCATTCATTCTCAAAAGATGGGAAAACAAATTTAAAACAAATTTTGAAAGATGTCTTCACATACATGTTTTAATGATTTTAATCCAGTAACTGGCCTTCCTTCCTAAATTTCTTCCATTATTTAATTACCTTCTTGCCACCCCAGATGTGTATGATTTTTTTCTCTTCAGAACACAAACAAAGATTTTTTTATTATTATTATTTCTCAGCTCTTTAGGCCCATACAATGCATACTAAATGATACCATTGAAAAATAGGGAGCACGGGCACAACTTACAACTAACGCGGGGTTAGTTGTAACACGCATGGTTTAACACTTTCCACACATGCCAGGATGACGAAACTTTGTGTATTTACTAGCTGCTATATACACATTATTTAGAGAAAAACAATTTTGCCAAAATTAAGAAATCTTTGGAAGATGTCACTGAACATTTATTTAACCATAGCAAAAGTAAATTTCTTACTTAAGTTTATTTTTCATCTCAGTTTTTGTGTTTATTTAAAATAAGACAAATCTGATATTATTGTAATCTTCTATCTGTTATTTAACAGTTGAGATCGTTCTTTAATGCTGATCTAACAGCAGAAGACACGAGCTGTGGTTTAAATTCCAGTTGCTCAGGTGGGGTGTGTTGTAACACTGCGTTACAATGAGCCCCCTCTTAGAAATATGCTATTATATTCTATACTTTTATGATTTTTTTAGAAACCATGAGAAAAGTTACATGATACAATGTGCCCCTCCCATGTTACAATGTACCCCACCTATGGGGCATGTTGTCACATTTCACTTCCATTCTTTTGGGGTAAATCAAGAAAAAAGTATACACTATATTAATGAAACAAAACCACATATTTGTACTAGACATGTGGGAAATTAATGTGGGAAAAAATAAATACTCTGAACCCCAAGTGGATTTACACAAACTGTCAAAAAGCGTTAGGTTGTGCCCCGCTCTCCCCTAATATGATTCTGGGTGGTTACCATACTCATATTAACATACATAATTTATATTACCATGCCATATTACCACAACACTATTCATATTTTTTATGTATTATTTGAACAGAAGAGTAAACCATATCCAATAGGTGGCAGCAGCGCTCTAGTGACTAACTGCTTCTATAGAGGGGTTTTCAGTCCTGGTCCTGGGTACCAACCGCTCTGCACATTTTGTATGTCTCCCTTATTAAACACACCTGATTCAGATCATCAGCTCAATAGGAAAGAGCTCCATGAACTAAACTGAGTGGTGGGTCCCCAGGACCAGGATCGAAAAATATTGGTCTATAGTGGAGTCTCTGATCCAGTTCTGTGTTACAGCCAAGGGGTCACGGTTTGGCTGTCTAGCATGACCCTACAGTCTTTTATGCCGAATGTCACATTAACAGACAGGAAAACTGGTTTCATCACATCCACTTGTCAGAGAAAATATTAACAATAGTATAAACTGACGGTGATAGCTATGGATGGTAATCAGCTAACCATAGTTCTTTTTATTGTTCCAGTTTATTTTAATATCCAAATGTTAGTGAGAAGAAGAAGAAACTTTTATGTCAACCTGCATTTGTGATGGACATTGGTTATGCTCATCTTTGGTAGCTCATTTGAGGACATCTTGAGTAAAACAGCTCCATATTTAACATAGCATGTACAAAAGACCTGAACTGGAAGCGATGCAACCTGTTTACAGAATACTAAAGTTTGTTGTAGCCTACATTGTCCGCATTAGCTTTTGCTAGTGCAGGCTACCATATAGTTCAAGAGCATCTATTTCTGTCTCTAACTTCTAGAGCATTTGAGCTACACCCACCAAGACAGACCTTCTGACTGTTCTGCCTTTTAATGTTATATTTCTTCTAATTGATCAGACTTTAGATTTTCTAAACTGGTTGGTCAAAACTGTGGGGTGGGAAATTTTGTAATTATTCTTAGAGTTCTAAGCAGGTTCTGAAATTAATGAGTGCTTGGGGCAAAAATGCACCACTAATTTAAAAAAAGGGGACAGAATTTGCCCCTGCACAATTAAACTAAATCTATTACATCTGCCATGATTAAAGTGAAGCGTGAAAATTAATGAAAAGTGTTCCTTGTGGCATTACATTTAGATCTGTTTTCTTTTTACACTTTGCTTTTTCATAATTAGAATGTTTTTACTGTCATTGCACACACTGTACAACAAAATTAGAGTGCAAACCTCAAGGTGCTTTGAAAAATTATTATTGATTTAACAGAAATACTGGATAAGTAAATAATTATATATAATTCAATATTGCACTTAGTCCAGTTAAATCACAGACAGTCAGTTGCTCTGGGTGGCTCTGGGTGGGAGGGTTAAAGGGATAATTCACCTAAAAATTATGTCATCATTGACATTTACTAACCCTCAAGTTGTTCTAAACCTGTATGAATTTCATTCTTCTCCTGAACACAAAAGAAGATATTTTGAAATAAATATGGGTAACCAAACAGTTGATGGGCCCCATTGACTTCAACGGTATGAAAAACAACAAAACAACAAAAAAAAAAAAAAAAACGTATAAATGCAATGGCCAATCAGAAGTGTTTGGATTAGTCACCAGTGATGAAGAAATCCACTGAAAATGTTGGAAATTTGTTTAGAGTGCACACACTCAATTTTGCACTCTCACAAATTCTCTCATCATAAACAACAAAGTACAGATATGAAAAATCTGCTGTTGAACGAACTTAAGGAAAGCTTTTCCATGAAATTGAATTATGTTTTTCCAACAAAATCTAATTGGTATGAAATAATTTGTTGTAATCTTGTTGTATGAACTTAAATTTATTTAGTCAAGACTACTAAAAAAACATGTCATTCTAACTAGATAAAGTAGGATAAAGAGGGTAGAACTGATGACCATATTTAGACCATATTGTAGGAACTATGTCAAATTTATTTATTTTCTTTATAACACTTGATCACATGCTAATTGTACCATTTGTAGCATGCAAGTAATGAACAAGTAAAACATTTCTCACCACTGGCATTAGGACAGTTACAGCTCATTGAGAGCAGCACAGCCTAACCACAAGGTATACGCTTCACAATAATGGTAACCTCAAAAATCGACACAACACAACACAACTTTTAAATGTCAAATATAAACTGTCAAATACAAACTGTCAAATATAGCATCAAACTTTAACAGGTCTTTCCCTTTACTAAAAAACACATTAAACAACACTTAATTTCAACATTTACTCTCCTGATCCTTCCCTATGCAAAGCATGCTGGGAACTAGAAATGCACTGCCCAGTTCAGTCAGCGCAACATAAATGATTCATGTAGTCCCAACACAAATGGTTTAGGTTAACTTAAAATTTTACAAATTCATTTAATGTAATAAAATAGTAATAAAAAGTAAAATGGCAATTAAGTAAAAGACTAAAGATTTGTGTTGTTTCAGCTTATTTTATTTAAATAAATAAGCAAACAGCTAGAATATTTTTTTTTTTTTTTTTTTTTTTGAGTGAAGATTTATTATTTCACAGTGTGGACAGCTTCAGTGATTTATAATGTGAGTTTTTGTGAGTGTGCATAACTCTGTGACTCAGTTCATAAATGGTTCTTGTTTTGTCTGTGTAGCCCACAAGAATATGTCAAGCTGTTTCCCCATTAAAGATTGTTTTTTTTTAATGTCTCTACTAATCACCATTAATAATCTTAATTAGATTGTCAAGCAGTTTATAGAGCATAGAGCAGTAATCTACAAACCCGATTCCAAAAAAGTTGGGACACTGTACAAATTATGAATAAAAAAGGAATGCAATAATTTACAAATCTCATAAATTAATATTTTATTCACAATAGAATATAGATAACACATCAAATATTGAAAGTGAGACATTTTGAAATGTCATGCCAAATATTGGCTCATTTTGGATTTCATGAGAGCTACACATTCCAAAAAAGTTGGGACAGGTAGCAATAAGAGGCCGGAAAAGTTAAATGTACATATAAGGAACAGCTGGAGGACCAGTTTGCAACTTATTAGATCAATTGGCAACATGATTGGGTATAAAAACAGCCTCTCTGAGTGGCAGTGTCTCTCAGAAGTCAAGATGGGCAGAGGATCACCAATAGTAGAGCAATATCAGAAAGGAGTTTCTCAGAGAAAAAATGCAAAGAATTTGAAGTTATCATCATCTACAGTGCATAATATCATCCAAAGGTTCAGAGAATCTGGAACAATCTCTGTGCGTAAGGGTCAAGGCCGGAAAACCATACTGGATGCCCGTGATCTTCGGGCCCTTAGACGGCACTGCATCACATACAGGAATGCTACTGTAATGGAAATCACAACATGGGCTCAGGAATACTTCCAGAAAACATTGTCGGTGAACACAAACCACCGTGCCATTCGCCGTTTCCGGCTAAAACTCTAGAGGTCAAAAAAGAAGCCATATCTAAACATGATCCAGAAGCACAGGCGTTTTCTCTGGGCCAAGGCTCATTTAAAATGGACTGTGGCAAAGTGGAAAACTGTTCTGTGGTCAGACGAATCAAAATTTGAAGTTCTCTTTGGAAAACTGGGACGCCATGTCATCCGGACTAAAGAAGACAAGGACAACCCAAGTTGTTATCAGCGCTCAGTTCAGAAGCCTGCGTCTCTGATGGTATGGGGTTGCATGAGTGCGTGTGGCATGGGCAGCTTACACATCTGGAAAGGCACCATCAATGCTGAAAGGTATATCCAAGTTCTAGAACAACACATGCTCCCATCCAGACGTTGTCTCTTTCAGGGAAGACCTTGCATTTTCCAACATGACAATGCCAGACCACATACTGCATCAATTACAACATCATGGCTGCATAGAAGAAGGATCCGGGTACTGAAATGGCCAGCATGCAGTCCAGATCTTTCACCCATAGAAAACATTTGCCGCATCATAAAGAGGAAGATGCGACAAAAAAGACCTAAGACAGTTGAGCAACTAGAATTAGACAAGAATGGGACAACATTCCTATTCCTAAACTTGAGCAACTTGTCTCCTCAGTCCCCAGATGTTTGCAGACTGTTATAAAAAGAAGAGGGGATGCCACACAGTGGTAAAGATGGCCTTGTCCCAACTTTTTTGAGATGTGTTGATGCCATGAAATTTAACTTATTTTTTCCATTAAAATTATACATTTTCTCAGTTTAAACATTTGATTTGTCATCTATGTTGTATTCTGAATAAAATATTGAAATTTGAAACTTGCATTCTGTTTTTATTCACAATTTGTACAGTGTCCCAACTATTTTGGAATCAGGTTTGTACCTATAATGGCTATAATGAATTCCTGTTTTTTAATATTATATTTTATGTACTTTATGTAGGCTATTTACATTATGCAACATTATGCAGTTGTCATGTAAATACATGTATGCCACCCTTGGCAGCAATTGAAAAAAATAAATAAATTAAAATTAAAATTCTGTGCAAAAAAAAAGCATGCCATGTCAGATGCAGCTTCTGTTCCATCTTTGCTGTATAAACTAAAGATTTTGTTGTTTGTAAAGATCTTTTGTTGATGTTGGTAAATGTTGGTAACAGTCTTTAGTATTCTGATTGATTAAAGTAATTGGTTAAATTTAAGTATTTGACATATGTCAACTCACCTTTATTTATATAGTTCTTTATACAATACAGATTATTTCAAAGCAGCTTTACAGTGGTTATTATGCATTTCAGCTGTTGTTCAGCTGAAGTCAGTTCAGTGTTGAGAAGACAACATACATTAAATAATGTACATTTGATAAGGTGATCATAAAAGTTGTCCTTATAACGGTAAAAAAGCCCCTGGAAATCATTCCTAGGGTGCAAATGTTGCCCCTTATTGGAAAATTTCTGACGCTGGTTCTGAATATATGACCAAGTGAGTGGGGAACTCATAATTCAAGATGATACATGAGTTACACAAGTTGTAGCAACACGAGTTGTAGCATTGGAAAGTCTCTCTCTCTCTCTCTCTCTCTCTCTCTCTCTCTCTCTCTCTCTCTCTCTCTCTCTCTCTCTCTCTCTCTCTCTCTCTCTGTGTGTGTGTGTGTGTGTGTGTAGAGATTGCTTTTGTGTCATTAGCTATGTTCCCATCACCCTGTTTTTATGCGCATTTTGAAGTATCGCTTCAGAAACGAGTGATGGCAATAGAAATGTAAAAAAGAAAATCCCTTAATTTGCAAAAAAAGTTTTTATGTGTGCTTGAGGTGGTTTTTGACTTGTGCAAAAAAGAGTTCATGTGAATAATGTGAGATGGAAATGCATTTGACGAATAAATTCTGACATAGCGACCTCTTTTCAAAGACTTGCTTTCTACCGGTCTCATCTATGAAACCAAATACAAGGATTGCTAATAGTCTCAAGCAAAACCTTTTTTTGTCCCTCTCTCACTTTTGTACCCTTATAAGCTGGAGTAGAGAGGCAGCAGGGCACCATTGGCATTGGCCCATCTATTCTCCAAACCTCTTGTCCTACATAGGGTTGTGGGGATGCTAGAGAGTCTCGTGTTAAAGGCAGGGAAACTCCGACATACACATTCAACACGTCATCATCAACAAACCCGTCTCCGGTGTGATGCCTCCGATCTTTCAAATATTCCAATCTAATATAACTTCTGACCTGTAAGGTTACCAGAATAATAATCATGCACTGTTTGTTAATTGGCCAGAGGAGAACTGGCACCCCGACTGAGCCTGGTTTCTCCCAATGTTTATTTTTCTCCATTGTGCAACCTGTTGTGCATTATGCAATTGTCGGACACAAAATTTTCAACTAAATATCCAAATAAATGTAACTATATTACATTATATTACTATATTAACTAAATTACTGATTTGCCCACATTGTCGTTATATGATAATTGAAATGAGCTAGATGACATCACTGTTTTCACCAGAGCGGCTGTACAGTCGAATCAAAATCTGTTGCACTATTTTCCTGTTTCACACTGTGAAGCTGCTTTGAAACAATCTGCATTGTAAAAGTGCTATATAAATAAAGTTGACTTGACATTCACACTTTCACTCAAACTGCAAATGGCAATTTATTGTCTCCAATTCATTAATGCTGCATGTCTTTGGATTATGGAATGCACCCGGAGAACATTCAAAATCCACATAGAATGTCCTTCTAGCTTAGTCAGTACCTTCTTGCTGTGAGACAAAAGTGCTACCCATTGAGCAACCGTGTTGCTGTAAAACAGGTTTGAGGAGATAAAACCAGATAATCCTCCTCTCACAGCCTGATCCAAATAGACAGGACTGAGTGTTTTCCTGCTGCTGATGGTGTGTGTGTGCGCACGTGTATGTGTGTTTGTGTAAACTTGCTGTTATATCCAGCATTTCCATATGGCTGCTGTGACATTTCAAATCTGTCACTTTCTGAACACCCAGCATGTCTTTTGATGGTGATGGCGATGTTCACTGTAATCTCTTCACAGAAATGACAGCACAGATGTTTCTCATTCTAAAAACCCCATTTACCACTAACAGGAAGCATGACAGTGATGACAACCATTGTGACAGAGAGTGATACGAATCGTTGCAACTCTTCTGATCCCTTATCGAGCCGTTACACATTCAGTGTGTACGATGAATTGCTATTACACCTCAGTCATTGAGAACTTATAATGTTGGCACTGGAGGCATTCTGAACACGTGGGGCTGTGTTTCGCTTTCAATTAAAAACTCTTCAGTGGGTGAAGATTAGGGTAGTAATTGTGAGCTTTGTCAGAAATGTCTTCAGACCATAACTGTGTTATTTTCAGACACAGACTGTAAAAAAGATGGGCAATGCTACAGAACTTCTGTTGAAGTAATTGAAGCTGCCAGTGTCCAAATATGTTGCTGCAATCTTGGTTCTCGAGTCTGCGCAGTAGTGAGTGCGAAGTGAAGGTCCCTCGCCTCGCTGCTTGCCACATACCCCCAATGCCCTTCACAGGCTGGGGGGCACTCCCGAGACTGCGCTCTACTCCACGGTGGCTGCGGCACCTGGGGGTAAAGACAGAGAGGCAAGAGAAACAGAGCCAGGAGCATGAGGAGCGACAGAACAAGAGAGGGGAGAGAGGAGAAAAGAGGAAAAAATAATAATTCTGGTCCGGTTCCCGGACACACTGCCACTCAGTCCTCAGCCAGCCGAGAGGCTCTTCCTCGCGGTGCCATGCGATGGCACTGGATGCTTGGTGGATGGCTCGATCCTCCTCTGCTCCCTCTCGGACGGCAGCCACCCCACCTCGACCCAGGGGCACGGCAGCGATCTCTCCGTCCCAGCCCGATCTTCACTTGCTCCAGAACCATCGCCTCGGGCAGCCACTCACGGTCAACATCCATCCGCGCTGCCCGAACTCCTCAGCACCGCGATCCCCCTCAGCAGCGAGGGCTCTCCGACAGCATGTCCCTCCTTCCTCCCGGGTTTCGGCACCAATGTAACAAATTTCGTAGAATAAGGAGGAAGGAGGCGGGAACCAGCGAACATTTAAAAGACTTTAATAAATAAACAAAATGAAAGTAAACCGCGGGCAGCCCCTCACGGACGACTGCCACGCACACACATAATAAAACATAAATAAAATGCAACATAAACTCCAGGCCTTTGTTATAATAAGCTAACACATCAAGGGGATATCCAACATTTTTGGAAGCTTACCTTGCAGCATTCTCACCAAGTCATGATTCAAGAAAGAGCTTATTGTCAAAAAAAGTGTCTCAGTCAAGCCCTTGTTTCTCTTACTTGGGAGACCTTGCCACTGCCAGTTAGGGGATATCATGGATGCGGAGTACCCCCAGTTTGCATCTATTAGTCTGGAAGGAGATTTGTAACATGACAGATCTTATTTTTTAAAACCACACAGAGCATATTCCAGTTGCAGGCAGAATATGAGTGATTGCTCAGCACTGCACATTTTAGATCTAACATCTAACCAAAGCACTCTGCTCTTTAATAGAGTCTCCAAGACCTAAAATTGATATGTCTTATAAGGGACTAAAGGGAGACATCAAAAATGTGCATAGAACACAGCAACAAACCGCCTTTTTGTCACCACATAGTTTTTATACACTGCAATTAGGGATGCACCAATAAGAATTTTTTGGCCACTACAGATTTTAACAAACAACTATTGGCCGATACCGATATTTGTCACTTGCTCTCTTATTTGAACTTTTGTCATTAAAATAGATGAGTGTTTTGATCATGTTTTAAATTAGCAAAATTCAAAAACGCGCATTAAAGAGTTAGTTCATCCAAAAATTAAAATTATCCCATAATTTACTCACCCTTAAGCCATCCTAGGTGTATATTACTTTTTCTTTCAGCCAAACACATTCGGAGTTATATAAAAAATGCTTCCAATCATTATAATGGGAGTTAAAGGCACAATATGTAAGTTTTTTGGCATAAAATATCCAAAAACCACTAGAACAATGTTATATATTTTGTTGACTTGTGTACGTACATTATCCTAAATGTTTCCAAGAATGTTTAAATCCAGAGAAATAAGCTATTTTAACCAGGACACAGACCATGTCCATATGTCACCTATTAAACACCTATTAAAAATTTGTGGAAACACAAAAGACACTTTAATATATTGTGTGCTTTATTAGACAGGCGAGCAACTGTTTGGATACATTCATCGACAGAAAACAATCATTGTTATATAGCTCAACACAGTTAGTCTAATTGTTTAAATCTCGTTTTCTTGATTTACCTCAAGTAATATATTTAACCATGCCTAATATTGATCTAGCTTACTGCAGTGTGCAACAAATGTCTCATAGTAGCCGCCGAGCGAACGCACAGAGTAGCATTATAACATAACTTTCAACACACTAATGTATCTAATATGATAAAACAGCGCTGCGTTACCCCACATACGCTTGACCAGAAGAAGCGGAAGCAGTCGTCTGCGGCATAAAGCTACGCCTTTGTTTTGAATAAGTGACCTCTAGAGATGAAAAATTTCATATTGTGTCTTCAATGATACCATAGATTTTGAAGCCCAAAAAAGTGCATCCATCCATCATAAAAGTAATCTGTACGTCTCCAGGATGTTAATAAAGGCCTTCTGAAGCAAAGCAAGGTGTTTTTGTTAGAAAAATAAAACATATGTATAACTTTATAAACTATAATCACTGGCTTCAGGTAATGGCTGTACATGAGTCTAGTTCTGGCGGAAGAGTTGCATTAAATACACATTCATCTTTAGTGAAAAGTAGTCAGAATTGTTTTTTTTATTTTCCCAGCAGCACAGCAGGAATATTAGGCTGCTGTTACTTAAAGAGCTGCACGGATCCAATATACTGGTACGCAAGCGTTGTTTTCCTCATCTGTTTTTATGTTCATTTAAGAAATAACCGACTATGTTTACAGGGATACTTGCCAAAACTGCCATTTTTATATCATTTTGAGTGAATTAGAAGAGAAAGAGAACTCGATTCAGTATTTGTGCGCTGTTTAAAACACAGCTTTCCGGGCACAATGCGAGTAGAATTGAGTTCTCTTTCATGTCCACTTGCGCTTGAATATTTAAATTCACAAGGCTTAAAAACAGAACTGGGATGTAGGATCATTCCAACGGCATGTGAAGGCAGCGTTAAGACACATAAGATGTGACCAAACATTTTAACCACTCAAATATCTGATATTCAGGACTGTGTGTGGTCATAAATGGATCTCATCACACCTGATATCCTCTGCAGCAGCTGGTGTTCGGACTAGGTGCATGTTGCTAGGAGACATGCTTCCAGGAAGACAGGAGTACTGGATGCTTTTCAAACCTCTCACCGTGAGCTACACACAGCACACCACAGGAACATTTGAGAAAAACAAACACACACAGAGCATATGGTTAGTGTAGCGATCAGTGGAGGTGTGGAAGTAATGGAGACTTTGATTGCTGCTGTTTGTTTCTGCTTTCTACATGTTTTTTATTGCTCTAATCACATTCTTATCTTGCTCATTAGGAATAGGCTATGCCATATGACAGATGAAATTAATGTTTTTATTATACAGCTTTTATACAACACTACCCCCGTGAAAAAAATAATGTGCTTAATTTAAGATTTCCTTTACACACTTTTTCAAAAGTGTACTAATTCCAAATGAAAAGTTTTACTACATTTTAAACCAGTATGTTTTAAGACTCTTTTGTTGTGCTTTAAAGAAGCAAACTTATTTTGATGTGTTGACTAACAAACTAACTGTAACGGACTAACTGGGATGTCGAACCTATACCTATAGAGAAGAAAGCCCTTTCTAGACCCTGCACAGTACGGTTTGTGTCAAAGCATTTCTTAGTCCAGTTGTTTGATAAGAGAGAGATTATTTCTAATAAACACTTTAAGAATCCATTCAACTATAGCAACTGTGGAAGAACTGAAAGCGTCACAGGTTGATCTTTGGTTGACCAATCAGCAGAAAGGGGCATTTCATGCATGCCCACATGTGGAAGTTGAATATTCAAGCCAATTATCCAGTTTCTACCCTGAACCTAAAAACTTAAAAATCAAGCTGAATTCTCTTTCTTTTTTTTTTTTTTTTTTTTTTGAAAAACAAAAAACTAATAAATGCTCTGGTTTCTAATTTTTCTACTATCAGTGTTAAATTGGATTACGAATGAACGCAATCGCTAGATTATTTCTGTAATTAGTATTCTTTTTAAAACTATGCTAAAGTGCACTTCTTTTCACAAGGGAAGAATTTTAGAAAAAAATGTATATGCACAATGATAGTTTAAAGTTCAGGTTTAATACTTGTGGGGCCGTTTTTTTTATTATTATAATTTTTTTATCTGGTGTCTGCATGGTGCTATTGTCTTTGTGGGATGTGTCAACCATCTAGTTGTTGATGTGAAGTTATATAATTATTATATAATTTTTTTATATATTTAAAAAGTACAGTACATTTCCATGATTCAGTACTATTTTTCAATTTTTGTAATAAAGTTAAGCACTATTTTATGTATTATGTTTGTTTTCATTCAGTAGCCTATCCATTTTAAAAACTATCGGTTGATCAATTGGTTATCGAACAGCGTGGTCCAACCTAGTCCTAGTTATCGTTATCATAAAATCCACTATCGGTCGACCTCTAATGATTCGTGAAATAATATTAGCTCGTCATTTTGTGCCAGGTCCAACAGTGAAATTAAATTTTTTTGTGAAGATTTCTTTGCAATTTTTTTAAATGCATCTGATCAATGCACAATAATGTAGAAACAATGTGTATCAACATAACAACAACTGAAGCAGCATACTTCACAAAACACAACATTTGTCACAGCTATTCTGATTAACTTGTCTAGCTATCACCAGGCCAAGCTCATTTTAAGATTGAACATTGGTCTGGGGAGTGTGCTATGTATTTTCTACTGCAAAAGAGGCGTGATCAACAGGCACTGTTCAAATGACTCTGTACGCAATCGATTAGTTCTTCAACCAATCAGACCACAAGAGGCGTGATCAATGGGCACTGTTCAAATGACTCTGTACGCAATCGATTAGTTCTTCAACCAATCAGACCACAAGAGGCGTGATCAATGGGCACTGTTCAAATGACTCTGTACGCAATCGATTAGTTCTTCAACCAATCAGACCACAAGAGGCGTGATCAACGGGCATCGATCCATCGCTTCTCTATCCGTCATTGTGTTAAACCTGGCAATAGTCCAGGTGGATAAGCCAGTCTGTGATTGGTTCCCTCAAATGTGTAACGGATGCAGGATAAATGAACGTACAGTTTCCAGCCTGAGGTGCAGGTCGAAATCAAATCGCCGACAGATCAGGCTGGGTTTACCCAGTCTACTGATTAACTGGATTCAATTTTTTTTTTTTAAGAAATGTTAAAATTATTGTGTATATTCATTTAAAGGGGTGATGAATTGAGAAATCAACTTTCCCTTGAGCCCTTGATCTATAAAAGTTCATCGTGATATAAGAATATCCTGTAATTTTCGGAGCAGAAAACATCCTTGTTAGTCAAAGAAAAGCTTTTTTTGACACCAGGCCCAGAAAACAAGAGCTCTCAAATATATATTGATCAATGACGTAATAGAAGGGGGAAACGCCGCATCAACAGATAAATATGTACGCCTGCTTCTGTAGCCCCACCCACTGACTCGTGGAGCTAAACGGATTGCGCTTCTGAGCAATAAACATGCTGAGATTAGCAAAATATTGTGCTGTGCCTGGTTGCGGAAGGACACAGTCGCTGCATAAGCTTCCTTCAGATTCTAAAATTAGGAATGAGTGGAAATTTGTTTGCTTCATTTCACTGTGGAATCGTTTGTAAATAAAACAAAGGTCGAGACTGGATTTGCAGACATATTGAGATTAAAACACAATGCTGTGCCTTCTATATTGGATCTGACAGGAATGGTGCAACACACTTATGTGAGTAAAACATTTTTTTATATGTGATAGTATTGCATTGTTACAGATCGTTTTGATTATGTGTACGTGTCTAACAGAACATACCTTAGCACACTGTCACAGGCTGGAGAATCCTTTATTTGTTGGTTCATTGCGATTCGGGATCAGACTCAGACATGTATGGGCCAGGGCTCGCAAAGCCCGACGTCCCAGGGCTTTGTGTTTTCTAGATGGGCTACCAAAAAATGTAAGCCTGTCGGCAGGCCGGTTAATCTTAAATAGTGAAATAATATTCCTTTCTTGATCTGCGTTGTTCACTTTCTTGACTTGATATTTGAAGGGTGCACGCGTGCACTTATATCCACCGATCGAGTGGGCCAAGTAATAAAAACTTTTCTTTTTTTTTCACAAATCATTGTGTTTGTTTGATAAAGACGTTTTACAAGCCCTGTGAGAGAATCATTCCGGTTGCCACTTTCAAAACAATCCCTCACGTGAACTGACAGGGGAGCAGAAGCTCATTAAATATGCAAATCTTATCCAATCCTAGCCGTGGGCGTGGGCGTTTACTTCCAAGTCTACAGTGCGGCACACCCATCAAAACCGAGCGTTCAGCAGGAAGCCTCAAAACCAGTGTCGAAAATAGCCTATTACTTATTCATTATGATGTTTTTGAATGTAAAAACCACGCAAATGTCATAAATTGACAACAGTATAGAAAAATAAAAAAGCCAGTTCATGACCCCTTTAAATGAAAACCTTAATGGTATTAAAATAATACACTGTATAAAATTATTTTTCAAAGTAAAATATATATATATATAATTTTTTATTTTTTTTTATTATTTTTTTACATTTTTCAAGAAATTTTGTCTTTCGACTTTAAAATTTCAGGTTTAATTCAATGTATTACTTGCCAATTCTTTGAAACATTATCGCTCAAAAAAATGTTAGTACATTTTTACAAACAATTAGTAAAAGTAAATCCCACACCATTTTTTTTTCTTCTTATTGTGCTTGCAGGATAATACCTTAAGGATTTGTAAACTAACCCTAATGCTTTAGGTTAGAGTAAGATATATTTTACTTTATTCATTGCGTCAGAGATATGTCACTTTGCTCACAGCTGATTATCAGGATGTCTGAATATCAGTAGCCTCCGAACGACAGGTGGCAGTATTGAGCCATATTGTTTACAGACAGTACATGTTGTATCTCTTTCTTTATAGAATTAGGGAGAATTTATTTGCATTCACTCTGTGTATGTGTTTTTAGCTAAGGCAAGCAATGTCTGTCCATCTGTCTCTAAACAGTTGCCCTCTGTTTAGAGTCTAATAAAGCCTGTCAGTGCTGTCATGACTTTCCCCAGGGCAGACAGGTCTTTTCTATGATTTTTCTTTCTTTTAATGGCTAAACAGTGATGTTAAGCTGAGTCACTAATGTAAATGAAAAACTTGCCATTCGGACGCTCTCTCAAGCTGCTCCTACTCGTGCAAAAACATTTTGAAAAATCAGCACCCTTTTGCTGTCCACTTCAAAACTCTTGTCACTGTCAGATAATTTCTACTTTAATTTATAATTTTAGGCCGACAAACACACAAATTACATAATAACACATAGACAAAAGAACACACACACACAAATCCTGGCCTGTCAGTGTTGCCCATTGTGTGGCTGTGAGTGTTTTCTCACAGCATAACTGCCAACAGATGGTCAGCTCCTCTCTCTCTCTCTCTCTCTCTCTCTCTCTCTCTCTCTCTCTCTCTCTGTGTGTGTGTGTGTGTGTGTGTGTGTTTTGTGGTCTTCCCTGAGGGATGTAAGGTTCTTATCTCACACAGAACATATGCAGCATGTATGTCTGCAGTTAACCAACAGTTTATACAGGAAGGAAAGTGAGACAGATGACAAAAGAGGTGGCAGAATTAAAGGTTTGTTTTGGCATTTTCCATGAATAGGATACACTATAGTGTCTTGTAACCTTTTTATGCATTACAGCCACAAATCCTAAATTTTTTTGGTGTGATAATTATTAAATATGTTAAGTAAACCATTACTTAACCCTAACACCAGCATGAAAAGTAGTTTCAACACATCAGATGTCTATACTTTTATTAAAGGGATAGTTCACCCAAAGATGAAAATGACCCCATGATTTACTCACTCTCAAGTCATCCTAGGTGTGTATGACATTTTTTTTCAGACTGGAGTTATATTAAAAAAATGTCCTGGCTCTTCCAAACTTTATAATGGCAGTGAATATGCAGCCCAAAAGTAATCCACATGGCTTAACACGTTATAAAGTAAAATATCTAGCTTCTGGCGGACCGTCTTCTGTATACAACTTACGGAAAAAGTGTTACTGGCACGACTATGATGTCGGACGTAGTGTAAAAAAGCGTAACTGGTGCGAAATAAGCGTTTTTAACTGCGTTCTGCATAAGTTGAATAGGAAGGTGGCCTGCCGGAAGCTAGATATTTTACTTTATAAAGTTTTAAATATGGATATTTTTCTTACACAACCCATTGATTCACTCCAGAAGGCCTTTATTAACCATCCAGAGCTATGTGGAGGACTTTTATAATGGATGGATGCACTTTTTTTGGGCTACCATTCACTTCCATTAAAATGCTAATCCTACAAACTTAATCTGCAACTTTTTTAAATTTAAGTTTATTTATATTGAAGTTTTATTAAATGGTTATTGCTAAAACAACAGCTTTAAACTATACTCAGGTAAAGTGTTAATTTGGGGCTGTGCCTTTCTGACAAAATCATGCATTTGACAAGAGACTTTAATGCATTTGAATTAGAAATGTGACAATATTTCTTTTCATTGTTTTGTTTTGTCTTATACCTTACTGCCTGTGGGAAGGTTTAAAGGGGAAGTGACACAAGAGACCATAAAAACACACCAAACCAACTCAGTAAAATATGTATGTATGAATCAGAGTGCATTGCTAAAAGCTGTCTTGATCTTTAACCCTGACACACAACAGGATGAGGTGAACTAACCACCGTCTGTGCTTCAGCGCACACTGATCGTTCTCAGTTAGATGAGTCCATACATACCTTTTTTATCTTCATGTGTGCAATAATTCTGTCTGATGACCCACCGCTAGCCTAGCTTAGCACAAAGTCTGGAGGTAAATGGCTCCATCTAGCCTACTGCTCAATAAGTTACAAAATAATGCCAACATCTTCCTATTTACATGTTGTGACATGTATAGTTACATCGTGTACTAAGACCGACAGAAAATGAAAAGTTGCAATTTTCTTGACCGATATGGCTAGGAACTACACTCTCATTCCTTTCAAGGGTTTTATTTGTCACATACACAGTTATATACAGAATATACAACCGGCAGTGAAATGTAAACCTTTACCAATGTCCAAAAGAGTTTTGCTGTCATAGCAGATCAATGCAGTTGATAAGTTAGTAAAAACTGAGAGCAAAAGAAAGTAAAATAGTAAATAAAAGCACAGTCTTCGCGGAGCGACCTGAACGGCGACCGAACACGGCGGCGCCATCTTGGACATTAAAGTCTCTTCCTGCATAATAATCCAGGAACTTTGCTGCTGTACCATGGGTGCAGCGGCGCAATGATATTTACGCAGCGCCTGAAAATAAGCTAACTACCGTCAACATAACCAACGTGACAACCTGCTTGCACAGAGAGCGTGCTGGGGACTATTTTCAGGCGTTGCGTAATATTGCGTAATATCATTGCCTATGGTACGGCAGCAAAGTTCCTGGATTATTACGCAGGAATGAGAGTGTAGTCGCTAACCATATCGGTCTAGAAAATTGCAGCTTTTCATTTTTCGTTGGTCTTAGTGCACGATGTAACTACACACATCACAACATGTAAATAGGAAAATGTTGCCGTTATTTTGTCACTGATTGAGCAGTAGGCTAGGTGGAGTGCTAAGCTCTTTGCTCTTTGTGCTAAGCTAGGCTAGTGGCTAACAGAGTTATAGCATGCACAGAAATAAAAATGGTATATATGGAGTGGACTTATCTAACTGTGGGGGATACGGTGAATAAGCTAAAGCCCTAAAAAGTCGGCGTGTTCCTTTAAGACAACATCCAGTTGTTACATATGCACAAGCTAGGTTTAACATCTCCTTCTTTTCTGAGATTTTGGGGTTAGTTCTGGTCTTCCCAGGGGTGATTCTAGGATTTCAATTTTAGGGGGCCTCAGCCCCAATGAGGGTATGATTTTAAAAAACATTCATTTAATGAACAATACATACAGTAGGTTCTACACTACCTATCAAGTCAACCCCTGAATATTGATTTAATTTCAAATCATTTTAACTAACTAGATCATATTCAATAATATTAAGAGTATATTATAGAGTAATATTTAGAGTATGGATAGATAAACCTTATATTACTGTAATTTTCTAGATTTGTCTTTTTAGATTTTAATTTTCTTTTTTGTTTTCTTTAATAACTGTCAACCCCTGTTTAATAATCCAACCTTAAAGGTATTGCAGGTAAAACAAAAATTTGAATATATAACCTTGTATGAAAATAGTTAAATGTTAATTTAATTTAAAAGTTAATGCTGGATTTAAAATGTTTTAAAAAGACATAAGGGCAAAAATTTAGTAGATAAATTAATCGTTTCTTTGACTGTTTGTAAAAATCGCTTTTAAAAAAAAAAATAATAATAATATTCCAACTTCCAAAGTGAACACAAATCTAAGGCTAATAAATATATGACACAATCAGCTGCTGGATTATTATTTATTCAAATGAAATAACATGTTTATCTGTCTCTGTCATTCGCTCTGATAAGGAGTTTAAATGAGTGTCACTGCACTGTAAATATAATATTTTCATAATTTATCACAACTTTTTTCATTTGTCTCATCAACTTAGATTCACAAATGTTGTTTATGTTATCATAATATTTTGAGTTTCTGTGATTAAACTAATCTCTTTCTATCAACTCAAATTTTTAGCTTAAATTAACTTTTTCTTTTTTAGGCTACTTACTTTTTAAGCCTTAAATAATTTCTGTGCATGACACAGGTTAATATAATGCAACATCCACAATAATTACATTTTCAAATCATATTTTCAAAAGTATGTCTTCATGGGTGTAAAGCACCCCATTTTTTTGCTGTATTGTGATGAGGGGTGAACGCAGTGAAAACTTTTACAGTTAATGGAAAACAGTCTTGTAAACTGCATTTATGACAAAGAAGTAAACAGATGCAGATGTCATGACAATCTATCAATAAATGCATGCACCTCATGCTCTGCTTGACTGCTTCTGATGTTGACGCGGTGCTGCTGCGAATAACGAATACACTGAATAACGCAGACTAAAAGACGGGGAGGAGCTGAAGACTGCCGCCTGGGTAGAAATTGAACCCCTCTAAAAAGGGCCTAGTGACACCCCTGGCGTCATCCCTGCACCACTCTATACTTGAATGAACTTAGTACCAACCCTGTCTCTAGGGTTTCTGGACCTTTGTACTGTTTATTGCTTCAGATCCCACTCAGTTAAAATTATTGGATGTTCTTTCCTCTGGAATATTAGTGTCTTCCTCTTTCTCTCTTTCTGCCATTTGATATGTTCCTCCATATTAAATGTGTCAGAGAAACTGAGGTGTGTTAATAATAGAGAAACAGGTCTTGTCTGTGGTATGGCTGTTGGCAACAGAGAGGTGCATGCTGGGAAGGCAACTGAGCACACCGTGGTTTGAGGTCTATGGTTACTCATAAATAAATTCAACTGAAAATGAATATTGTATGAAAACATATTAAATAAACATCATATGTAGTATGTCTGAGGGCACTGGGTCATATAAAATATAGAAGTCATATACAGTTGTATCAGACTTTATCAGAGCTCAATGACATTGATTTGACAAGCTACTCTGAAGGAATGTCATGTATTACCAGGGCATATGTCCAAAAAAACAACAAACAAACAAACAAACAAAAACATGGTTGTAGTGGCCACACTTTATTGTGTAGTTGTTAAAGTGTAATTACAAAAAAAGCACTGAGTAATAATAATTAACAACATACTTAAGCTTGGTACATACTCCACAAGAACAAAGAAATGTTTTCGTTTTCTCGAGGTGGCAAGAACAAGATCAAAGTTCGTTCTGGCAAGGACATTCCATACCTCACGAGAAAAGCAGGCGCCAAACATGTCCGTTTCGCCGCATTAACCCCGCCCACTTAAAATTTCTGACCAATCACACAATAGTTCTCAGACACCCACAGGAAAAAAGCTATGCTCAGACGATGTGTCGAGAATAAGCTGCGAGAACTCCCAAACCAGGGCTGCGAGAACAAAAAGACCCTGGGAGCGATAACTTTTTTCTCTGTTCTTGCAGAGTATGTAACGGCCTTTACGATGGGTTAGGGTTTGATTAAGTGCTAGATGCCTGTAATAACACACTAATAAATGTAAGAAATTAACTTTCTATGGTAAATACATATTACATGTAAAAAGTACACATTAAAATGTAACACATTAAAAGCGTTACATGTTGCAGTCTCTCTCTTTCTCTGTGAGAAATGTCAGGATTGAGACAAATGTTCCCCGTGAGAATGTTTCTGCTGCTGGATGTTGTTATTTGAAATTCCAGGATGCAGGAACAAATGGGCTGTGAGCATGCAGTGCCTTCCTGTAATGTCAGACATATAAGAGTTTAAAGGCACACTATATGTAGCTTTTGGTCCTCTAGCGGTTAAAAAACAAAACTGCATGCATTTTGCGTAAGAACATTGTTTTGGTTGTTTCAGCTCTGCGTAACCATGGATGTAACCGTGGACCGTGGATGAAAATGGCTATACTGCTCATAAAACATTCACTACTAGGCTTAAAGGGTCATGAAATCCTAAACCAAATTTTCTGAGATTTTAACAGAAGTATGTGTTGAACATCATGGAAGACAATGTTACCATCTGTTAGTTTTGAATGTGGGAGAAAACTTAATTTAATTTTAAACCTTTTTGCTCTGTTTTCAAGTTCTTGGTTTAAATTCATCTTCATGTCAACATCATAGGTTGTGACGCTTTCTCGTACTATAGTACGGCGATGACTCATCAGTGTCTCATGATTATTCATGAGACTGCGTGTCTTTATCTTATGAGAAGACGTGTTGCTTAATTCATGACAGCACACGCTTAATTATTCATGACAGCACGCGTTGATACTAGGCATTTTCCTCTGACTGGCACTTCAAACAGTGAGATTGCATACAGTAAGTGAGAGATGCATTAATGGATCAAAAGCTAGTGTTTTTTTTCTCGCTTTTTATGAGTTTCTGCGTTGCCTACATTCTCTTCAATAGAGTCTTCACACAAATGCAGTTCATCCACACTGTGAGTGTAACTGCTCTTTACGGCCATTTAACTGACCAAACGGCATATACAACTCCACAAAATAAGCCTCAAAAGTTATCAAAGGTATGCAACAGCGTGTTCATATATATTTTCGATGCAGAGAACAAGTTGTGAATGGCTGTGCAATTAATTTTGCATTGAATTATAGGTGTCACAGGATATATATATATATATATATATATATATATATATATATATATATATATATATATATATATATATATATACACTCACCTAAAGGATTATTAGGAACACCTGTTCAATTTCTCTTTAATGCAATTATCTAATCAACCAATCACATGGCAGTTGCTTCAATGCATTTAGGGGTGTGGTCCTGGTCAAGACAATCTCCTGAACTCCAAACTGAATGTCAGAATGGGAAAGAAAGGTGATTTAAGCAATTTTGAGCGTGGCATGGTTGTTGGTGCCAGACGGGCCGGTCTGAGTATTTCACAATCTGCTCAGTTACTGGGATTTTCACACACACAACCATTTCTAGGGTTTACAGAGAATGGTGTGAAAAGGGAAAAACATCCAGTATGTGGCAGTCCTGTGGGCGAAAATGCCTTGTTGATGCTAGAGGTCAGAGGAGAATAGGCCGACTGATTCAAGCTGAGAAGAGCAACTTTGACTGAAATAACCACTCGTTACAACCGAGGTATTCAGCAAAGCATTTGTGAAGCCACAACACGCACAACCTTGAGGCGGATGGGCTACAACAGGAGAAGACCACTCATCTCCACTACAAATAGGAAAAAGAGGCTACAATTTGCACAAGCTCACCAAAATTGGACAGTTGAAGACTGGAAAAATGTTGCCTGGTCTGATGAGTCTCGATTTCTGTTGAGACATTCAGATGGTAGAGTCAGAATTTGGCGTAAAACAGAATGAGAACATGGATCCATCATGCCTTGTTACCACTTTGCAGGCTGGTGGTGGTGGTGTAATGGTGTGGGGGATGTTTTCTTGGCACACTTTAGGCCCCTTAGTGCCAATTGGGCATTGTTTAAATGCCACGGCCTACCTGAGCATTGTTTCTGACCATGTCCATCCCTTTATGACCACCATGTACCCATTCTCTGATGGCTACTTCCAGCAGGATAATGCACCATGTCACAAAGATCGAATCATTTCAAATTGGTTTCTTGAACATGACAATGAGTTCACTGTACTAAAATGGCCCCCACAGTCACCAGATCTCAACCCAATAGAGCATCTTTGGGATGTGGTGGAACGGGAGCTTCGTGCCCTGGATGTGCATCCCACAAATCTCCATCAACTGCAAGATGCTATCCTATCAATATGGGCCAACATTTCTAAAGAATGCTTTCAGCACCTTGTTGAATCAATGCCATGTAGAATTAAGGCAGTTCTGAAGGCGAAAGGGTCAAACACAGTATTAGTATGGTGTTCCTAATAATCTTTTAGGTGAGTGTATATATATATATATATATATATATATATATATATATATATATATATATATATATATATATATGTATGTATGTATTTGTGTAACGGTGAGCTTACAAAACCATGTGTATATTGTGTTGCGTGTAACTTAATGGTCATTTGCAGCAAGCATTTGTGGGAAGCTTTGATGCTTTTAATGAGAGCAAAATAAAGCTGAATCAGAAGCCATTGATGTGCTGTCAGTCTCCCCTCATCCCCTTCCACTCCACCGCTAAACCACGCCCACTTTTATAGCATTTTTCAAAACTGTGGTGAGAACTGACAGCTGCTAAAACAGGGGGTTTCATGACACTTTAAGAGATTTAACCAGATTAGATGCAAAGGATCTTAAGCTGACTAACTAAAGACGTTACTGTAGCTTTACCAACTAATAGACACGATACTTGCTTGAAAGTAAACAACCATAATGAAATTACCCTTCACAATAGATAATTCTTTACAATGAACTCTGTTAGAGAGCTACATATGGCAATTTATCAATAAATGACCTTACTCACCTGTTGAGTAATAAAAACGCCATCTCTGAAAAGCCAAGCCAATCTTGATTCTCATTTTCTTACGAGCTCTGTCGCGCTATCTTTATCTAACCTATTCTACTCCCAAATGCGTCAAAGTAGCCAGAACAACTTTTCTCTATTTACCAATATGATGGGACATGCATGGACAAATGCATTTCATGTTCGCATCCCGCTCGGTCTAAAATATAAACACATATGACAGGCTTACCAAAGGGAATTGGGGTAAGAGAAAAACACGTTTAGGAAGAAGGATTGATGGCATTTATTCAGTTTGTAAGGCTGCTTGCATTGTCCACTTATATGCAGCTTGACAGAAATGAATACTGTTCAAATGTATAATACCTTCTTCATAGTCAACATTGAGTTTAGAGCTGGTGACAGGACTGTTTACCTTTGGTGATGATATAAACAAACAATCAGTAGAGATTTGCTATATAGTATACATTGCTTTATGCGAGTATATGTAAACTGCAACATGTCCTCCAACCAATACACCTATATAGGTCGTTTGTCACTTCCCTGAAATACGACCCATAGGAGCGTTTACTAAAGTTGCGCCCCTATCGACAACAGGACACTTTCATTTTAATGCTTTGTTTCCTTATATTTTGGGTTTTGTGTAGCTCAATTGACAGAGCATTGCAAAATACAACATCATGTGATCATGCAATTGTGGGTTCAATCCCAGTGAACACATGTGCTTATAAAGTGTATATGCACTATAAATCACTGGGTAGGTTTAGGGGGTGGGTGTAGCTGTCCAATTCACATTCATTTGTATAGCGCTTTTCACATTACATATCGTTTCAAAGCAGCTTCACAGAAAAGGCAGGCGTCTACATTACAATTTAAAGTGATTTGTCCACATTATGTATATCAGAAATTTACATAAAACACACAGATTAGCTAGCAATGTATTATTAATCAATATAATAATTAATGTAAGGCACAAAAAGTGAATAAGAATACATTGTTGTTAATGATTAGGGTATACAGAAATGAGCATGGGTGTGTGTTGATGCAGAGCTGCATCATCTGATAGTTGTTAATAAGAAATGATTTTTGTTAAATGAAAATATGACAAATGGTGGTACAAAAAATCCACACATTGCATTTAAATGAACACGCATTTTGATTGGTAACGACAGTCATGCATCATTTCATGGCGACAGACGCAACACGACACTGTCATTATTTTTACACCAGCTAGAGGGCGCATGACTTTAAAACGTAAAGAAAGGTCGTAATAAGGTGCTTGAAAAACAACCTATAGAGTTATTTATTTATTTATTTTTTTGGAGGACAGTCTGGTAAACTGATATTGTTACAATTATATTATTACTATCTTTAGTAAAACAATTTAGGAGTGTAGGATGGGTCTGGAATGTATTTTCTCTGTTCACAAAATGAAAGTTCTTGAAGAAGATGAGTATATTTTAGAGCATAACAACTAAACTCTTAAAAAGCATCGGGGGATAGCTTTCAGTTCCAAAAACTCTAACTTTTGGGTAGATTTGGGTAGATTTGTCAGTGAATAGGTGGAGGACCCAAGAGTAAAGGCAGTTCAGAACGTTAATTGATTTTAAAATAATAATAATATTATTAAGCAAATGAAGGCAATCCGATCTCTCTTGCTTTATCTTTCTGTGTATATACTTTGTTTCCACATTTGAACGCATGGATGGATGTGTTCTGTGCATGCACACTATCTAGTAGACTATTTGAACGTACAACCACTCTCACATGCACTGTTGTCCATGTGCAAATCTGCTTGGATGCAAAAATCAGGCTGCAAGTGGATGGTGTGTGCACATTGTGCTGATGATGAAATGTTGAATAATTTGTGCTTAAGGGAACCTACAGAGAGTGCATCAGAGAAAACTCTGAATCTATTAGTGCTAAAGTCTCTAACTTAATCACTGCCAAGTGAAATCGAACAATTTACTAGCCAGTAGCTAAGGACATTTTTTATTTGCTTAATGCAACATGTGGTTGCATATGCAAGTTTTGCATTGTAGAGGTTTGATAAGTCAAAATGCCACCATATTGGCCAGCATAAAAATTACTGAGTGCAACTTTAATCAAATATCAATCTAATCTACAGTTAGCATAAATACATACAAGTTGAATTCAGCACACTGTATTTAATCTAATAAAATGTTTTTAGTTACTGTATAGGTTCTCTACTAAAATGTGAGAAATGCATTTGATGTTTTTTAAATAAAGAATTTCTGTAAGAATTGCACAGTGAACACTACATATGGTTTCTGCTCAGTTGGCTGAAGGGTTTAAGTGGTTTTGCTTAGCTAGAGCAAAAATTAGAGGGAGCTTTGGGTGTGACGGACAGAAGTGTGTTTGCTGTGGTTGGTGTATTTGTTAGGTGCTGTAGTGTGAATCAACTGTCACTGAATCATCATCACCTCCCTTTAAATAAACAGCCTGAAGCTGAACACACGTCCTTGTGACCTGGTCCACACACACACACACACACACACACACACACACACACACACACACACACCACAGACACACACACACACACACATGCACACAGAGACACGCACACAGACACACACACACACACACACACACGTGCACAGACACACACAGAGAGAGCATGTTATGCTCTGTTTGTTTAATATATCCTAAATCATGCAGTGATAGGTATATTACATATATTATATATGTGCTATGTCATGTCTCTTTCTCTCTCACACACATATGCAGGTCAGGGCTCTGCAGAAAGGTAAGCAGTCAGTGCAAATCAATAGCACTATAATCATATAGCATATATATATATATATATATATATATATATATATATATATATATATATATATATATATATATATATGTATGAGCACTGTGTTTGGAGGCATATGGAGAGTTCATATGAATGATGATATAACCTCCAGCCTGAAATCAAAACGTTACTGTTAAATTTTCTGTCTGTCTGTCTGTAGCTGGTATTCTGTCATGTCCAATTATATTATATCCTATTATATGTCATGTCAATTCTTGTACATGTCCTATAATTTTTTTGGCATTTGACAACCAGCAGGAAAAAACTGATTTACTATTTTATATATATATATATATATATATATATATATATATATATATATATATATATATATATATATATATATGTGTGTGTGTGTGTATATGCTGTATATGCTGCTGTCTATGGCAGTCTCGTTGAGCAATGTAATAACATTGCACTACATTGCTCTTCATATCTAAATATATAAAACTGTGTATGCGAGAGAGCGAGTGAATCAAAGGTTTCAGTTTAAATATACATCTTCAGAAAGGACAGATGAGAGGTGTTTATGTGCACTGCCGATATGCTATAATCACACCCAGTACTGTGAACAGCAAAACAGTAGTGTCATACTGCCTACACAAACACCAGAATGTGCACTGTTTGATTTTAGACAGGCTATAGTCAGGTAAACAACATGTAGCAGTGTTATGACACTGTTCGTTCCTCAAGTCTGTGGAAACACGCAGCCAAGTCGCGACAGGCTTCAGTTTGCCTGACCGAGAACAGACTTTGGCTTTAGAACCATTCTTGTGGAAAAGGGGTATGAGAGATCAGATGTAAGGGCAATAGTTTAGTCCAAGCACACCATGGGTGTGACAGTTGCTGTTTTTCTTTTATAGCCTGTATAAAATATTTATTTTTTCAGTGTATTAGTAAATGTGACTCTCATACCAGAAGGATCTACTGAAGGTTTTTGTCCAGTGCTAGAAGGCTCATCATTACCATGGTTATATAGTTTAAAAATGGTCTGTCTCATCTAACTGGTTACAGAAGCTTCTGACGAACTTCAAATTTCTCTCTGATAGTTCTTTCCGTTTCTTGTCTTTCAGCATCTTACCTTCCTTTCATGGTCAGACAACGTCTCATCAGCGCTCACATACTGGTGCTGTTCAATCTGCTCTTCCTATGTCTCTCTTGTTCTTCTGTCACATATTTGGTCTCTGTCACTTGAAAGACATTCATTGTTCTTCTAAAAACAGTGGAGTGGCTGACAGGGCCCATTAGTTCTGACACTGTGTAGTCATCATGTGGAGTTGTTTCATCATGTGGCTATCAACACAGTGTTTGAGAGTTTATATAGTAGTCTTACACAATTAGACAGTAATTAGATTAGAGGCATGTTACTTTACTAACATTACTAACGCGCCCTTTAAATAACACTTAAATAGCGCTATTGACTTAAGACCAGGTTTTTGTTGTTGTTTTCAGTTGCCTCAAAATAGTAACGGGCCAACAATGCGCCTGAACACACCTCATTTTCAGACCAGCACGCCACACCCATGGGTGAACAGATGGGCGCGAATGCATTTACTATTTAAACAACTTGGTGCCGGATGTGAAAATGAAAACTGCGTTGGGCTGAAACTAGCAAAAAACACTTGCGTCTCCCCTGCCGTCGCATTGCGCTGGGTGTATGATAGGACACTCTGTCACAAAGACTTTCATGGGACATTACCTCTTGCAGAAACGCAAGTAAACGGGCACTGTTGTGATTGGCAAACTTTGTTACACCATATCCAACTGGACCTGTACATCATGTACAGGGTCTGAAACAGAACTAAAATGTTCATGGAAAACTGAAGAATGTGAGAAAGAAACGTTGATTAATATCATAAGTGCTACAAAAGTTTAGAATGGGCCCTTAAAAAGAAAGATCTCACGCATTAATTCAAAATGTTAATTTCAGGGTTTGTTGGTGGAGGAGACAGCCAGCAGCAGTAAGGATGCAGAGACCAGACCATCGATAGTCACTGCGGCAGAGGTGGCAGAGCAAGACCAGACTACATCATTCGAACCCAGAATGACCACTGTCACCTCGCCCCTGTGCAGCTTGAAAGTGGAAAAGACGGATAGCTCAGTGACCAGTGAGTATTCATGAGTCCAAACTATTCTTTCCCAAAGCCTTTCTCTCATATTTAATGACTCCCTTCGCTTCTGTGGTTGTAGTGGTGATGAAAAAATGTTTCTATTTAGCTGCTTATACTTATTTCTTGCCTCTTCATCTCTATGACTCTGCCATGGAGTCAGGTGTGTGGCAAAGCTTGTTGGGTCTTACAGTGGAGGATGTGATGCTGGCAGTGGGGGAACAAATTGTTTTCCGGAAACATAAAATTAGTCTTCTTTTAAGATGAACAATTATTTTTCATGTTTTTGAAGGAAACAACACTATATCTCATTTCAGGTCTGAGGGTAGGTAGGTTTGTCATAGTTTATGCTACAACAGGTAGTATGGGTTGTGTTGAGTGTTTGACAAGCATTTGTCCTCATAAGGCACAACTGTAAAGCTCTGGGATCTGGTGAACCATAATAGTTGGAAGTCTCTGGAGAATATAAAAAACTTAACATGACCACGGTCTCCGCATCTTGCAAGTTAAGTCAATTTTTATTTGTACAACACTTTTCACAAAAGACTTTGTGAAACAAAGTAGCTTTACAGAAATTCCAGATGTTTGTAATACTGTACCTTAAAGGGTTAGTTCACCCAAAAATGAAAATTCTGTCATTAATTACTCACCCTCATGTCGTTCGACACCCGTAAGACCTTTGTTCATCTTCGGAACACAAATGAAGATATTTGTGTTGAAATCCGATGGCTCAGAAAGGCCTCCATTGGCGGCAATGTCATTTCCTCTCTCAAGACTCATAAAAACTACTAAAGACATCATTACAAAGTCCATCTCACTACAGTGGTTCTACAATCATTTTATGAAGCGGCGAGAATATTTTTTGTGCGCAAAAAAAAAAAAAAAAACGACTTATATAGAGATGGCCGATTTCAAAACACTGCTTCCTGAAGCTTCGAAGTGTAATGAATCAGTGTATCGATTCATGATTCGGATCGCGTGTCAAACCGCCAAACTGCTGAAATCATGTGACATGAGGGTGAGTAATTAATGACAGAATTTTCATTTTTGGGTGAACTAACCCTTTAATGCCTAATTTTCCACAGAGAAGTACATTTAGAGGAAGTACATTGTACACTGCTAAGACATTACAGGAAAGTGATAACAGACTGATGTTGTAGTTTGTGCAATGTATGTGTTAAAACTGTTTATGAGGAGACACTGAAAGAACGATGACAGATGAGGCGGGAAAGGTAGTTTTAAAGACCAGTGGAGGTCCCTGTGTAAGTCTCAATTAGAGAAGCGAACTGTAAATCTGTAATAGAGACTTATTTATGGGGCAATAGTTAGAAACAGGCATGTTGCTTAATACAGCAGTTTGGGGAGAGTGTGGGTTCAGTGGACAAGAAGAGACAGTCGAACATTTTGTGTTGTAGGTGTTTGGAAGGACTAACAAGTTTTTTCGACTAAATTGTTTGGGGGTTTAGGTGAATTTTTTCCACATGTATCTTTATAGGAGGAGTGAAGTATAGAATATCACAAAAGACAACACTTTTCATCTGAAATTAATGTTGTATACAGTAAAATTGAAAATCTGGAACTAGGGGAAAAAAAGGTACCATAGGCTGATGTATCAGTTATATTTTATGACCAAAAAAAAATTAAATATCAAATTGAATATTTAAATTAAATGTATTTAAAATGCGTATTTAATTAATGTTGTGTATTTCGTATTTTGGTGGACAGAAAATAATCAGATTTGTAACAAAATCCTTTCAGAAACTCTATTTTGTGTATTTAAAATACATAATTAATCGAATATGTCATTTTATTTTATGACACGTCATATGGGATCATTCTGTGATACTTTTGCATCTTTTTGTTAAAGCTTGAAGCTATAGCCATAGATATTTAAAAAAAAAAAAATTATTATAATTTAGACTCCTTTTGTGGTCTAAAAAAGGAAGAAGGTCAGACGCAGGGGCGTCAATTGGGTATGGCAGTGTGGCAGCTGCCAAACCTTGGCTTCCTGGTCAGGTCAATACAGAGTAATATTTTTTACATTAATGACTATATTACTGTGAAAATGGAGGTATTTGAAAACAATGACACATGTTTAGTGATGCATAATTGTACCAATAGATATCTACAGGTATGTTTATACGGGTATGTGTCTGCTATGTGCTATTCACATTTCCTGTCCAGTGGCAAAACATGAGTTTTAGACCACAATGAGTGGCGATTAAGTACAACCTAGAATGCACCAGTGAATAGTGAGATATTTTGCCTTTATTATGTCTTGTCTTTCTGTGTTATCTCAGTGAGCTTTTGTCTCGTTTTACGCAAGACCAGTAAGATGATTTAAGCGTCTTCTGGCGATTTAGTGCAGACGAGTAATTATTGGAAGACACTTGAAAATGCTGGAATGGAGAGTTCTGGAAAATGTCATTTTCATATGTATGCTGATTAGTGTAGAAGTATCCTAATTTAGCTACTTTTTTAGGCTTGCCATGGAGTGCATTAATACTCCATGGCACTGGAACTAGATGAATATTTGAATGCTACCGATCCCGATCTGAATTCTAACTTATGCCACCTGAATCATAATGACGGCGTGTTCGTTCATTGACCAGAGAAGAACTGGCACCCCAAATGAGCCTGTTTCTCTAAAGGCTTTTTTCTCCATTCTGTCACCTGATGGAGTTTGGGTTCCTTGCCACTGTCGCCTCTGGCTTGCTTAGTTGGGGACACTTAAAATTCAACAATATTATTGATCTGACTTAACTGTATGGAAACTGAACTGAGCTGGACGATGACATAATGTTTTTTTTAACTGCTTTATAAACGAAATGAACTAATTTAATTATTGAAGATCTTTACAATGGAACTAAATCAACACTGAACAACAGCCTAAATGCATATTTTTTTTTTTAACATTGTAAAACTGCTTTTAAACAATCTGTATTATATAAATAACTCGGTTTGAGGATTGATACCAACATGAAATTTTATACTAGTTTAAAAGTGAAAAATTATGAATGAAAATTTCTTGACACCAGTTCCTACATCAATCACTATCAATAGCCTAAAGGATATCTTATGCACTAAATGGCCAGCTTTTCTTGCAGTTTTGCCTTTTACACAAGAAGTGAGTTTAATACGGACAATGCCAAGTGAATGCCATGGTACCAAACGATACCTGCTTGTATTAGCGAGTGAAAATAGCTCTCATCTTAGACACTAAATTTTGAGAATAAAATAAGTAAAATCAGCAACAGTTTGACTATATATATATTATATGTTGTTTTAGATCACACCTGCTCAATTGTTTTGTGTGTTGGACACATGCAGAGTTAACAATCTTTCCACACAGACACTCTACTTTCTCAGACACCATATTCAATGCTCTGCACTTACAGTTCAGATAATAGAGTTATAGTTATATATATATTTCGTATGTATTTTTATATTTTCAAATTTCAAATATGTTTTAATAAAATTTATTTTAAATACATTTCTCACATCAGTATTTTGTATTTTATTTTGATCAATTTGTTGTGCAAGTATTTGTAAGCTATTTTTTGTGCTTTGGTGTACGTGTCCTAAGGGTGAACAAGTCAGTGCAGATACGAGCTGATCAAATGTGTTTATACTGAAAGATCTCTCATCTCTTTTCTTCACATTCATGCATAATCTATCTCTTTCTCTAGCTGCCTTTCTCTATCCGTTTGCGTTTGCCTCCAGCTCTTCGTTGTCCATCTGTTCTGTCATTGTCTTGTGTTTGAGTATTAGGGCTGACACATCTCTGGAATATAGTTGGTTGAGATTCTGCCCTCTCTGGGTCAGCAGGAAATGATGCCACCATCTCCCCCGGATCATACTCTTGTCCACTCTCAACATGAAGATCATGTTTTATTTAAATCTAACATTTTAGCAGCTTCTGTTCAAAAAACTTGTGAGTTCCATGTGTGTGTTCTTGTGTTGCGATGTGTTTCATGGATGTCTCAGTCATCCCAAATGTTGATCTGTTCCTCTGAACGCTCACATTTTAAGAAACATAATAAGTAGAAAAATCGATAATGTCCTGGCAGAAAATTTACTATGTTTTTCGTTACGTTTTACAAACATTTCTTTCAACCCTAATACACAAAACTATGCAATGCGTAATTCAAAATACAGGTAAAACACCTGTGATTTTTGTGGACTTAGGCCCAGATTTACTAACAGCATGCACCAGCACAAATACTCTTTTGGCGTTAAAAATCTACTGTCAGGAGCAGTATTGGGGAAAGTTCCTTTTAAATGTAATTCATTACAATATTGCGTTACTCTCTAAAAAAAGCAACTATTTGCTTACTTCTCATCTGGGCTGGGCTTGGTTGTTTGTTTTTTAATAAGAAAAAAATAAAATAAAATCTATTTCTGGCAAATGCCCTTTCACACCAAAAGTGAACTGAATAAGCCTCAGGCTGAAGGAAATGCAAATTCACGCCTGTACAGTAGAGGGCGGCAAATACATAAAATGTAATTAAATAGTATATTTCTGTAATTTTTTATTAATTTGTGGAATACTGAATATGTTTTTGTGATGATGAGATGAGTAAATGCATGCTCACATTTAGTCTAGAGCTACAATAACCATCATGTTTATATAGTGCACATGACGCCTCTGCACCTTAATTCTGATTTCTCTCAACATGGGGACAGAAGAGGTGTCAGTCAATAAATGGTGAAACAAAGTAACTTGCATTATTTATTTGAAAAAGTAACTATTATTTTCTTGTAAATTTAAAAGTAATGCATTACTTTACTAGTCACAAAAGTAATCTGATTATGTAACTCATGTTACTTGTAATGCGTTACCCCAACACTGGCCAGGATAATTGAAGACAAGCAGTGAAAAATTTGTTACGAAAAGGAGTGGCGTGGTCCCAGTTATTTTTGCAGCTGACCTTATTGGATAAGCTTTTGTAGGATTTTCCTTTTCAGACGCAAGATTTATGGGAGGAGAATATTTAAATAAATCCTATAAAGTGATTTACTAATGTTTGCAGTAGTCATTTTACTGGTATTTGCACCATTTTTAATGCCCTTTTTTTTTTTACTGATTTGACATGATGGTTCCTCACAAGACTGATTCGACTTGAAGCTAGTTTCCATCGACAAGCAAGGACCACCGGGCTGGTTCAGGATGGTTGTAGATCGAGTGGACATGGATCCATGTCTTGAACATTGTGGGGGACCATTTTTTATTTTATTTTTATAAAGCATAAAGAAACAGAACAGTGAACTAAATTCTAGGTCTAATTCTAGTTGAGAAATAATCATTTTGGGACTATTCACAAATAATATTTGCATGAATAAATACATAGATCCGCTATTCACAATTGAATTCCCTAGGAGTGTGGTGGTAGAATTTTTGTAATCCGTGTCAAAGGTTCCGAGTTCTAATTCGCCCTCATTTATTATTATTTTTTTTTTAAGATGTTCATTCATGATTGAGAGCAGGGACATTTGTGTGCATTTTGTTTTGTGATTTCACCAGAAAGAATAGTCTCCATAACGGCATTAAGTGATAGACAGATAGACATCTGTGTGTGCCAAAAGAGAATGTATACCCTGCCTACTTTGATTTGATGATCTCAATCATTTTGACATTGATGAGCGCTGTTAGACAGCTGAGGCAGAGCAGACTAAAAATGTAACTTTTAAACCTTTTTGTCATCCTAACAACAACATACAGAGAGCTGCGTAATGAAGTGCAGCAGAGCAGAGCAAGAATTATTCCCCCTTAATGTCTATACTGGTTATGGCCCTGTCCCGACCAACCATTGCACGCAGCATGGGACATGAGGTTGTGAGTGAGGTTTTGGAATGGACGATACCAGGGATGAAGTTCATTGACAAAAATACCTGGTGGTGGAACAAAGAAGTGCAGCAAATAACCAAAAAGAAGAAGAAGATGGCGTTTACAAGTATTATTAATCATATTTTTTGTTTTCCTTTACACTTTGGATGTTATCAGCATAACAGTTTGAGTGATGTTGGTTTGAAAGTGTACATTTGGCACATCCCCCTTTGCTTTAATGAAAGCAGCACTTTTTAGTCGCCATGGACAAAAGCTGATGAAAAACAACAAAAGCGAAGCAAGAACATCTGACAGTCTGTAAAACATTTACTGCAAAAACATGATTAGTGATGAAAAAAATAATGCAGAATCCTAAACATTTGTTTGTCATTTTGCATTACTTTTTTCCCCTTCTAAATCTTTTCCACTTCTAAATCTTCAAGGGTTAGTTCACCCAAAAACGAAAATTCTGTCATTAGTTCCTCACCCTCATGTCGTTCCAAACCCATAAGACCTTCATTCAACTTCGGAACACAAATGAAGCTCTCTGACCCCTCCTTAGACAACTATTTAATTAACACTTTCAAGGCCCAGAAAGGTAGCAAAAACATGTTAAAATATTATGTTCATTATATTAAAATAGTCCATGTGACTCCAGTGGTTCAACCTTAATTTTATGAAGCGGCAAAAATACTTTTTGCTGTGCAAAAAATGAACAGAAATAACTTTTTTCACCAATTTCTTCTAGTCTGTGTCAGACTCTTACGCTGTTGACAGAGCGCTGGCTTGCCATTGGCCGACGCTGTTCACGTGAGCACCACGACGCATGCGCACAAGTCACTCTGCCGTAGAACTAGGAAGCGCTGCACTGTTTACTCTACGTCAACAGCGTTCTGGCCTTTGAAATTGGTAATTAAACTGTTGTGTATGGAGGGGTCAGAGAGCTCTCGGATTTCATCAAAAATATCTTAATTTGTGTTCCGAAGATGAACAAAGAATTTTCATTTTTGAGTGTACTAACCCTTTAAAACTCCAGGTTTAAATAGACAGTTCTCTCAGACTGTATGTTTAGGCACAAAATGTGTACTTTTTCCTTTTTCCTTTCAGTGAAGGCAAATCGATAGATCAGTAACATGCTATTTTTAGATTATGACGCTATTACCCCACCAAAGAGATATTACAAGGAAACTTGCTTTATGTAGAGTCCCATTGTGGTTACTCTGCTCTGTGTGTGTGTGTGTGTGTGTGTGTGTGTGTGTGTGTGTGTGTGTGTGTGTGTGTGTGTGTGTGTGTTTAAACAGAAAGCAAATTACTGGTCATAGCCCTCATCTGATGACATGCACTGTACTTTACACATACACATGACTGAGACAGAGTGGTCCAGAAATGTAGACACAGGCTTTTAGGAGGTTGATGTTTGGTATAAAGGCTCTGGAACAGATCATATGATTTACAGATCGTGCAGCACTTTGGCAGCATACTGCAGGAGATGAGGAGGCCAGTTTCACACAGGAAGTAGAGAGGAAGGGGGGAGAATGAGTGTGTGCCTAACTAAGATGTGTTTGACCACAGTCCTGTGACTCAGCACACACACAAACTGTCCTATTGTGTCAGATCTGATCGTACTTTAACCACAGACTGAGAGGTGTTTTATAAGCAAACTATATCATAGTGACCCAAACAACATATAGCACATAACATTGCTGCTTTCATTGGATATATCTAGTGAAGAGGGAAAAGACAAGTTGTCTCTGAATGTTAAACGGGCCACCAGGTATAAATATACTGACGGAGAGACACATGACGGACAGGAAGTGCCATCTCTATGGTAAGACTTTATCTGGCCAAATTATTTTATAGTCCTCTAGAATTTTATTTAGAGTATTCTAGAGTACTTGTGAAAATGCAAATTAATACATGCAGTGTGTTTGACGTGTCATTTGCTGTATTTAACCGGTTTCCATTCTATACGAGGCAGCAGCAATCTGACAGATAAACTGCAGGTAAACACTTTATTTTGAGAATGGTAACTTTAACTAAAGCAGACTTTTCAAATGCACTTTGTTCAAGTGTGTGTGTGCCTATTTAAAGGGGTCATATGACACTATTTTAAAAGTTCATTATTTTGTTTATTGGGTGTAAAATAATTGGGGAACATGCTTTAATGTTTAAAAAAGCAAAATTTTCACATACTCTACATTATTGCAGTACCTCTGTTCCCAGTCTGAAACACTCTGATTTCTACAAAGTTCCTCCTTCTAAAAAGCCCAGAGTGTTCTGATTGGCCAGCTGACCCAGTGCATTGTGATTTGTCAAAAACCTTAAACGTGTCGGAAATGTAACGCATCATATGCCTTTGTTTGGGCATTATGCTAATATGTCACATTTTGACACAGTCATTCACAAAGTAATATCTGGACTTCAATCGAGGCATTTTAGGCAGTTCTGGAGCAGTTTTCTCTGTTAAGGCACCAATATACTTCGAAGAACGAACTGGTGTGACGTCATTTTGAACAAAAGCAGGCCAAATTGATGTTCGTTTTGTATTCGTTCCAGGACTTCACAACAGCTTGCCAGAAAAACTTTCTTTTGCTTATTTTAAGCAAAAACTCACTTTATTTTGAGTTATTTTCCCCCAAACAAGACAAAAACTTTTGCTTGTCTAGTAAATGCTTCTTGTTTTAAGAATTTTAAGATGTTTGGACTAGAAACAAGACAAAAATACTAAGTAAGAAAAGCATTTTTTGCAGTGTAATAGTAAGGTGTACTCTGAGGCAAACAATTTGTGGGTACATCAGGGCCTTTAGATAGAATAAATCCCTTTGTTGGGAGACTATGAGCTTTATATATCTTTGCAGATCTTATATATGCACAAACAGATACATTACACACTAATGGAAAAGGAAAACATTAAAAAGCATAATATGACCCCTTTAACCATATTTTGGGGACAAATTTGTACTCAGATGTGAGCTAAATATGACATCTCATTTGTGAAAATGGTAAAAAAAAAATGTGGTAAACAACTTTCTTTTACTTTTTATAATTGTAAAATTGCAGAAAGTTTTCGTTAGGGTTAGGTTATAGTGTGTGCGTGCATGTGTGTACGTGTACGTGTATTTTAGTCACTGCTATGTTTATGGCCTTGCTCAACTTAATATTAAAAGTACAGAGGCAGCCATCCTAATCATCAGTCAGCATGAGTGTGGGTGTTAATGTTCATTTGAGGCCACTGAAATGGAAGAACCCACTCAAAAACGGCACAAACTCGATCAAGTGGTTACTGAGAGGTACTTTATTTTAGAGCTTCAATATGTGAAATATTAGCACAGCACTAACAATAGATATAACATGTACAGTGGTCTGTTGCACAAAGCTGGTTTCAGTGGCTCCCCAATTAAGTTTATCTATGACCTTTGTCTATGATGCTCAGGATCTGTTGCGCACCTAAACCTCCGTTGTCGTCTTGTCAGTCTTGTTTATCTCTCCTTACGTGATAAGTAAAATCTGACTCCTGCTGCACTGTGCTGCGACTTTGCGGCTCATGCTGTATGGAGCAGAGCAGACACTTTCAGATTATAACTGTCCAAGTGAACTAAGTGTTTTTTAGTTCCATAAAAAGCAAAGCAACAGGGACAATATCACGGTGGGCAAGTAATGTAATCAGTGTATGGCTAAACACTATATAATAGACTACGCCAAATGCACATGCGTCGACCACCAGATACACATTAAATAGAGTATATTTTGAAAGGCTATGCATACAACTTTGTTTATGCATTGAAAAATCAAAGAATACTTTATTCATTAGAGAAGTGAATCTCAGCTTTGAGTTTTAGAGTTTTGTCAGTTCTAACCCTACTCTGAAACTCAGAGTTCAACTAGCTACACTCTTAAAAAGAGTGGGTTGGGTTGAAAATGGACTAACCCAGCGATTGGGTTAAATATTTGCTTAAAACAACCCAATCGCTGGGTTAGTCCATTTTCAACCCAACTTGGGTTGTTTTTAACCCAGCATTTTTTAGAGTGTATGTGCAGAAGGCCACAGATCTACATTATCACAGATTTCAAACCAAGGCCGTAACCATGTCTTGAGCATGGTCATTTATTGATTAATAGGAATTTAATAAAAATAACTAAGCATGATAAAAGTATGGTAAATGTAGTTGTAAAGTAATCAATTTAAACTATTTGCAAAGACAGGTTTACGTGAGGTCAATATTTAAAGGTGGGTTTACATGAATATTTGAACGGTATTTTTTTGTACGTTTGCATGAGATTAGTACATTTCTATGCAAACGTTTCTCTGCACATGTGAGTGATAAAAATGCTGCTGGAGTTGTGGGTACTCTGAGTCTCTTGGCAGTGCCTTGGCTGGTAGAATGCCAAATGACGGCCCTCTTTTTCCACAGCTCATCTGAAGCAAAGTTATGTAGTTAACTGAAGAGGAGAAGGAAAGAGTGTGCGGGTTGGGGTACGCCGTGGCCGGAGGATAGAGGAATTAAGCTGGAGACAGTGGCTTGGGCCAAACTCCAGTGTTATTAGTTTCTCCAGGGCTGTGTGTATGTGTGTGTGTGTTTCTGTATTTGATACAAACTTCGTAAGCAGAACTGTTGAGCCACACGTCTGCTTTGTGGCTGCTCAATGGCTTCTAAAGGGACCATGTTTGGACTCAATCTACTCATCGCCATATGTTGATTGGATCTCTGCCATCCATGGTAACAAAATCCAGTCAGTGATGCTGGATATGAGTGAGAACATTTCAATTGGCCTTATTTTTTTCACTGTGAGTTGGCATGCGACTTTATGGAGGTGTTTTAAGCAAGTGAAGATGAAGGAATTGCTCAGTGGGGGTGCTTCCAAAGGAGCCACAGCAATTTGGGGAAAGGGATTGATTTTTCAAAGTTTGTAAGATTTCCGTTGAATTTTGTGGTTTTTCTCTCTCCAGCCAACAGTAATTTGTTTTGGCAAAGAGAGAGAGTGTGTGTAGTTTAAGCAATGAAGTAGTGTATAATCATTGAGAAACGTCTAACCATACATCGTTATCATCTTGCTGACTGGACAGATTAAGACATAAGCCTTTCTTTCTCTTTTGTGTCTATCTCTCTTGTATGTCTCTCCATTTGTCTTTCTTTTTCGAGACCAACATGCCTGTAATTTTCACTGAACACTGCAAACTTTTAAAGTGTTACTAACCTTTTGCATTCTCAGCTGAAAAAGGTATACCAGATTGTAGATTTCTCAAAATTTGATATTACCCTTTTAACTCTTTCTCTGCCAGCGTTTTTGTTATTTTTCACAAATGTATAATGGCCTCAAATTTTGTTGTATGAATATCTGATCATGCAATATATTAAAAGAAAGAACAGAGCCTCTGCTTTTAAACAAAACCCGTTTTGGTAACACTTTAGAATAATGGTCATTAGTTAACATTAGTTAATGTATTAACTAACTTGAACTAACCATGAGCAGTACATTTGTTACTGTATTTTTCATCTTTGTTAACGTTAGTTAATAAAAATACAGCTGTTCATGGTTTGTTCATGTTAGTTCACAATGCATTAACTAATGTTAACAAGATTTTAATAATGTATTAGTAAATGTTGAAATTAACATTAACAAGTGCAGTTCATTATGTTCTTGTTAACTAATGTAGTTAACCAATGTTAAGTAATGACCATTATTCTGAAGTGTTACCCCTGTTTTATTCTAGATTCGTGCATTCCTTTTTTATCAACACTTGAATGTGTAGTTTCATAAAAAAGCAACATTTTGAACAAAAAACTGAGAAAACATTTTTTTTCAAAGACTACAACATACTTAAGCAATGCTTTTATCATTTGTTTATGCTCCTTTTTCACCTGCGTTTTGATCCAGAGATTCTGTACTCTTTCAGAAGATCTGTAATACTGTATAAGGTGATAACATGAAAAGCCAGAAAATTCTGTCAATGGCGGGGAAGCGTTGTCTCATAAATGGCAGGGACAGAGTTAAAACAGTGTTAGGCTCAGTGTTAGTGTAGTTAGGCTCTAGAAAGCCTTCTCGCTGTCTATAGGCAGGTATGTACCATCTTAGGCAGCATTCTAACTCAAATTAAAAATAAAAACAGATTTTTCATTAATGTGTGCCACGCATATAGCTTCCTTTGGGAACCATTTGATACACTCGACTAACGCTCACAGTTTATTCCAATAGTCTGACGTCAAGATTCAAGATTCAAGATTCAAGAGTTTTATTTGTCACATACACAGTTATATACAGAATATACAACCGGCAGTGAAATGTAAACAGGTCCGCTCCATGGACAGTGCAAATTCACAGTTAAAAACACAAGGAAGAAATTATAATAGAAATAGGATATAAAAAAAGTTCTCTATATATCTCTATATATATATATATATATATATATATATATATATATATATATATATATATGTCTATATCTGTAGAATTATAAATAATCAAGTCAAGAGAAAAAAAAGGTAACAAATAAGGATAAAGTGGAATAAAATAATTGAAGTAGACTTTGCAGTGAGTAAACTGTAGACTTATAAAGTCTACTGACATACGTCAGCATGTTGTTAAGCCAAAGACTCTATATTCCAGTAGGCAGAAACGATATATAAATGATTCTTTTCATAAACTGGGCGACATTGATTTTTAAGGTGGCATAACAGCTTTCAATGTTGTCTAAGAAGGCAACTTAATATTTGGAATGGAGCCGGATTACACATTAAACTTCTTATTGGTTAGTGTGTGAGCTTTGTGATTGGCAGCTCACAGCAAGGCCACAGCATCTCTCTTGAGTTTGTTGTTATTGTCATATCTCTTCAGAAAATCCATGGTGCTTCACTACCACCTGTTTCAGCTTGTTGCACACTCACTGTCCTATGCTCGATAACTCAGCTGAGTTCAAACATTGTGGTCTTGAGAGCCAGGGTACCAATGTGTAAAACTCATGAAGTTCCAGAAATACAGTCAATAAATGTCTGGTCATTTCTCAAGAGATATGTTACTCTTTAGACAGTTAGCGCAACACACTTCTGCTTTGCTTATCTCAAAAATGGAGCAAACTTTGAAAGCTGTTATTCTTGTTATTTTATTGCGGGTCCAAGCAACAAAGATGCTGGAACCCTCTTGTGTTTATACTGATTTATATGTTTATATGGTTATATTCTTCTTTTTCCCTAAGTGTATGGGCATCAAAGACCATAAATCATAGAGGCTACAGAAATTTAGGGAGGAAAGAAAATGCACCGCTATGAAGGAAAGAAATGCACTCAAATCGCACAACCCTAGTTTCTTGCTGTCATTGCAATGTCTCTGCAATGGCGTTGAAAATGTATTGTCTTTTACAGACACCTGGTAAAACTGCTAGACGAGACCGGTGAATGTATTGAAGCAATATTAGCTGTGCTTAGAAAAATTGTCTCGTGAGTTTTGCGTCATCTAATCGGCCTTATAGAGATCACCTATCAAACTATATAAAACGATTATCGGCTGATACCGATCGGCGCTCGATCAATCGGTGCACCACACATACACCACACACATGGGCCATTAGTGCTTGGACACCAATGACTGCCACTTGCAGCTTTTTTTTTTTTTTTTTTTTTTTTTTTTTTTCAGGACAATGGAGTGGAGACAGAAAAGTTTGTGGAAAGAGGGTGAAATAAACTATGTACTATATAATAGAAATTAAGAAGGAAAAAAGAAAGAAAGAAGAATTGAAATATTTGAGAGAGAGTCATAAAATCGTGACTTCCACTTCTCAAGTCATAAAAGGTATGCTTAGATCACTACGGTAGTGGTAATTGATGGAAATTCATTATCCTGTTTTGGCCCAGTCTTTATATTATGTATGAGGCAGAGCCACCAGACATCTGACAACCTAGCCAGTTCATGACACTCTCCTCTTTGAGCTCTGTTAAGTAGCTTTGCTTGTATTATTCCTAGTGGGAATTTTAAAAGCATGTCTTCCTCATCCTCTTGGCATGTGCCCTGTATCTCCCCTGCCTTCACACACATACTCTACACACACATTTACACACACTCCCTTTGTGGGTCAGAGAAGCTGGTTTCCTTGCCAACAGCATCTTTTATTACACAGTTAAAAGGTACAGCAGTGGGAGGGGGAGGGGGGCTGCACACCCCTCCCCCCACACACATAAGCACATCAGTTTTGCAGCTATTTATTCTGACCTACAGACCAAAAAAAAAAATAGTAGCTGTATTAGAGGTACAGTATGAGAGTCTGAGAGGAATGCGTTCATGCTCTCTTTATCTTTTAATATGTATTTCAGGTATTCTCTACATTATGGGGAAATACAAAATGTCCCCACAGGGGTAGTTTTACCAGAAATGTTTTATCTTGTGTGATCTTGATCTTTTTTTTTTTTTTGAAAATGTAAAAATGCAGAATGTTTTCGGTGAGGATTGCGTTAGGGTTACAGTTTGTACAATATAAAATTATGTCTATGGAAAGTCCCCATAAAACATGTAAACACTACATTTGTATGTTTGTGTGTGTATCTGTGTATTTGGGTGGGTATGAAGTGCATCAGTGATTGGTCGATTCCTCCCTCTTTTTGTGACAGGCATAGATGTATCGTGCTGTTAGCAAGAGACAATAGCTTTCTTCAACTAATATTGACGTTGAATATTATAGTTTTTTTTTTTTCTTAGAAGTCTTAGATTTTCATCATAATTAGGAAATGGGGTGAGGAAGTGTTTCTCTGTTTCTGTATCTCCTGGGCTATAGATAGTATGGGCAGATCCAGCTCTCTTTAGGCCAGCTTGGTCGGTATCTGCACGTCTCTATAGTCAGTGTTACTATAGTCAAGTCAAGTCACCTTTATTTATATAGCGCTTTTTACAATGCAGATTGTTTCAAAGCAGCTTCACAGTGTTAACAGGAAAATAATGTAACAGAATTTGATTTGGCTGTACAGCCACTCTGGAGAAAACAGTAATGTCATCGTCCAGCTCGGTTCAATTATCATATAGTGTCAATGCGATCAGTAATATAGTTTAATATTTAGTGTCCCCAACCAAGCAAGCCAATACTTGCAAGCCACTATACTTCATCATTGTTCTTCTTAATTTATATTCTTTCACTTTAGACAGTCTGCTGCTGCAACATCACATGTATCCTTCCTGGAAAAGGCAATCCAAGAATACGATGAAAATAAAATCACCAAAATAGAAGATTATCTTTGGTTTTAAATATACTTAAAGGGATACTTCAGCAAATAGCATTAAGCTTTGTATCAGTAGAAATCCGGTAGTATATTCGAATGATCATGCTTCCCCCCCCCTCATATCCCCCTGAGACGAGAGATTTATGTATTTTATTTCTGGAAAAAATCCTCAGATGACACGAATATCGTCATTTTGTGTCATCGGAGGATTTTTTTGTCCACAGGCTAAAAACTACAGCCAGTAGTAGGAGCTAGTTCCGCATGTTTTCAATCCGACCATGGGGGGTGCGCTCGCACTCACACTCATTCATGTAAATGGAGCGGTGCGGATCAAACTGAGTGTTTCAACTTTTCAAATGAATTCCTATTAAAATTAAGCTTCCATAGGCATGATCTGAAAACGCGCCAGACTGAACACGCGCCGTGAATGACTGCCACGCCCGCGCTTACCTCAGCTCTTCGCTCTCGTGATTCGCTCTCGTAGGGCAGTGAAGCAAGTGCATTCTGGGAGTTGTTGTCTTTCATCCACATGAGCCAAAAATACATTTTCTGTCTTTTCTCAGTCTAGAAGCCACAAAATTTAAAAATAATTTCACATTTCTACTACATAAATGACCCAGTTTAAATACACATTCATCTTCCCAGCGCTGAGGTACCCCTTTAAGTTTTTTAATGTATATTTATCACACTTTTTTCTCATTGAAGCATATTTCATAGAAATATACTTTCTATGGCAAATACACATACATTCAAAATGTAAAGCTACTGCATGGATTGCATCCTAATGTATTCAATCTTTATTTCAGGTGAGGTTTATATGATCAAGAGTCTAAGAGAAAAATCAGACAGCTGTTTATTCCGACAGCCCTCTGCCCTTCTTAATCAGTGTGTAACAGACCTCTGACAGACCTCTCATCAAAAACTCATCAAAAACCATAATCGACTTGTTCCCAGTGAGACACCAGGATCAAACCCATGTATGAACAACTCCAAACAGCTTGCTAAAATGAACAATCCTGTACAATAGCAGAGGCACAACATGAAAACCCTGCACAGCAATATTAACATAATTTTTCCAGTTGATATGTATGAATCTCTTCAGGCATCACTGTAAGGAATGGGCATTGTGACCCTCTGTCCAAGTGCTGTTCTTCGTGCATTAAAGATATTGGTATATTAATGTAATTTGTTTACTTTTCCCTTGTCACTAAAATTGTCAGTAAGTTTTCCCCCGGCACTGGTTCCCTGCAGAGCATCATCGGCATTAGGAGTGACGTGGTCTGGCCATGACTCTCTCCCTTAGGGTCTGCCGGCTCCAGCCTGGCTAATGGGGACCAGCTGGGAGAGCAAGATTACACACAGCACTAGCAGCTCGTTCTCTCTGTCACACCTCTCTCTCATTTCTTTCTTCAGTCTTAGTTCTCAATCTCACTGCGCTACCTCCATTAAGCTCAAGGACTTCAGCACCTTTCTTTTAACGGTAAAAGACTACAAATGCAACAGCAAAACCGCTTAACGGTTCCCTTTACTCTATAAGGTGAAAAACTTTAATAGATGTGATGGGAAATTTCATAATTTAAAATGCTGTTTAATGTACAGTAAAAAAACATAAATTATTCTCCGTGAGACAACTCACATTCAATGGGCTTTCACTGACATAACTATGTATCTTCCTAGTGTTTTCTTTCAAGTTATATACATTATTTTAGTGTCATGTGTGTTACCATGATGATGTTTTGTGTTTGTGTGTATGACATAGTGCACCTTCTGTATACTGTATTAGTATTTACCTCAGATGGTAGAAAATCTAGTAATGAACTGTGATTCATCATGTGGCTTTCACTTTACCAGCTGTGTTTTTAAAGTGCAGTATGTAGGATTGACAGCTAGTGCTCAAAATAGGTACTACAGTCCAAATTCTAAATATTGGAGAGTGTTTTTTCCCCCTGCCCCCTCCTCCTCAGACTTGATGCTCACGCGGGTTGCCAGCTTGAGGACACGCAACAGGAGCGAGCGCAATAGTCAATGAAATCCACAGTTGATGAGTTGATTTAAATTGCTCTCATTCAGGGATTTTTAGATGGATGCCGAGTCTTTTTAGGTCGGGTAGAATCTGCGATCTCTGATCCAGTTTTTTTGCTGGCTTCCATGGCAGCAATACGCTGTTTTCCGCCAGCTGGCAACCTGGGCTGTCGAAATACTTTTGGGTAAACTGACGGAGTGCAGTTTCGCACAGACCAAAACAAAAACAGACATTCCAACACGGAACACATTTCAAAGAAGAATAACTGGCTGTAGCTTTGTATTTCTGAGAAACAAGTAGGTGAATTTAGCATTTTCCCTAAATATCTGCAAACATATTATGGTATTTTGATGCCTTAGTAAAGTGAAAAACTTACATACAGCACCTTTATGGTTGTCAGTATAGTACATTACATTATATGTCAGAAGAAGAAGAGAAGATACAAATAAAAAGTGATTTTAGTAACGTGGAATATTAATATTATTTCAGTTAATGAAATATATATATTTTTTATTGTAAATTTGGTAACACTTTATAATAACTGCATGCTATGAATCATTAGTTAATAGTAAAAGTAATACTAGTATTAGTAATAGTAAATATGGTATGCAATGATAGCATTAACGCAAATTAATTTTAACGGCACTAATTTTATTAACGCATGATTAACGCAGCATACATTTTCTGTTTGATCCGTGGCCTAGCCCGTAGTTGGATAAATTGAGAGCAGCCGTAGATGTAAAGGATGCAGCAGCAAACAGAAATAGGGAAAGAAAAGGGTTAACATTAACATTACTATTCTGAAACAAGTGACGTTATATTGCCTACATAAGCTACCATTTTTTCTGTTTAACTTTTATTAGACTCTAGGTCGAAAATAAAAGGAACACCTGTTCAATTTCTCATTAATGCAATTATCTAATCAACCAATCACATGGCAGTTGCTTCAATGCATTTAGGGGTGTGGTCCTGGTCAAGACAATCTCCCGAACTCCAACCTGAATGTCAGAATGGGAAAGAAAGGTGATTTAAGCAATTTTGAGCGTGGCATGGTTGTTGATGCCAGACGGGCCGGTCTGAGTATTTCACAATCTGCTCAGTTACTGGGATTTTCACGCACAACCATTTCTAGGGTTTACAAAGAATGGTGTGAAAAGGGAAAAACATCCAGTATGCGGCAGTCCTGTGGGTGAAAATGCCTTGTTGATGCTAGAGGTCAGAGGAGAATGGGTCGACTGATTCAAGCTGATAGAAGAGCAACTTTGACTGAAATAACCACTCGTTACAACCAAGGTATGCAGCAAAGCATTTGTGAAGCCACAACACGCACAACCTTGAGGTGGATGGGCTACAACAGCAGAAGACCCCACCGGGTACCACTCATCTCCACTACAAATAGGAAAAAGAGGCTACAATTTGCACAAGCTCACCAAAATTGGACAGTTGAAGACTGAAGAATGTTGCCTGGTCTGATGAGTCTCGATTTCTGTTGAGACATTCAGATGGTAGAGTCAGAATTTGGCATAAACAGAATGAGAACATGGATCCATCATGTCTTGTTACCACTGTGCAGGCTGGTGGTGGTGGTGTAATGGTGTGGGGGATGTTTTCTTGGCACACTTTAGGCCCCTTAGTGCCAATTGGGCATCGTTTAAATGCCACGGCCTACCTGAGCATTGTTTCTGACCATGTCCATCCCTTTATGACCACCATGTACCCATTCTCTGATGGCTACTTCCAGCAGGATAATGCACCATGTCACAAAGCTCGAATCATTTCAAATTGGCTTCTTGAATGAGTTCAATGAGTTCACTGTACTAAAATGGCCCCCACAGTCACCAGATCTCAACCCAATAGAGCATCTTTGGGATGTGGTGGAACGGGAGCTTCGTGCCCTGGATGTGCATCCCACAAATCTCCATCAACTGCAAGATACTATCCTATCAATATGGGCCAGTATTTCTAAAGAATGCTTTCAGCACCTTGTTGAATCAATGCCACATAGAATTAAGGCAGTTCTGAAGGCGAAAGGGGGTCAAACACAGTATTAGAATGGTGTTCCTAATAATCCTTTAGGTGAGTGTGTATATATATATATATATATATATATATATTTTTTTTTTTTTTTTTTTTATTATTTTTTTTTTTTTTTATACGGTATATATAATTATTTTGAATTTAGTGCTATTATGCGCAGCTGAGTAAATATACACTGCAAGCTCGCTCTCGCTCATATCCAAGGTAAATCATTAACACCATCACCACTTACACGTGCTTTGTTGAACTAAATACAATCGGCTAAAACGAATGCGTAGGTTACTTTTCTGAACAAGAGCGCTCCCGAGGCCGTGTTTCTCACACTGTTGATGCGAATCGCGGCACAGTTCGGTTGCACTCGAACTCAGAGCACCTCCTCCAGGTAGTCTCGGGTTCGGCACCCTGGAGCGCTCCCGGGTCCACATGACAGCTTTCACATTACCAATTTTTCATGCAAACCATGCCCCGTTCTGAACTAAATTGCCAGTGTAAAAATGCCTATTTCTTTTTTTTAAATAAGAGAAAGTGCTGCTTATTCTAAATTTTTAAGTTTAGGCTTAAGAGACATGAACAAGTTCTTTAAAAACCATCTGTGACCTTTGATACATGTCTAGTCTTAATGCTCTTTTGAGTATGGTTTCACTAATAATAAATCATGCATATTTGTCCATACCCATGTTGATTGGAGAATTAAAAACTTATTTCTTACTTATTAAAAAAAGTATTCATTTAAGGTACATTTAGAACTGATAAAAATGGGCGATTAAGTTGCGATTAATCACGAGTTAACTCATGACAATCATGTGATTAATCGCAACTAAATATTTGAATCGAATGACAGCCCTAATTAAAATACATTAATAAGCAGTTTATAAATACATATAAATGCTTTATTCTTGATTTATAAGCATATCTATAATGTGTTTATTTAATTATTACTAATGAAATATTTACTAATGCTGAACCAATAATTCATAGCATGCCGTAATAATAAAGTATTACTGTAAATTTAAGTCAATTTGTAAAACTTTTTTATGGTAAAGTTCTGGCAACAACAGCTGCAAGGTTTTTTTTGTTGTTGTTTTTTAACTGTACATTTCACAGATTTTTTTTAAGTGTACTTTTTTCATACAAATCATACATGTTCATACAAATCACATTGTATGAAATTACACAATTGTAAAATAGTTCAGTTTTCTTGGGTGATTGGCTTGACCCATCTAACTCTTATTTAGACCCAACCCGCTCTGACTAAATACCCTTCTAGCCATTAAGCTATATGCTCTTCGTTTAGTTCATCCTGTCTTATGCTATCAGGTTAGCAGTGGTGTAATGTTCACCACTGAGTTATTTCCTCTCCCATCTTCATATGCTCTTGGAATCAGGATTGGCATGATGGAGACAGCATCTTTTATCTTTTTTTTATTTTTATTAGTTGGGGTTTGGTTGCTGTGGTGATGTGACTGTTCTGTTTAAATAATTAGAATGAAAGAATGTGATCCCTACTACTTTTTGAATAATTACCCTGAGAGAGAAGTGCTGATAATAATAATACTTTTCACTTTTATCAGCTGATCTGAAATGAATTCCCTTTATTCCCTCATACAGAGAGACAGATGAGGGAGTCATACAGTGAAGATTATGTTTTTTTTTCTTGTTTCTCCTTCAATATTTTTCTGAGCTCTTATAGAATCACAAGCAATTTGTCAAAAATGTTTGTAGTAAACAATGTCAAGCTAAGTACAAGCTAGATATGCACACAAACTAGAGCAGAATTTAAATGCTGAAAAGAAGAGAATTAAAGTTTTTTTGTTGTGTATTGTGTATTGGACTTGAAAAGGAAGTGCCTCTGTATGATTGTGTATTAGCAGTGCTTGCAGAAGAGGTGGTCTTCAGCTGTTTGTTAAAAGTTGTGATGACAACACTGGGTGGAGTTTGGCAGCTTTTTCCATCACTGTGGAACAGAGAAGGCAAAGTTTCTGGAAAGTGTTGCAAAGCGACACTGTAAAGAAAGCACAAGGAAAGCACTGCTCATTTACTCCCCGCTTCATGTTTGGGATGGCCCTGGTAGTAACATACACTTGTAGGTGGACCTATATATTGAGGTAGGAGGGCATTTCTGGTGACAGTCCTGAAGGCCGACAAAGCTTGAAAAGGTTAGTTCACCCAAAAATGAAAATTCTGTCATCATTTACTATCATTTATCATTTACATAAATTCATGTCATTCCAAACCCATAACACTTTTGTTCATCTTCGGAACACAAATGAAGTAATTTTTAATGAATTCTGAGTGATTTCTGTCCCTCCAATGACAGCTACGCAATTAGCCCTTTGACGTTTCAAAAAGATCGTAAAACTAATCCATATGAATTGAGCGGTTTAGTCCAAATTTTCAGAAGAGACTCAATCACTTTATACACTGAACAGATTTCATTTAGGCTTGTATTCACATAATAACATTGATCAACACACACATCAGTTGTGGTAAACGGAAACTCAAGCATGCTTGTCTGACGTGCGAGAACCAATGAGGTTCATTCTCATGTGTTACATAGCACTTTGAGCTTCCACAAGATCCAATGAGGTTCATTCTCGTGTGTATAGCAGCACGTTTGAGCTTCAGCAAGAGGTTTGTTGTGTGTCAAGCAGGTTCAGTTGAGCATCTGTTTATGTTCGCTGATCAATGTTTATATGTGAATAAAAGCCTAAATCTGTTCATCATATAAAGTGATTGTGTTTCTTCCGAAAATTTGGACTAAACCGCTCAATTCATATGGATTAGTTTTACAATCTCAATCTCTTTATGAACTTTCTGAGGCGTCAAAGTGTTTGTTGCGTCGCTGTCAATAGAGGGACAGAAATTGCTCAGATTTCATTAAAAATATTTCATTTGTGTTCCGAAGATGAATGAAAGTGTTACAAGTTCGGAACAACATGAGGGTGAGTAAATGATGACAGAATTTTCATTTTTGGGTGAACTATCCCTTTAAATTTAATGCTGATGGAGTGAGACCAAGAGAGCCCTATTTGGTTGATTGAAGTCCAGACCCACTGCCATATTCTAGATCATTTGGATTATCTGTCTTAGTCACACTTGTTGGACATTGCACTAGTAAAGTCCATTTAGACTAAAATTTGATTTTAGAATTCTTATTTTTGAATCTATACATTTGAGTTTGCTCTATTTGAATTATTTTGTGCCCTGTTGTACCATTAAACATAGTTGTTAGATGTTATTTATACCAATAGAGACAGATACTATTTGTACCTCATTGTATTCTAGTATATTAAGTATAAAACGGTTCGCAATAATAATAACATTGCATATAAATAACATGCTATTTTTAACATGATTCTATTTTTAAAATCATAAATGTATGCTGCCTTATTGGTACATTACTTGTCCCTATCCCTAAAGCCCTTCCCTACAGCTAGCCTTATCCTTAACCATATTGAACCTGCTGATCAGTAAAGACCCTTGAAAGTCCAGGAATGGAGCAATGGTTTTGAGCATGGTAATATGAGCTGCACGCATCACGGTCAATGTGCCAGACCATCTGATCAATGCAAGAACACCACATCCAATTTCAGTTATAACCAATTATATTAGATACCCGTTAAGTGCTTTATTCCCACTTAAATACCCAATTGAGACTTTGAGACGATTTCCACTTTTCCAATATTTACTTCATTTGTATTTAAAATTAATATGCGATGGGAAAAGGGAGATGAATGAATGAATGAGGCATTTATATAGATGAATGGGTTCGGAAAAAAGTGGTTTCAAACTCAGGTTGTTCATTTCAAAAGCTAATGTCACCCACCTTACTTTCCACACCCCTGCTTCTATTTTTAGATGGGTTTATTTTGTATTTTGGTATTTTCTTGGTATAAATAGACTCTCCGATTTTGAAAATATACTTGAACATATGTTTAACCAATTCAATGCTCTGTGGGTCCAATATTGTGTCATCAATAATCATTCAAAATATGCTACAGAGCTGAAGTGGTTAACTAATAAATATAACTTAAGGGAAGCTATTTCAGCCCAAAGATGAATTGCTTACTACAAACCCGATTCCAAAAAGTTGGGACACTGTGCAAATTGTGAATAAAAACAGAATGCAATGATGTGGAAGTTTAAAATTTCAATATTTTATTCAGAATACAACATAGATGACATATCAAATGTTTAAACTGAGAAAATGTTTCTTTTTAAGGGAAAAATAAGTTGATTTTAAATTTCATGGCATCAACACATCTCAAAAAAGTTGGGACAAGGCCATGTTTACCACTGTGTGGCATCCCCTCTTCTTTTCATTCTGCAAACATCTGGGGACTGAGGAGACAAGTTGCTCAAGTTTAGGAATAGGAATGTTGTCCCATTCTTGTCTAATACAGGCTTCTAGTTGCTCAACTGTCTTAGGTATTCTTTGTTGCATCTTCCTCTTTGTGATGCGCCAAATGTTTTCTATGGGTGAAAGATCTGGACTGCAGGCTGGCCATTTCAGTACCCGGATCCTTCTTCTACACAGCCATGATGTTATAATTGATGTAGTATGTGGTCTGGCATTGTCATGTTGGAAAACTGGATGGGAGCATATGTTGTTCTAGAACTTGGATATACCTTTCAGCATTGATGGTGCCTTTCCAGATGTGTAAGCTGCCCATGCCACACGCACTCATGCAACCCCATACCATCAGAGATGCAGGCTTCTGAACTGAGTGGTGATAACAACTTGGGTTATCCTTGTCCTCTTTAGTCCGGATGACATGGCGTCCCAGTTTTCCAAAAAGAACTTAAAATTTTGATTCGTCTGACCACAGAACAGTTTTCCACTTTGCCCCAGTCCATTTTAAATGAGCCTTGGCCCAGAGAAAACGCCTGCACTTCTGGATCATGTTTAGATATGGCTTCTTTTTTGACCTATAGAGTTTTAGCCGGCAACGGCAAATGGCGCGGTGGATTGTGTTCACCAACAATGTTTTCTGGAAGTATTCCTGAGCCCATGTTGTGATTTCCATTATAGTAGCTTTCCTGTATGTGATGCAGTGCCGTCTAAGGCCCCGAAGATCACGGGCATCCAGTATGGTTTTCTGGCCTTGACCCTTACGCACAGAGATTGTTCCAGATTATCTGAATCTTGAAATTGGTCCTCCAGCTGTTCCTTATATGTACATTTAACTTTTCCGGCCTCTTATTGCTACCTGTCCCAACTTTTTTGGAATGTGTAGCTCTCATGAAATCCAAAATGAGCCAATATTTGGCATGACATTTCAAAATGTCTCACTTTCAACATTTGATATGTTATCTATATTCTATTGTGAATAAAATATAATTTTATGAGATTTGTAAATTATTGCATTCCTTTTTATTCACAATTTGTACAGTGTCCCAACTTTTTTGGAATGAGGTTTATATAAACTTGAACATGTAAGTTTACAATACAATTTATATTTAAGTATAATTTTAAGTATAATTCCAATTCCAAGTAAATAAAAAGTAGGCTGAAAGTATACTCTTTTATTTTTAGTAAATTATATTTAAGAGCACACTTGAATAAACTTTTTTTCAAGGGAGATAAGTCTATCTTGGGCAGCAAGTCGAGTATATTTTCCTTTATCTAACTAAAGGATTGTATCAATCTGATATCATAAAATGTTAACTGTCTATGACATTAAAATTTTAAGTAATTCCTTAAGCATTTCATGTATTTCACAGCCCTCTAGACTTGCCATAACCACTGTTTCAAACAGACGTCTGATCCTAGTTAAGCTGTTGATCTCATCACTTTATTAATTAAACTATTGATCTCCTTAGTGATATTGACTGTGTGTGATTGTGTGTGTTTATGTTAGAAAGTGAGACAGCTCTAATGAGGCAAAATGGAAATGATTACTCTCTTTATTTAAATAGTCCTAGCGAAATACAGCACCCCCAATTCACACAGGAAGTACTATTTAATGCATACAAACTCTTGTGAAAGCACATATGTTAAAAAGCTGATATGTTAATGCTGTTATTCTCTGAGCTCCCAGCTCGGCACTGATGGCCTGACAGTATTATCGTCAGCTTGGCAATGTCACAGAAGATGGCCTGCATTTACTGCAAAGAGGCCAACAATTTCTTCTCCTCGCCCGCTCTCTGTGCCTCAGAGCTCTCTGACATTTCATTTATAATCTTCACAGAGGAAATAAATGACAAAAACATGCTCTGTGACTCTCTTCACCTTCAACTATTATTTTGCTTATGGGGTATTACCAGGTTACCAGGGTGAGCCAAAGTGATCCGTGTTCCAGGAGATGTCAAAGTGAACACACACATGTGAACAGACAGTGTGAAGAGTGAGGAGAAGGCCAAATCACATGGGAATAAGATGAGGAATATAAAACAAAATAACAATCACACTAATGTAATTACAATAACTGCAGTTAAACCTCTAGATTTGCTATAGTAAAATTCTGTTAAAATTATGCTTAAACTAGCAGCTGTGGTTGTCTGGAATTCACTGTAAAAATAAATAGGATTATAACAAGTATATTCCTGTATATTTACTTGTCTGTTTGTTTGTTTTGCTTCTAGAAAATATCTCTTCCTAAAATATGGACCCAGGCAAAAAAAATGAACTCAAAAGATAAAGATACAAAAACAAACATATATGTGTATGTTATGAATGCTGCAGCTGAGATTGCAAGAGACATCATGAGACTTGAGCTCTGAATTAGAGCACCTTTGAATGCTCTCTATTCACTTTGTCGACCCTGTAGGCCTTGTCGACACAAAGGGATCTATTTTAACGAACTGAAGTGTATGGCGCAAGTGCACTTAGGATGTTGAACTACTTTTACTAGTTGAACAATGTAAAAAAAAAAAAAACGGTCTGTGCGCCAGGCGCATGGTCCAAAAGTTTTCAGTTTTCAGTTTTTCATTTTCAGTTGCCTCAAAATAGCAACGCGCCAACAATGCGCCTGAACACACCTCATTTTCAGACCAGCACGCCCATGGGCGAACAGATGGGCGTGAGTGCATTAGCTATTTAAACAACGTGGCGCTGGATGTGAAAATGATTTCTAAGTTGGGCTGAAACTAGCAAAAAACACTTGACGGGGTCGCATTGCACCGGGTGAATGATAGGGCCCTAATACATTTTTTGTTTGAAGATGCATCTTTTTCTCTCTGTTTTGACCTTCCATCCACACTGAGACGCAGTTTTCACATTGTAGTGTGGACTGTAAAAACGGAGGTATTTGAAAACTATGACGCATGTTTAGTCATGTGACGCATATAGAACCGATAGATATCTATGTTTATACCGGTATTGTGACTGTTATGTGCTGTTCATTTTCACACTGTTGCTAAAGATATATTACTTTGTACACTCTTCATATCACAGTCCTGCAAAGATGACATAAAATGTACTCACATTTGAGCAGTTGTGCTTTAGACTAAACATATAGTGGTAAGTGAGTGCGACCTAGACGCATCAGTGAATGGTGAGATATTTTGCTAAATAAAATTATCCTGCCAGAAGAATAGTGTGAGAACTTTATTATGTCTGTTCCTCTGTATCATCTCCGTGAGCTTTTATGAGGTTTTACGCATGCACAGTCAGGTGAATTTTGCATTTTCCAACGTTTCAGTGTGGATGAGAAACTTCTGGAAAATGCTTGAAAACACTAGTGTGGAAGGAGAGCATTTGAAATGAAAACACCTTTTTTAATGTATCCAGATTGAAGTAGACGTAGCCTTAAACAGGCTATATGTAAGAATGTTCATGTATTAGGCATTATTTATTGGCAATGTGTAAACAGCTTGCAACAAAACTTAAAAAGTTTTCCCTGACAACCAAGGTAGTCTATTCCTGTAGACTGATTTTTATATGAAGGACTAATTTTATATTAATTATATCTAATTGTATATGCCGGGAAAATCAAAAGGATGTGACGTAATCCCAACGTTATGGGGAAAAAATGTCTCCACAAAGATGGCAATATTCAAAATCCTTGTCTGTGTGGGGTCTTTTGGTCCCCATGAGAAAAACAGCCGATAAATCATACAGAATGTTTTTGAAAATGTATTAAAATGCAGAAAGTTTTCTGTAATGGGTAGGTTCAGGGTTAGGGGACAGAATATACAGTTTGTACAGTATCAGCTCATTGTGTATTCAATGCGTGCATGTGTGCGTGCGTGTGTTTGAGAGCACAAGAGATGATTTAATGATATTATAGCATCATCCTGTGCTCTGTCTCTGGTTATTTTTGCATGTCACCATGGAGATCAAAACAGATTCTGTCCAGATCTCATTATGGAGGACTGACAGGAAATGCACTGTCTGAGCAGTGGAAGTCACAACAGAAAAAAGAGGAAACCTTACATTTTACCAACATGAGAACAAATTGTAATTCATATGTTAAATTCAACACATGACTTTAAGTATTATATACTTTCTTCAAGATTCAAGATTCAAGAGTTTTATTTGTCACATACACAGTTATATACAGAATATACAACCGGCAGTGAAATGTAAACAGGTCCGCTCCATGGACAGTGCAAATTCACAGTTAAAAACACAAGGAGGAAATTATATAGAAATAGGATAAAAACTACTATCTATCTATATATATATATATATATATATATATATATATATATATATATATATATGTCTATATCTGTAGAATTATAAATAATCAAGTCAAGAGAAAAAAAAAAGGTAAAAAATAAGGATAAAGTGGAATAAAATAATTGAAGTAGACTGTGCAGTGAGTAAACTGTAGACTTATAAATATGTGGTTAACAAATGTATAAAGAGTATAAAGGTTTGCAGGGTGATTAGAGTCCTTGATGATCTTAGTAGCTCTACCTTTGCAGCGTTTGGTGTAGACGTCCTGCAGAGACGGGAGAGCTGACCCTGAGATACGCTCGATAAGCGCATCGACTCTTTGCAGGGCTTTGCGGTCATGACTGGTGCTGTTCCCATACCACGCTGTGATGCACTGAGTTAATACACTTTCTATCGCCCCTAAATAGAAAGTTTTCAGGATAGCTGGTGAAACCCTGAATTTCCTCAGCTGGCGCAGGTGGTACAGTCTTTGCCTGGCTTTTTTCACCTGTGTCTGAATGTGAGCAGTCCAGGTCAGGTCCTCGGAGATGTTTACTCCCAGGTACTTGAAGCTGCTCACTCTCTCTACTGGTGACCCGCTGATCATGAGGGGGGAGTATGTCCGTTGCTGTCTCTTCCTGAAGTCCACAATCATTTCTTTGGTCTTGCCAACATTCAGAGAGAGACAGTTGTCCTGGCACCATGATGTTAGATGCTCCACCTCGTCCAAGTATGCCGTCTCATTGTTGTTGGAAATGAGGCCCAGGACAACAGTATCATCAGCAAATTTGATGATAGAGGTGGAGCTGTGTGTGGACAAACAGTCATGCGTGTAGAGAGAGTAGAGCAGGGGACACAGGACACAGACCTGTGGAGCTCCCACACTCAGGGTGATGGAGGAGGAGGTGGACTGGCCTATTCTCACCACCTGAGGCCTGCCAGTGAGGAAGTCCTCAATCCAGTGGCAGAGAGAAGGATTCAGGCCGAGATCCAGGACTTTGGAGGTTAGCTTGGTGGGAACTATGGTGTTAAAGGCTGAGCTATAGTCAATAAATAGCAGCCTTACGTAGTTCCCACTTTTGCTGTCGATGTGAGTGAGGGAGGAGTGGAGGACATGAGAGATGGCATCTTCAGTCGATCTATTGGGACGATAGGCAAACTGAAGAGGGTCCAAAGTGTCAGGAATGAAGGCGCAAATGGTGTTTTTAATGAGTCTCTCAAAGACCTTCATGACTATAGACGTGAGAGCCACTGGACGATAGTCATTTAGGCAAGAGGGTTTACTGTTCTTAGGGACAGGGATGATGGTGGATTTTTTGAAGGAGGTGGGGACCACAGATGTAGCGAGGGACTCATTAAAGATAGATGTAAACAACCCGGCGAGCTGATCAGCACAGGACCGCAGAACACGACCTGAAATACCATCCGGCCCGGCAGCTTTCCTGACGTCCACACGCTTGAGTGCTCTCCGAACTTCATCCTCTGAGACAGAGATCACGTGATTGTTGCTGCTCTGAGTAATTTCCTCTAACGCGCCACTTGGCGGAGTCGCGTTGCCGCGGTTACAGTCAAAGCGAGCGTAGAAAGAGTTTAACTCGTTCACGAGCAACGGGTCAGTGTTCACCTCTTTCTACTGGGTCTCATTCAGATTCAAGAGTTTTATTTGTCACATGCACAGTTATATACAGAGTATACAATCGGCAGTCAAATGTAAAAGTGGTGTTGCTCATCAGTGCACATTTAATTGTATGCATTTCACAGACGCTTTTAAAACATTTGTAATCTTCATAATCTTTCATCAAAATGCTGTCACTTGCTTTGCCTACTTGGCTGACATCAATGACTCTCCCCTGTCATATGGAGACCACTTTTCACAGTAATGAAAATCCTAATGATTAAATCCTAATGATTAAAAAAAAAAACATTATGGAAATGGTCTGCGAGCACTGTTACAAGTTCAACTAATTGATTTGTATTGTGAAAAGTGTCATATAAATATGCTTGAATTGAATGAACTGAATTTACTGACCGACCATGTTTGGTTTTTGGCCTCTGGAGGCTCATTATTAGTTTGGTGCCGTATATATATATATATATATATATATATATATATATATATATATATATATATATCAAATCAAATCACCTTTATTTATACAGCGCTTTTAACAAGTCCAATTGTTTCAAAGCAGCTTCACATTGTTAACAGGAAAATAATGCAGCAGAATTTGTACAGGTAATTATGTCAATGCGGGCAGATCGGTAATATAGATGAAATTTAGGTGTCCCCAACTGAGCAAGCCAAAAGCCAGAGGCAACGGAGTATATATATATATATATATATATATATATATATATATATATATATATATATATATATATATATATATATATATATATATATATATATATATATATATATATATATATATATATATATATATATATATATATATATATATATATATATATACATCACATTCCCATGCTTTTCATTTTTTTATACTCAGTGTTAATCTCTCCTTTTTTCCTAGATATTTGCCATCTCTTCTGTCTGCCAGACTAATAAATGCTAATGTTAATAATTTATCAACCAGTTCAAAGTTGTGCTCTTAATGGGTTAAGTGGCTGGTTTCAGGAGTGGCACACGTACCTCCCGCACATGAATAAAAGATGAAGCTCACAGCTGTGGAGCAGGGAGACTGTCGAGGGCTTTTCCTGCTTATTTACTTTCTTTCGTTCACAGTAAAACTTAATCTTAGCCCGACAGAACAAAAGAGTTGGTTAGTTGATATTCTTCCCCTCTAAACTTCCTTCTGGTAAGACATAAGTGTTTAGAGGGTTTTCTGGATGTTGCTGTAAGCTGTTCTAATGGAGTATTTCTGAACACACACACACACACACACACACACATACTGTCAGATAAAGACTAGGATTGCCGGCTATGTTTCAGTGAAGTGATGAGCTCATATGTCTCATTGATTTCAAGAGCATTTGTCAAATACTTGGTCCAGTGCACATCCAGTGTGCAGTTGCCATGTACAGTAGAAAAGTGGGAAGACAAATAAAAAAGGATCACATAACAAGGATAAAAAAAAAAAAACATACTTTAAAGGTGTGCTCAGTATTTTAGTTGATGTTTTACTCAATAAAACAACAGTGATCTTGAAATTTAAGCTGACATCTGTCACAGATGCATTTATCACCACGTCACTATAGAAAAGTAGGGCTAATTCCTGGGGGCCAGAGCCGGGGGGGGATCCACAAAGATATAATCCTGAGGGCCCCCCAGACAGCTGTCTCAACTGAGGAGGACCCAAGGTGATATAAAACAAAGCCATAGCACCTGTAACACTTAAAGTCTTCAAACGTCAGTGATAGCTTCTGCTTTAAAAAAAATTTTTTCTTCAGCAGCAGACCCAAGAGGGTTATTTTGTCTTGACCTCTGACCTGTGCGGTTGTCCAAGGTCAAAGGGCACCAAAGATCATGTCAGCAGGTGCACAAGAGCTCGTCTCTGAAACACTATTCTTGTGATAAAGGGAAAAAGAATAAAAAGCATTAATTTAATTGAAAGATTAAATAAAGATCATGCAAAATAAGTGCATTCACTGCTAGTAATTCCAAATAAGAAATGTACCATAGTAGCACAAAATTATCAGAAATGGCCTTGTTGGGTTATTATTTGGTCTCCATCATACTAAATGATGTTTTTTGAAAATGTAAAAATGCACAAAGTTCTGTGAGGGTTTTGTTTAGGGGTATGTTTAGGGTTAGAAGATAGAATATACAGTTTGTACAGTATAAAAATCATTGTCTATGGAAAGTCCCCATAAAACATGGAAACCCAACGTGTGTGTGCATGCGTGCATGTGTGTGTGTGTGCGCGCTGTTCGTCTGTTACATGAATGTTTGATAGGAAGGTGCCGGAGAGAGTGTGACACACCCTCTTGTCTCACCTCTCGTCTCTCCTGCTGTTCTCTCTCAGTTATTCATGACTTCTCCTTTTCTCAGTAGTCTTTCCATCCTCCAGCCTGACAGTAAAACTTTCACTGCCGCAGACATCAGATCATTGAGACAGGTTTCTGTGTGTCAGAGTCGAGGGAGGAGACACTTTCAGCAGGAAGTAATTAACGGTGTCAAGCATCATGATTACTACTGCTCACACGTAGGGGCATTTATTTGAACAAAGCACTAACCCCCACCATTTAATGTTAGGGTGTGCTATTACTTTTTTCAGTTATCTGACTTCCAATTTTCACCTGTGGAAGATAAAATGTGTGGAAGAATCCAAGGTAAAATAAAGGAAGTACCCGAGTCATACCTAGAGACCAGAATATCACAAAGACTTGGGGGTTGACTTGCCGGAACACCACAAAGTATTCTGATGAATGGATAGTCTATTAATCATATTAATGATTAATTATTTATGATGTGTCATGTGTTTTAGTCACCCAAAGACACCCAAGGAAACCCTGTAAAGCAGTCAGAATCCAGGATGACAAATTGCTGTTCTATAAATATGCGTAATCAACTGCTCAGATCTTATGTTGACCACATTAACACACACACACACACACACACACACTCACACACACACACACATGTTTGTTTGTGTTAATTGTGGGGACATTCCATAGGCGTAATGGTTTTTATGTTGTACAAACCGTATTTTCTATGCCCCTACACTACCCCTACCCCTAAACCTACCCATCACAGGAAACGTTTTACTTTCTCCCCAAAAAACTCATTCTGTATGATTTATAAGCCTTTTGAAAAATGGGGACATAGGTCATTTGTGTCCTGATATGTCACAAAAACACACGCACACACACACGCACATAGAACGTAGTTCTCATATTCATGTTTCATACATACACAAAACTGTCTGATGATTTAAAATGTTTAATTTAGGCTTGTATTCACAACATTAATAAACATTAACACACTCATCAGATATAGTAAATGGAAGCACAAGCATGCTTGCTTGATGTGCAAGAACCAATGAGGTTCATTCATGTGTGTTACGCAGAACTTTCGAGCTTCCAATGAGGTTCATTGAATTGATTAGTCAAGATGGATAAAAGACCAAATAAAAGTATGACATGCCCGATAACACTAAAAAAAGAGTTAATAAAAGCACTGTACGGACCGATGTCAGACTGGCTGAGGATTCTGTGCATGCGTTTGCTGCCTGTCAGCGCTCGAGTATACAGCAATGTGTTCTATTTATAGGTTTATTGCCAATCAAATACACACATAATTATGCCTAAATGTCCATCTTGGCGGTTATGTCTTGAGTGAATAAGTTTGGGATATGTGACAGCATTGGGTCCGTGCATTACTGTAGGTCTTTAAAAAGTGAAAGCAACCTAATATAGCCTATACCCATCAAACAACAACAACTGGAAAAAACAAACCGTAGCCTACTTAAATGTAAAGCACTGTTTGTATCTGTATCTTTATGTTGTATTTATTTGTCCTCCTATCATTTGTTTATTAGTTAATATCTTATTACTGGCTGTTTACTTGATTAATTAATTATTTGAGAATTTTTTACTTATATTAGGCAATTGCTTATTGCTGTGATTTACTTTTCCCAGTCATATTTCCCACCCTAAGTGATCATGTTATTAAAGCTACATAGTACACCACTGGACTAGCCTTTTTTACTAAGATACCAAAATAAACAAGATTTGTGCATTTAGTTTGTTCTATTGTCATGTATGACTATTGTGCATCTAACATAATACATAATATGGTAAATGTTGTATCCTAATTATTTCTGGAAATTTCCACCACAAAATCATTTTGATCGAAATCCTTGAGGGATTTGTGATTGTGTGTGTGATAGTGTTTCTTTACACTCCTTAGTGTTTATCTTGACCAGGAGAATGACAGTGAGAAAGTGTATGTGCTAAATGGCTGTCATGAGCTGTAATACAGACTGTCAAAACAGAGTCAGACAGTGTGAAGGAGAGAGACAAAGATGAGGAAACCGGAAGAGACAGGCGGCCCGATGAGAGGAAGACAAAGCAACATAAAATGAAAAAGAAATAACAAATTTGAATATAAGTAAACTGAAAGAGTTGTACATTATTATGTATTATGTCATCATCTTGTGCATCCATTAAAAGTGCTGTGCTGTATTTGTGTTTCTTGTAGTTGAAATCATCAGGCTGGTAAGACTGTAGGTGCAGCGGCAGGTCAGATAACAGGACCTGTTTTAATCAGATGAACCTCGTCTTTGATCCACTCTGGGTTTCATGATCGCTCTGTGTCACGTCACCCACATATGGCAGACGTTTGTAGTTCATAGCGCCTTCGGACCATAGTCACCCAGCAGCCCCTGTGACAGCTTCATCACGCATGCGCACATACACACTTCTCCCAGCAGTCTTTGTTGCGAGCATCTGCTTCTCCTGGTGATTAATTGCAATTAGCAGTGAAGTTGAAAGCCCGTGGAAGAATGCAGCACGCAGCAGACACTTTCTGATTAATGAGGGACAGTGCCTGTCAGAGGGCCACCACAGCCTGTGTGCTAGTGTGTGTGTGTTTACGGCTCCATATTTTAAAGGTTTATTCTCCTTTTAGCATGTCAGTATGTTTCTCCACAGGAAGAAACGTGACGCAATTAGAGAGAGACAGAGAGAGAGAGAGGTGGGGGAGAGAGGGAGTGTGCACGCTCAGGGACTGATTAAATTTGGAAAGTAAAATTGCTAATTGACCTTTATTAATCAGAGCAGAGCAGTGTGTGTTTGCCTAATACTCTAGCAGGGGGTCATGGGCCACATCTCAGAGTTGTTCATTTTTCTGAACTCAAATGAAGGGGTCTCTTCTGTGTAAATTTGAGCTAATGGTAAACCAACAGAGCACAGGTCAATACTGTCAATACTGCCTGTGAATTCAAACTCATTTCTAATATGAGCTTACTGCTGATTAAAAAGGGTGAATGTGAGAGAGATTAAAACAGGTCATATCCAGAAGACTAACAAATTCACTGTCTAACAAGTACATGCAGCCCTTAGTGCTAAAGGTCCTCTAAAAAAATGTTTTAATACACTACAACTTACTTCCCTATCTAGAATAGTGACTAGGCCTATCCTTGTTTTCGTGATTTGGCTTTGAAAGATAAAGACTACATACTTGGACTGTTTGGACTTTATCAGTGAATGAACTGTTATTTGACTAAAAGTTGTCATTTTTGCTGCATGTAATTGACACAGTCTGTGTTTTGTCTTTATAATATATTTTCTGAAAACACCCCATATTTACCATCATTGGCTAACTCGCCAGCGTATGTTTGCTAAAAGTACAGTACTTAGCTAGCATTTGCTTGATTTGTTTCTGTTTAAAGAGCTTAATGTGCAATTGGCACATCATCAGCTTTTGTAGGAGAAGAACAATTGAGTCAGTATGTTAGTAATATTTTCGAAGTAAAATCGAATATTCATTTGATAATGTTGGCCTACTGGAGAGAAGATGTTTCAGTTTTTTATGTTTCAAACCCCCACCCTCCCCAGGTGAACGTGACACTCTCAAACATAATGTCTACCCTTTGTTTTGTTTTTGTCTATCATTTTTACGCTATAGAAACACAATAAAATGCAACAAAATGCAATAACACACTGATAGTCACATGATCAGAGACCCTCTCCTTGATATTTGATCACAGATGCATTTGAGACTCATGAATCACCAGGTGCACATAGCGATATGTCTTGTTTGAAATGTGAATTGCAGGTCTATAAAGGCCTGAATGTTTTCTCACTGAGAGCAAAACCCTGTATAACCTGCAGGAGGTGCTACACAAAACACACCCGTCAGTCACTTGCTCAAACACCATCAACCACTGTCTTAATGTAAAGAAGAAGAATATCAGACAAAAAACTTTAACAAAAGAACCTCACTTTGGTTGAAAAAGAAACAATTAATTAACAAAATATTACTTAAATAACAATTCTGAATATTTTATTTAGAGTTGGAGTTATAGTCATTTTTATTAGCTTTATGGGAAGATTTCATCTATCAAAAGAAATCACCAACAACTCACCGTGCCTAAAGTAGTCCAAAAGATCTATGTATGTAAATCACAATAATCCAAATAGGTGAAAAGTTGCAAAAAGGCCTGCACACTATAAGTAGTTTATTAGGATAGAAATACTTGTTTGCAACTTTTGACCTAAAAATAATCTATCTATAAAAAAAGTAAATTGCCATGAAAATAATGTCATAATGTAAAAACAAAACAAAAAATAATAGGCTCGAAAGTACTTGTTTTTGAGATTTGTAACCTAAGCATGTTCTTGACTGGTTTCATGAGTCACCTTTATATTAAAGCAATGGTATGTCTTCATTTAGCAGGTAATCATGTGCATTTTGTTTTTGCTGTTTCAGGAGTCGATTGTGTCAGATTTGTATAGCTATAAAGCTGACCTGATGTCAGACGTTGCATCTGCGAGCCCAAAGACTGAGATAAAAATAAAACATTGTGTATTGAGAAATAAGTGTCTTTTGCCGTCCTGATATATTACAGACAGTAATGTGCTAAATGACATACTGCCTGAACTGTGTGTAGTACTGCATCTTGTGTTTCGTGTCTCTCAATGCAGTATTTGGTGTTTACAGCTCACTGAAGGTTTGAGTGTTGGGGGATGGGAGGTGAAGTTGACCTTTACCCTCTCTCTGAATGTAGACAACACTTATTAGCTGGGCGGCAGTCTCTGCTGATTTATCACTGCGACACCACTCTGTGGGCTGTGAGGTTGAGTCAGAGGTCAGGGAAGTAAAGCGGGTTTAAAGGACTCACTGGGTCAGGTTAAGGGTCAGTCAGATTAGCATGTGTTTGTGCAGAGATAGGTAGTGTACAGAGAAACACCGGTTAAAGGTTCCTCTTTTTTATAAGGACCTTCACTGACCTTTCCCATATTGTGTGTGTCAGGTCTCATGCATATGACAGAAAGAAAGAAAGAAAGAAAGAAAGAAAGAAAGAAAGAAAGAAAGAAAGAAAGAAAGAAAGAAAGAAAGAAAGAAAGAAAGAAAGAAAGAAAGAAAGAAAGAAAGAAAGAAAGAAAGAAAGAAAGAAAGAAAGAAAGAAAGAAAGAAAGAAAGTCCACTAGGGGGCAGCAGTCGGCCCAGGACCCAGTTGTGCGAAATGCAGACTGCTACAAATGGATCTGCTGCCAAAGTGGTGCATGTGTATGCATGAGCAGTCTTGTAACAGTTTGTGTGCTGAAGACTCCAGTACTAGCATTTAAGGGACATATTACCTGCCGGTACAGTGATGGCATCAGATGGTACACCTACCATGATTTTACCATGTCCAAAAACCTGCATTCAACATTTTTACCAAACATCAATAAGCAATCTTCTCTAATACGTGCACCTTTCACAACAGAGGTTGAATATAGTGAGCAGACATAGTTATGACTGTTTATTTGAATTTTGCTTTATTGTATGTAACTTGGAATTGTCACTGTACTTTTTTATAATGTGGAATAAATGATGACATAAATTGAGCCGTTACATACATTAAACAATTACAAATAAGCAAATAAATACAAAGAAAAAATAAGCTGGCATCAAGGAAGTAAAACAAAAATACATAAAGACAAAGAAAGGGGGCATAGGAATGATGGATTCTGTTCCCTTTGAGCTTCAAAACGATTTGTCTCCATATATATGGATTCTCAGGAGCTCTGGAAATATTCCTAAACAAGCTTCTTTTTTCCAAGTAATCACAGATCAAGCTGTTGTTCTGGTTGTCAGTGGCCATTGGATGCTCAGATGGTATTTACAGTTTTTTTCCAATTGCTAACACACAATTTTGCAAACTAGGCTGGTTTTATCAAAATGCTTAACACAATTCACAAAACCACACACCCAAACTGCAAAATACCTCATATATCTTGCAAAATGAAGTACTGCAACCAAAACTACATATAGCATTATCAAAATCAAACTTTTGGACGCAATGGCACACACTTCATTCATATTACCAGATTTTTGCCTAAACAACTAGGGGAGAGCGGGGCACGACCTAACACTTTTTGACTTTCTCAGTTTGTGTAAATCCACTTGGGGTTCAGAGTATTTATTTTTTTCCCACATTAATTTCACACGTCTAGTACAATTATGTGGTTTTGTTTCATTAATACAGTGTATAGTTTTTTCTTGATTTACCCCCAAAGAATGGAAGTGAAATGTGACAACATGCCCCATAGGTGGGGTACATTGTAACATGAGCATATGACAGCTTAAAATGTTACCTGATATAATCAAAAAAATATCCAAGACAAACTAAAATATTTTGTCAATAAAATACAATTATTAACTTTTTAACATAAAATAATGGCATTTTTTAATTATTAAAAATATACAAATTTTTGAGTTTGACAACAAACACATCACTAAATACAGCTATACAGCATAGTTCAAAACATAATAATAATAATTTCTGAACATTGATTCTCAGTCATTATTCACCCTTTTTTCATGGTTTCGCAAAAGAATTCATAAAAGTATAGAGTATAATAGCATATTTCTAATAGGGGCTCATTGTAACGCAGTGTTACAACACACACCACCTGAGCAACTGGAATTTAAACCACAGCTCGTGTCTTCTGCTGTTAGATCAGCATTAAAGAACGATCTCAACTGTTAAATAACAGATAGAAGATTACAATAATATAAGATTTGTCTTATTTTAAATAAACACAAAAAACAGAGATGAAAAATAAACTTAAGAAATGTACCTTTGCTATGGTTAAATGTTCAGTAATATCTTCCAAAGATTTCTTAATTTTGGTGCAATTTTTTCTCTAAATAATGTGTATATAGCAGCTAGTAAATACACAAAGTTTCGTCATCCTGGCATGTGTGGAAAGTGTTAAACCATGCGTGTTACAACTAACCCCGCGTTAGGTTGTGCCCCGCGCTCCCCTACACACTGTTGGGCATAATGAAAAGCACTCTCATCTTTAGTATGCTTTGCCTTAATACTAAAATATGTAGTTCAAATTATAGAATTTTTTCCAGATTGTTCACATGCACAGATTATTTGCAGATACACACACATGTTGTTGAAACATTTATTTTTTTTAATTTTCACCAAACAAGTCAGTGCAACATATGCACAGCAGAAATATTTACATTGGATGGAATAAAAATATGCTCACAAAAAAACAGCAAACTGAAAAAGAAAATTGTATCCTTCCTCTTCCTCTTCCTCTTCCTCTTAAGGAGCTCACCTGTGGTCTTTTCATAGTGCTTACATCCTGATTGAAGTGTTAACAATTAACCAATGAGGTGTTTGGCCAGGTGGCACATGTATTGGCCAATTAGCTCATGTAGAGTCATTTTGAATGGCAGTGTTCTAAAATGGCAAACATGTGACTTTATGTCAGATTATTGTGTCTTATTAACCGTGTTCAGTGCATTTAAAAAGTGCCATTTTGAATTGCAAAATGTGTGTAAAGCAGAAAATGTGTTTAGACTTTAGTAGACGTGAGTAGAGGTTTTGCTCTCTGTGTGTCAGTTTAAATAATTGTGCTGTGCATGTAATTTTAGTGTGTTAGCAATTGTAAAAAACTGTTATGGCTCCAAACTTCCTCTCATTACTGGGTTTCTGGAGTAACTCATTTAGGCCTGTCAATGTTGTTCAATTAGATAAACATATTGTAAGCAGACGTAAAAATGTAGGAGAAATTTGCTTTTTTATTATTATTTGTAACAAATAATTTGGTTAAATTGATTGTTGGCTGCTTCATCTTTCAACAAAAAGTTTCTTAGCAAACGCACCATGGAGAGTTTGGACAGGACATAAAATTGTAAGAAGGAGTAGAGGTAAGAGCTAGGGTGCAGAGCCTATGGCTGATATGTACTGTACATAATCATCAATGTCTGTTGAAGTGAAGGTAAAGAGAGATGTAATGTGGGCTCTCTTTGGCTCATTAAAGGGCTGTGCTGCTGCGTTCCATATCATTTGTTAGGTCTGATTGCAAATGCTGCATGTCCAGTAAGAAGAGCAATATAGTAGTCCAGTCTAGAAGTAACAAGGACTTACACTGTGGTCTTTGTAGCTCAACTGGCCATTAACGATTGCCCCAAAGTTTCTGCATGTTCTGGTTGAAATTGTTTTGAAGAGCCAAAATAGAATGTGAAATTGTGTTGTACATTTGGAGTGGCTGGGAAGACATTTCATATTTGCTATGTTGAGTTGCAGGTGGAGTTTATTCACTATGCTGAGATGGCCAAGGTACCATGGGATTATCTGGTTAAAATGAGTATAGCTGGCATAACATGGTAGGTGAAACTATGTGCCTGTATAATATAGTATTTATGAAGAAGAGGAGGGGATTGAGCACTGCCTTTGAGGTACCCCTGTGACCAGATGATGTGCTTTGGACACTTCTCTCCTCCAGAAAACCTTGAAAGACCTACCTGTATAAATTTGAAACCAGTGAAGTGGAGTTCCTGTGATGCTCAGCGACAAAGGGTGGACAAGAGCATCTGGTGGTAAATAGTGTCAAAAGCTGCAGATAGATACATTATATTGACAAAGGTTTTGGGACACCTACCTTTACATGCACATGTACTTTAATGACATCCAGTTCTTAATCTATAGGGTTTAATATGGAGTTGGGCCACCGTTTGCAGGTGTAACATCTTCAACTCTTCTGGGAAGGCTTTCCACAAGGTTTAGGAGTGTGTTTATGAGAATTTTTGACCATTCTTCTAGAAGCGCATTTGTGAGGTCAGGCACTGATGTTGGACAAGAAGTCCTGGCTCGCAGTCTCTGCTCTAATTCATCCCAAAGGTGTTCTTTACAGGCTTGATCATCCATACCTTTATGGACCTTGCTTTGTGCACTGGTGCGCATTCATGTTGGAACAGGAAGGGACCAGTTGATTTAGAATCAGCTTTCACAAGTCACAGGGCTTCGGTGACTGATAGCGAGAGTCCTGATTGATTTTTGTACAATAGGTTGTTCCGTGAAAGGAAAGACAATACCTGGTTGTTTACAGTTCTGCACTGTGAACACAATACATGTAACTAGCAATTAACTTCTTCCTGGCAGCAGGCAATCCTCTAAACAATAGAAAGAAATGCAATAAATAAAAAGAGTAGTAGAAAGTCCTCAGTCAAAGCCTAAAGATTCATAAAAAAGTTCATATTGTGTTTCACTGAAAAGATGACAGGTTTAAAATAAGAATAACATGAAGGTAAGAAAGTGATGACAGAGTTTTCTTTTTTGGATGAAACAAAAAAGGGTCAGTGTGAGCGCTATTGATAGATTTCCCTCTCTCGTCCTCTCTTCTTCCTGATGCACTCCTTATACAGTCTATTTCTGTGCTTGTGGGTGGCAGCCACAGCAAACTTAATACAGAGAAAATTGGAATGAAGATGAGTAACAATGTCTTTGACCTTACACACACACACACACACACACACACACACACACACACACACACACACACACACACACACACACACACACACACACACACACACACACACACACACACACACACACACACACACACACACACACACACACACACACACACACACACACACACACACACACACACACACACATATATATTGTGTTTTCATGTTTTATGGGGACATTCCATAGGCGTAATGGTTTTTATACTGTACAAACTGTATATTCTATCCCCCTACACTGCCCCTGCCCCTAAACCTACCCATCACAGGAAACATTCTGCATTTTTACATTTTCAAAAAACATCACGTCGTATGATTTATAAGATGTTTTCCTCATGGGGACCAAAAAATGTCCCCACAAGGACAAGGATTTTGGATATTGCCATCTTTGTGGGGACATTTTGTCCCCATTAGGTAGGGTTTACCAGGCCATACACACACAAAATGCATCAGCATGCCAGCAGTGCACACATCACATTGTAAAGCATGCATTTGGACTCTGCAGAAACTACTGCTCCACTGCATTCTGAGTGTGTGAATGGCAGCAGATGCCTCTCTGGGCATTAAGCCCAGGAATGTGACCGCTGGAGTGGGTAATGGCTGACCTTTGACCCCACTCGGCTGTGGAGATCTCTCTCTATGATGACAGGGTCATTTCTCACTCTCACAGCCATAAAACACACACTCACTGGAGGTGTCTGTTGCTTTTTTACACTGAATAGAACACCATAGAGTGTGCACTCTTTTAATATCTCTCTTTATTTTTGTAATTCTTCAAGTTGATTTGCCCAATATTCCTTTACCACTTTAGCTTTAGCACTGTAGCTTTTCAAAAGTCTGGCTGTTTTAAAATGCAGTTTCCATAATAGAATAATTAAAATAATACATAATACTATCAGCAAATATTAAGACATAATAAATACTTTATGGTTATTGTGATCAGGTAACTAGATCAGTGGGGAAGAAATCAAGATACAATCGAGAAAAAATGGTCACTTACTCCAAAAAAAAAAAAAAAAAAAAAAATTTTCAATGAACTTATTTAAAATCTTATTTTTGGCATCTCCATGTGGTCCTGTTCAGCATCTCAACTTGACATGAAAACATAAAACGTAAACAAGCTCTAAAATAAAAAATGGAAAAAAAAAAAAACCTTGGGAGAAGCAGGTTCCATAACAGATTCAGGCTGCATCACAAGTCAGAATTCAAGGATCGGTTGCTTTCAGATATTCATCCAGCTCCTATTGCTTGAAGATGATGGATTCGTCATGTGGGTGTGGAGCAGAAGCTGGCCATAGTATGCTGAGGATCTGTGCCAACGAGGCTGTCATGTCGATGAGGTCTTCACAGGGGTTTGTCCAGTAGACACAGTCTCTGCTGACATTCAGGGCTGCATTGTGGTCATGTCTAGGTACAGGTCCACATCTGATCTGGATGTGGTCTGGATCCAGCTGACTACAGTAACCTCAGGATAAGGATGAGACAGACAGACTAATATTAGCATATAGATGCCATAATAATCTACGTTATTTATGGACCAATAAAGCCCAACAAAATTAGAATTATTAAAGTCTCTCTGGACACCTTGTTTCTCTAGACACTGCGTGTTCTCAGGTCAGCTTGGCAGCGTCAGCACTGAAGCCGTCACCAAGACATAGGAGTTTTATTTTGTATTTTGCTAGCGAAGCTAGTTGAAACCCGCAGCCCTAAGAGGGTGGGGCTAGTCAGTTGATTGCACATAATTAACATAATTTAGATTATAGAAATCTGTGAAAAGCAGTGTATATAACGATCAGCAAGGTTCTGCACCTCCATATGGAGAGAGAGTTTAGACTCATGCCCATAAATGGAATACATTGTGTGGGCTGGAGTCTGCTTTTCTGTAAATTGATTTTGAGCCCCAAACACTGAAGTTGGTTGATGAGCAGATCTCTGTGGCTGCATAGCATGTTCTCTGATGGGCCATAAGTATCCAATCATCCAAATAATTCACAACGTGTATTCCGCTCAAACGAAGAGGGGAAAGAACCATTACTTTGTGAATGTGCATGGAGCTAAAGATAGAAAGGGAGAACCATAAATGGGTACGCCACTCCTTCGAAAGGAAACCCCAGAACGTGCATGTGACAAGGGGCTATCTGGATGTGAAAATAAGCATAATTTAGATCCACAGATTTAAACCAATCCTAAACCAAAATGAGTGAGAGGATTAATTTCAGCAAATCATTTTGAATGAACGCTTTATGAGGGCATGGTTTAGTTGACAAAGGTCCAGATTAGGGCGAAGTCCATTGTCTTTCTTTGAAACCAGAAAATAACGGCAGAAAAGCCTGCCTCACGCTCCATGAGAGACACTAATTGCCCCTTTGGCAAATAGCCTATGTTGTGAACCCCTGCTCTCAAAAATCAAGCATTCTGCGTTAGTTCAGGCAGGCCACGTAGTCAAGCTCCGCTATCAGCTGATTGGAAAAATTCCAACCCCGCCCATATCAGCTGATCTGATTCTTATGCAGTCAATTGGCAACTCTCAAACAGGGCGCCTTACTTAAGCATAGCTTCAGTTCAATCTGCTGCTTGGCTGTTTCTGCAGCACGCTGCTTTGCAATCAGGATAAGAATCTTATTGGTTTTCCTATGCTTATGTGCGGTCTGCTTTATCAATTGATCATGAAGTAACCACACACAATGCTCTTTTAAGTGCAATTGCCTTTCGCTTTTGTATGTGCATATCAAACGGAGCTACAGCAATTACTATGTTTGCTTTTGAGTGAGAGAAGTACTCTGTTGGCTAATGATTCGATCACACAATTTTAACATGTTTTTGCAAACGATGTATTCACTATTTACATACGAACGTAGTACGAACGCAAGCAGCTGCATTTTCAGCAGAATTATATCAGGACATATACTATTTCATAACTATGGGAGCAACAACAATTAATGTTGGATACTTTATCGTCAGCTTATTACTAGACTTAACTGCTGTCTCGTAAGAATGATAATTATTTCAGTTTATCCGGGATGTGGCGGTTCAAGGTCTAACGTTACAGGCTATTTCTCAACGAAGCAAGAGCACAGTTGGTGCTGTAATTATCATTTGGCAAACGTTTCACTGGGTTTCTGTGTCTTGGGCTCTGTGTTCCATTTGCGGCGTGTTTAACAGCGATGGGCGGCGGCCGATCGTCACAGAGAGGTATTTATTAGTCAGAATCACTCGCTGCTCAAACGCATGTTTTGCTTTAATAGGGTCATTCTTCAATTGGGGTGGCAGAAATGAGAGGCAGAAATTGTAAAAATGCTTGTTTGTTTTCTTTTAATAAAATGTATTGCTATGCATTTAAAATTTGTTTAATATGCTATATGCATTAACATTGAAGCTTAATAACATTTTGATTTTTAAATAATTTTAATCAAACACTGGTGAAACAACCACTTATGTCTATGGTGTTACCAATATTTGAAATAAAATTTTGGTTTGTTCTAAAATGAGCAGGGATATGCAACTTTAGGTAATAATTAATAAATAAATAAATTATTTTAAGGACTCAGTTTAATTAATCATTTAAATTTCTTTTTTATTATTATTATTTTTTTTTTTTAAGAAATGTTTAATTGTTCATCTTGGCCCCTATTTTTGCCAAAGAAGAATTGTTATTTTTTGTTTTTGTTTTTAATTGGATATATTTGGGAAAAATGGCCTGTGCTACCTTTATAGTCTTTATTCTAAAAGATTAAATCCACTTTACAGTCTAAACACATTAAATTATAAGATTAAATGGCTCTGAAGGAAAAAAATTCAGATAGGCCTACATTTTGAAATAACATCACAGTCGTAATATTGCATAAAAGGTTTGTGGAGATACAATAGAGTCTGTGGTGTTACCAGGAAAGACAGTAACCACAGACAAATTAGCCTAAATCCAGACTTTTCTAAAATGGAGGCTGCAATCATGATGATTTCAAGGACAGAGGACATTTTGGAAATATTAATATGTATTTATCAAAACTTTTATTAAAATATCAAAGTTAAAGTTATCAACATAACACCACAGACACTAAGTGCGACACATGAAATTGTCAGAAAGTTTGTCAACTTTAAGAAAATTAATAAGAAAGAATGTCCTCACCATGTACCCCTCAGATCAACCAGAACCTGCAATGACCTTTACACACAGAAAGTAGTCTTAAAGGGGCGACATCCATTGTTGTAACACCACAGACATGAATTTGGGGACACTACTTTTTCTTAGATATTACAAAATATGTATTTTTTTTTTAAACAATTTAATACAATTGTACGTTAAATAAAATTTATATTCACAATATAACCACTTTATTTGTGTTAAAAATTTTATATTGTTGCAATTACATTCCATGATACCTCTCTATATGGTATGAGGTATGGCAGGGACATGCATATTTTGTTACAAATGCAATCTCTCAAACCCAATTAAATATGTATTTTAAACAAAAATCTATCTATTAGTAGTGCACAAATTGTGTTTATCCAACAGAATACAACCATGAATATTTTATAATTTATTGGTATTTAAAGTTTATTTCAGCTGTTGTAAAGTAGAGGGACACCACTTGCCACCACAAATAAAGAATGACCCAATAACAGGATTTGTCAGGAGCTAATTAAAAGGGCGAATTCGGCAGATAAAACAGAATCATCTCACAAGGAAATGCGCAAGTGGGAAATATAGCGAGAGGAATTTGTCCCCACATTCACCTCAGATCATTCAGGATTGTAAACTTGAAAGCACGATTTCGTCGCCTTGATCATAAGCTGCCTATTTGGAGTTTGCATCGCTGCATTATTGTCATGGACTCGCTGAAGTTATACTAATATATATGACTGACTCAAGAACAATTTCAGATGTGATCTGCTTTCCCCACATGAAGGACTTCAAGCATATGTCTCACCTGGCAATATTTCACTCTCCATTAATCTCTGATCTGTCTTCACAAAGCTAAATTCATTTAACACCATTTTAAAACTATCAGGCGATTAGCAGCATAACTGACAATGGTATCTGCGTTTGCTTAAGCTTCTAGTTCTTTTCAGTAAAATGCTAGGGTTATAGATATTGTTCTTGTTTTTAAAGCTAAAGTTGCTATTGGAAACATTCTCTTAAAGCTGTAGTTGAAATTGGAAAGGCACTTTGTTCTTAAAGCTATAGTTGAGATTGGAAATGCACTTGTTCTCTATAGTTGAGATTGGAAAGCTATAGTTGAGATTGGAAATGCACTTGTTCTTAAAGCTATAGTTGAGATTGGAAATGCACTTGTTCTTAAAGCTATAGTTGGATTGAATGTGCTTGTCTTAAAGCTATAGTCCTACTGGAAATCGCTTGTTCTTAAAGCTATAATTAATATTGGAAATGTGCTTGTTCTTAAAGCTATAGTTGAGATTGGAAATGCTTGTTCTTAAAGCTATAGTTGAGATTGGAAATGCACTTGTTCTTAAAGCTATAGTTGAGATTGGAAATGCACTTGTTCTTAAAGCTATAGTTGAGATTGGAAATGCACTTGTTCTTAAAGCTATAGTTGGATTGGAATGTGCTTGTCTTAAAGCTATAGTCCTACTGGAAATCGCTTGTTCTTAAAGCTATAATTAATATTGGAAATGTGCTTGTTCTTAAACAACAACAGTTTTGTTTCTCAAAACTGATATGTTCCACACAACACAAAAACATTTTGCTCACTGGCTGTCAAAGTTAGTCTTAATTTTCCTTGTTTATTTAAATAAGTGAATGAATGAATAAATTAATTAATTAATGAACGAACAAACGAACAAATGAAGAATTTCAACATAAGACATAACTCAGTCACTTCACAAGTATTTTTTTGCTTCAAAAGTTTTTTTTATTATTGTGCATCACACAGTGACATGCGTCTGCATTATTTGAATAGGCCTTACTCTGCTGGTCAGTATCTCACACACATGTACATACACTGTATATAACATGATGCAATCCATTGGAAAAGTATGAGAGTTTTAATTTTAGCTTAATCTTTTGACTTCTGACCTGACCACCTGCTCTCTAGAGTATAGGTGAAGCCTAAGGCACACACAGGTCAAAGATCAGCCACAGATCGGCACAGTCCTGAAGACACTCATAAACCAGCTGGCCCTGGCCTTTCTGTCTGACTGTCACTCTCTCTCTGTCTGTCTCTCCTGATCTTTTTAACCCGCAACATGTGAGCCGTTACAGCCTTGTCATTGCTTCTTGTAAATCACTCCTCCTGAGTCGTCACACGTGCACATCTTCAGACTCATGCCTGATCACATCTTTATGAGTGTGTCTTTATCTTTGACTCTGGGTTGGTACAGTTTCCCTTACAAAAAAATAAATGTATTCAAATGTGCTATTAGTGTACTTCTTTTAAACTAAAAATAGACTTTTAGTCTACTTTTTGTACTAATCAGAGATATACAGCGATATACTAAAATGAAGTATATTTAGCTTAAACTGACAAGTATACAGAAAAATCTAAGTTTGGGCTGTACTTAATCTTTTGATTAATTAGAATAGTTAACTGTACTTTTAGTAAATTGTAATTTTCCAAGTATGCTTTATGTAGTAGACTGATATCAATGCACTAGTAAAGTACTTTTTCAATGCTTCTTGGAAATAAGTTTCTCAAGGGCTACTTCTTCTCAGTTAAGGGCCTACTTCTCAGTTAAAATATAAGTTTAAAGTCACTTTGAGTACAAGTGAACTTGTATATTGTTAGTTAACTATATACTTTCTAACCCATTTTTCATGAAAGTACATTTAGAAGAATATTCTCACTAAACTACTAGTGCAAGGATTCCAGGTCAATTGGAGATTATTGTGTATCTGAGCTAATTCAGCTATAAAGTTCTCATCCAATTTTGTCAAATTGCTGAATATTAAGTGTAACCATCTAAGCAAGTCAAAGGTGACAGTGGCATGGAAACCAAGCGACGAGAATACATTTTGTGCACGAAAAACAAACTTTATTCAACAATTTCTTCTAGTCTGTGTCAGACTCTTACGCTGTTATCATAGTGTAAACAGTGCAGCGCTTCCTAGTTCTACGGCAGAACGATTCGTGCACATGTGTCGTGGTGCTCACATGAACAGCGTTGGCCAATGGTAGGCCAGTATTCTGGAAGCGCTGCACTGTTTACACTACGTCAACTTGTTTAATAAAGTCGTTATTTTTGTTTGTTTTTTGCTCACAAAAAGTATTCTCGTCGCTTCAGAAAATTAAGGTTGAACCACTGTAGTCACATGGATGATTTTTACAATGTCTTTACTACTTTTCTGGGCCTTGAAAGTGTTAATTAAATAGCTGTCCATGGAGGGGTCATAAAGCTCTCGGATTTAATTAAAAAAAAAATCTTAATTTGTGGAATTACGGGTTTGGAACGACATGAGGGTGAGTAATTAATGACAGAATTTTCATTTTTGGGTGAACTAACCCTTTAAGGGTCAGGGACAACTTAATCACCAAACTTTTTGACAATGAACCTATGGGGACGCTGATGTGCTGCCAAGCGAGGTCGTGGACCCCAAACTTTTTCTCAGCAGCTGGCTTCCCTGAATACCCCTGCTCCACTAGACCCAAAATGATCTTGAAGTGACACGCTGAGAATGGCTACTTTCAGACCTTGAAATCTCTTAATGGAGGTCCTGAAAGAATGGCAGTGACCTGCAAAGCAGAAGTGTGTTTCAGCTGGCCAAGAAACGCTCAACTAATTTAGACTGCTTCACATTGAGCTTAATCAAGCCAGTCCAGCTTCAGCTTCTCAACAGCACATTAAAACAACATCCGACAGCTCAGTAAAAGCACCTTGTGGGGAGAGTGTCAGCCTACCCGCTGCCAAACTCCTTGTGGCCGTATATAAAAAGTCCTTAAAACTGAAAGAGACTCTGTCTGCACACTCATAGCCTTGAGCTTAACGGATCCTAGAACAGAGCTATAGTAATATAGAAACAGAATTAGAATGGACGATTTACTTCCTTAAAAAGAAGGCAAGGCATAAGTAACTTTTACTCAAAGTTATCACAGGTTCCATCAAGTACAACTCTGCATGCTGCACAGCCAAACACTTAACACACCTTTCATGTGAGTCCTTGCTCGACAAACTTGAGGGAGGGGCCCATACGGTGATTGCAATCAAGGATATACTGCCTTTTGTGGTGCCCCTGGCTATTCCATAAAAACATTAGGATGTTCCATTTACATAACCTTTACATAACATTAGCTAATGTCTTTGGAACGTTTCCTATTAGTTGCAGTCTAGTTTCCTGTGTGTCAGGGGACAGGAGGAGTGGGGGGTATCTAGCATTGACTCTGATGTGTTATTTAAAGAGCGCCTTGTAACCCTATGCAGGGCGAATGAGCTACTTTAGACGACCCTTCGAGAGCACTCTGCGGTGAGGGGTCGAGGGCTGGGGTCTTTATGATGAATGGATAGGGGGAGCTAACCGATCGGGCAGGAATCCAGAGACTCAAGTTGTAGTCAGGGAGGTTGTTATAGCTGGCAGAGCACACCGCTGAAGAATGCAGCATGAAAGAAAGAATTGGAGGAGATACACTTATAGATAATAAAAGAACAAGAGAGGAGGGGAGAGTGAACAAAGAGAGAGAGAGAATGAATGTGGGGGAGGAGATGTGTGTGCTGCTGCTAGCTGAACAAGGAACCAATTAGATGATATGCTCAAGCGAGCTGCAGGCAAAGCACTCAAACTGCCACACGGCTGCAGTAATTAGTGACCACCGGTCAAAGGTCAAACACAACTGTACTGTACATAAGGATGGGGAGGAGACACACATTATTGAGGAGTGCAGTACACACACATACACAATCAAACACCAAGGCGCTGTTGATGTTTTAACAGTTATCTGTTCAGTATTGTGTGTTTGTGTGTGGATAGTTTTCATTGTTTTCATTAAGACATTATAGTAAGTGAGGCCCGGTTTCACAGACAGGGTTTAGATTAAGCCAGGATTAGGCCTTAGTTCAATTAGGACATTTATGGCTTGTTTCCACCGAGCGGTGCAGTGCGGTGCGGTGCGGTGCGGTGGTGCGGTGCGGTGCGGTGCGGTGCGGTGCAGTACAGTTCAGTACATTACAGTATGATTCAGGACTGTAAACCCTGATCCGTCTTGCATGTCCACCGCCAACTGTACCCTTATGATAGGTGTGGTGTATCGATCAACGTCATTTTCACGTGAAGAAGAAAGAGACACAGTAAACAACAGTGGACGACATACAGCAGATCTTGTTCTTGCTTCTTGGCATGTGGCTGTTGTCACAAGAAGAAGACACGCTTTGTTGAGCCAAGGCAAGGAAAACACAGCCGAAAAAGCATGCGCAAGTGACGATTCTCTGTCAACCAATCAACGTTCTGTGGAGAGTCTAGCTCCACCCTTTAGTACCGGACTACTGTGCTAGGTACCCCAACGGAAAGGTGCCAAAAAAGTTGTACGGTACAGTTTGTAATTAGGGTACCATTCACAACTTCTGACAATGGAAACGGCAAAAATTGCGTACTGTACTGAACTGTGCTGAACTGCACTGCTCGGTGGAAACGAGCCATTAGATAGCTTTTATAAACATGCCTTAGAAAAAAAAAAACATTACTGGTGTGCATCTTGAGACAAAACAATTTTAAGAAGTTTATTTAAACAGCTCAAAAATTTATTTTAGTCTGGGACTAGGCTTAAGCTTTGTCTGTGAAACTGGGGGAAAGTGCATAAAACTTTGTGTCTGGGTTAAGTTTAGGGGTAGAGGAAAAACAATAAAAATAACAGATTTTAATAGGAAGCCGCCACCATAAAAGAAGTGTCTGTTAGTTAGTTGATTAATTTCTATAGCAATAAACTTTATCTCCAGCTATTTGTGACCTTAATTCTAATGAAATCTACAAGGAATGAGATGAAGACACTGCTGAGAGAGAGAGTTTAAAAGAGCAATCACGTGGAAAGGAGAACAGTTTGACAGACTGAAATAGAGGCAGATGACAATAGAGTGTGTGTGTGTGTGTGTGTGTGTGTGTGTGTGTGTGTGTGTGTGTGTGTGTGTGTGTGTGTGTGTGTGTGTGTGTGTGTGTGTCTACATGTGTGTGTGTGTGTTGTGTTTAACAGTCACAAGTGTAGGGTTTTTTTTAACAATGTGTCTTTTTTTTTTTAAATGTTCAAGTGCTTTTATGATATTTTACATACAATGTTACCAAAGTATCATGACACACTCCCAAAGAAAAAAGAATTTGACAAAAATACAAGATTAAAAACGAATTCCCCAAAAAAAAAAAATTCAGCTGTTAATGAAAGAGATAAAACTAAAATAAAAACAAGTTATACTATTGTGTTTCAAAGCTTATTAGGAGAAAGTGAAGGATAAAGTGTGACTTTCCTTTGGATGTCATGTTTGTTTGTACCTTTTTCTCTAGGCTATTTCACAGCATTCGACAGCCCCAGAGATCTCTGTTTGTTTTATTTACTGTCTTTTTCAATGCCCAAATGTACAAATATGGATTTTCACTAGGTATTATTGATTTGGCTGATTGCGATTCGGTATAATTAAGCAGTGCTGGTCTGAAACTAAAGATTGTTGGTGTTAGAGGGGTCTGCTTTTAGGGCTCAGGGCTTAGCTCTTAGGTTTAACGGGCTGTTTATAATTTTACGTTTATTTGTTAATTAGTTTATTTAATTTTTCTTTTTTATATACCCACTCATGTCACTCCAAACCTATATGACTTTCTTTCCTACATTGAATACAAAAGGAGCAATTTTATATACACTGCTCTTTTCCATTTAATAAAAGCATACAGTGACCAGGGCTGCCACTCTACAGAAACAACACTTCTAAAAGGAAAAGAGCCCTGATGGTGTTAAGATCCTTATTCATCAGATTACTCATGATCCTCAAGGCTCTGTGTGTGTGTGTGTTTACCTGCTGTGAGTGTAATGGCATCCTTTAACAGGTCTGTTCTGTCTTTTTATTTTTAATGCACGTTGGAGTGCCGGCAGCCAGGATATTGAGTCTCGTATCTGAGCTGACATATGGTAACGTGGCTGTGTGCATTCTGCAAACATTTCATCTGTTGACAAATGCCGCATGCTTTTTTTAAGGCACTGCGTGTGCGTTTGCACATATGTGCATGCGTCAGAGTGAACTGCACATCGCTGGGTGTTGTGAACATGTTGTGGGAGTGTCAGTGTTTGTGTGTGCTTGTATGTGTGTGAGCGTGTTTGGTGCCGCATATGTGTGAGAGAGTCCCACTGCTTGGAAAGTCAGCTGCACGGTTTGCCAGCTGGCACCGTGCCCCATTGGCAGGCCGCTCGCTTAGAACAGCGCGCCCGTCTTGATCAGGCCACCTGTCTTCGCTGTGAAGGCGTGTGGCAGAGCTCACTGAGGAGAGAGAGGAGGAGGAGGAATCTGCTAAAGCAGCCCAAGAACAAAGAGCTGGCGCTGGGCGCTGCCCTCCACAGCAGGACGAGACCCTCTCACAGGAGATCAGTGCTGGTTCAGAGAGGAAAAGCTGCTGTGTTATAACTAGAACTAGAGATTTCTTATGAATGAGTCAACATTATTTTTTGTTGCTCTGCCTGCCTGAAAGCAAACACATATTCTTCCCTTCCTCAACAAGATGCATTTCTTCATTCATTTTCCTTGTTCTCTGTATGGTATGCCCACATGATTTCTTTACTATGCCCACATGGATTTTGTTTTATTTAAATCACATCAGTTAAAGTACACTATCAGACACTGGATGTGTTAGTATATGCCTAAATGCCTGGTTGTGTGTGTCTAATGGGGATTTGTGTGTTAGGAAGGGTTGATGACTGCTTTTGTAATAAAGAGGGGGAAAAAGTCAAAGCATGTAGTTCTTGTCAGCTCGTCATTGTGTTAACAAGCACCTGCTCAATTATTCAGCGCTGCGTGTGTGTCTCTAGAGTGAGTCCGATTCAATAATGGAGGAGCCCGTCTCTGACCAACAACACATGTCATTCAAATAAGCAGAGGAAATTAGATTTGGGTCAGCGCTCAGTTAGAGTGGATGTGAAAAAGGACAGATTGCATGGATGGGGAATGAGAAGCGCTCCTAACCACGTTACTAACCGCGTACAGTAAAGCTTATGAATGATTGATATTTATGGTTTGTTGATATTGTGTGATGATATAAGTAGCTCTTTAAAGCATAATCCTTTCTGGATTTAAAGAAAAATCTATATGACTATCATAATGAAAAGTAACATCTGAAATGTACAATTGAAATAAGGTACAATTGGCTGTTTTATACTGGGAATATAGTCATCATTCACCATGCAGCATGGCATTGAGTGCATATTATATATTAAACCATCCAGAAAATAGTATAATATACACCAATCAGGCATAACATTATGACCGTATGAAGTGGTGAATTGGTGAAGTGAATAACACTGATTATCTCTTCATCACGGAACCTGTGGGATATATTAGGCAGCAAGTGGACATTTTGTCCTCAAAGTTAATGTGTTAGAAGCAGGAAAAATGGGCAAGTGTAAGGATTTGAGAGAGTTTGACAAGGGCCAAATTGTAATGGCTAGATAACTGGGTCAGAGCATCTCCAAAACTGCAGCTCTTGTGGGGTGTTCCCGGTCTGCAGTGGTCAGTATCTATCAAAAGTGGTCCAAGGAATGAACAGTGGTGAACCGGCGACAGGGTCATGGGTGGCCAAGGCTCATTAATGCACGCGGGGAGCGAAGGCTGGCCCGTGTGGTCCGATCAAACAGACGAGCTATTGTAGCTCAAATTGCTCAAGAAGTTAATGCTGGTTCTGATAGAAAGGTGTCAGAATACACAGTGCATTTCCGTTTGTTGCATATGGGGCTGCATAACCACAGACCAGTTAAGGTGCCCATGCTGACCCCTATCCACCGCCGAAAGTGCCAACAGTGGGAATGTGAGCATCAAAACTGGACCATGGAGCAATGGAAGAAGGTGGCCTGGTCTGATGAATCACATTTTTTTTTTCATGTGGATGGCCGGGTTCATGTTTGTCGCTTACCTCTTTCAACAGGATAACGCACCCTGCCACAAAGCAAAAGTGGTTCAGGAATGGTTCGAGGAGCACAACAATGAGTTTGAGGTGTTGACTTGGCCTCCAAATTTCCCAGATCTCAGTCCAATCAAGCATCCGTGAGATGTGCTGAACAAACAAGTCCGATCCATGGAGGCGTCACCTTGCAATTTACAGGACTTAAAGGATCTGCTGCTAACATCTTGGTGTCAGATACCACAGCACACCTTCAGGGGTCTAGTGGAGTCCATGCCTTTATGGGTCAGGGCTGTTTTCACAGCAAAAGGGGGACCAACACAATATTAGGAAGGAGGTTATAATGTTATGCCTGATTGGTGTATATTGTAATGGTATAATAATAATAAAATAAAATATAAAGGATGCAGATTTTCATTAAAATGTTATTTTATTAAGCAATTATTCTGGGTTTTAGTCCATGTTTCCTGCGAACTCAGAGAACGAAAAGTAGACTAAATTAAGTTCACAGCTGACTAAAAACTATTGGCTATTAAAAAAGCCTCAACTTCTGTCTATTTCAGTAGTAAAAATGTCAGCACAGCAAAGAAAACTGCACTTATCAACCATTTCAAATTTCTTTAAAATAATTATTAATAATCATTAAAAGTGTTGTTTTCAGGTTATACATAATATGAATACATTATGATTTTAATTCCACAGGAGAAAAGTGAAGGAAAGAAATAAAAGCAGGAGCATGTGCTTTCCTCTTGTTGTCATGGGTATGTGTGTTTCTGGAGGTCAGAGGTGGCAGAATATTAAAGACAGTTTCTGTCTAATTACGTTGGCTGAGTCTCATAGTTTTTATAGGCTTAAGGCTGACCTTTGACATCCTCCTGACCGCAGAGTCAGTCTCCTAAACCTCTTAACCTCACAACACCCAAACACAGTGACCTAAAGACTGCAGCAGTTTAAAGTGTAAGAAGGCCATTGAAATATTGATGTTTGAGACTCCTGTTTTATCTTCTTGCTGTCTGTTAATGCCAAAATGACGTAAGAATGCAATACATCTGCAACATTTTGAAGCAGGATATCACTGATTAAAAAAATGTAGAACGAGATGAAAGTTATTACATTTTTATTTAGATTTATTTCTATTTTAGTTTTTCGATTTGTCAATCCAATTTAGATTAGTTGGTTATCAATTTTTGTTACATTTTTGTTTTGTTTTTTTTTTTCTTTTTCTAAAGTAGAAGAGTGTATCTGGGCCATATATAGTGTTATCAGCATTTAATGGCATTTTCATGTTCCATGAAACAAATACATTTTTGATATGTAATAAACCACACTGTCAAAAAAAAAAAAATATATATATATATATATATATATATATATATATATATATATATATATTATTTTTTTTTTTTTTTTTTTTTTTTTTTTTTTGAGTTTAGGAGATTAGGAGTCCATTTGGAATTAATTTCATGGTAGTCTCTATGTGACAGATTGTTGGAGAGACACATTTTAAAAATAAGAGCGATTCAGCCAAAAGTCATTTTAGATTAATTTATGGTCTTATTTCTTACAATAAGAACAGAATTATGTATTAAGAGGGTCAATTTGAACGCAAACCTCTCTGTGTGCAGATGAGAGACAGATTGTGTTGTGTTTCTCAGCATGCTGTAGAGATTTGTGACAGCTACTGACACGCTCTGTGCTTTGAGCCTGTGCTGTTGTGGGGATAGAGGAAGTGTCTGTGAGCAAGCATAAACCTGCGAACACAGCCACAGATCAGACGTCTCACCCATCCAACTCCACAATAAGAGAGCTTGTGCTTTTGTTCTGCTGAAATCCAATTATAGCAGCTCTGCCTCTATGTTCTCATTCCTCATTGTCCAAGCCCCCTAAATGCAGAACGCAGCACTGGATCCAGATAACTCAAATGAGTGGGATCTGCTAGCATTGAGCTGCCAGTGTTTAACGCACTGTACATGAACCCAATAGTGTTCTCGTGGGATTCCATGTATACCTAGACCTTATGAGTTCTTGAACGTGTATTGTAGTAGAGGAGCTATGGTCATGTAAAGAGCCTTTACATGAACAAGAAGCCATTACAAGCAGCTCGTACTTTAAAATGAGACTCATATTGAATGTGTTTTTGTTGACAGATTTATGCTGAGTTTTCGACCTAGATACCGCTGCACAAAATACCCCTAAATAGGGACATTTAAAACCTAGTCCTAGGTCCCATGGTGCTATCATGTTTATGGGCATGTAGCAGGGTAGTGCAATGGTAGTCATTGAAATATTTCGGAATGTCATGTAAATACCTGTATCTCAATATGGCAATTAGTCAGTACCATGGTATATAATATCAAAGTACCATGCTGTTACCATCTGTTAATTCGCTGTATACTGTATATGGATCAATCAGCCAATAGGCAGCAGCTGTACTAATGAAGTAATGGGTGGTGGACACAGACACATTTTTCTCTCTCACTATTAACAGTTTCAACCATTTTATTAGCTTACACCACTAATTCTCTCTCTCCAAATCCCTGCCCTCTATAGACAGCCAACCCAGTGTCAGCAAATGACTGACAGTCAAAGAGCTTTTGGACAAAAAAGGTTTTGGTACTGTCACATAGACAAGTGTGATTTCACACAACACGATTTCAATGATAGTAAGGATATTTTATGCATGCTGTTCAGTGGTATTTTGAAGGTAAGCTGTTGTGTCCTTACAGGTCTTTAGTTACCTGGATAGTGGAGCTCCATGCTGCCTGCCTATAATATTAATATAATTTTCAAGAAACATTTAATCTGAGAACATTCTCTGTCTATCTTTCTATTTGATGTTTGAAACTGCAGCAGAAAATAGGTCTGTGTGTGTGCATGTTTGTGTGTGTGTGCGTGTGTGTGTGTGTGTGCGTGCGTGTGTGTGTGTGTGTGTGTGTGTAGTCTGTGAGGCCCCTCTCTCAGTCGGTGCTGTCAGATGGAAGTAGATTTAGGATCTGACAGATCTTGGGGGAGGTGATGGGGTCATAGCGCAGTAGCCTCTGTCTCTCTGTGTACATTCTCATGCTGCTTTTGTCCTCTCGACCTTCTCAGCGTTCACTCGCCCCCTCCATTTAACACCACACATCCATCAACACCCGCCTCCCTGGAGATCACCGTGGCAACCCTTTACATGGCAAGGGCAGAGGGCCCTTGGGGGATGCTTTCTGGCGCCATGACAACAAGGGCTTCCTTGAGTCAACCCGCTTATTCGTGTGACTTGGGTGGTGTAAAAGCAACAATCCTGACGGGAAAACCAGAATGTCTGTACTGAGCATTGGATTTAACATAAGTTAAAAACAACACGGTTAACATGGTTGGTCAACGCACGCTTGGAATGGCCTGCCTATTATTTCTAAAAGGAAAAAGTTTGCATGCTGTTCAAATTATGTACATTTTCTGATGTGCAACTTAACCTTCCATGCTAGACACGGTCATTCTTGGCTTATTTTTTGTCAGAACTGCAAAAAATTAAGGCAACACCATAGCATACTATGGTTTGGAATGTTAATAATATAATATAATATAATATATATATATATATATATATATATATATATATATATATATACACAAACCCGATTCCAAAAAAGTTGGGACACTGTACAAATTAAAAAAGGAATGCAATAATTTACAAATCTCATAAACGTATATTTTATTCACAATAGAATATAGATAACATATCACATGTTGAAAGTGAGACATTTTGAAATGTCATGCCAAATATTGGCTCATTTTGGATTTCATGAGAGCTACACATTTGATAAAAGTTGGGACAGGTAGCAGTAAGAGGGCGGAAAAGTTAAATGTACATATAAGGAACAGCTGGAGTACCAGTTTGCAACTTATTAGGTCAATTGGCAACATGATTGGGTATAAAAAGAGCCTCTCAGAGTGGCAGTGTTTCTCAGAAGATGGGCAGAGGATCACCAATTCCCCCAATGCTCCACTATTTTTGCTGGCGAAAAATAGTGGAGCAATATCAGAAAGGAGTTTCTCAGAGAAAAATTGCAAAGAGTTTGAAGTTATCATTATCTACAGTGCATAATATCATCCAAAGATTCAGAGAATCTGGAACAATCTCTGTGCGTAAGCGTTAAGGTCGGAAAACCATACTGGATGCCCATGATCTTCTGGCCCTTAGATATTATTGCATCACATACAGGAATGCTACTGTAATGGAAATCACAACATGGGCTCAGGAATACTTTCAGAAAACATTGTCGGTGAACACAATCCACCGTGCCATTAGCCGTTGCTGGCTAAAACTCTATAGGTCAAAAAAGAAGCCATATCTAAACATGATCCAGAAGCACAGGCGTTTTCTCTGGGCCAAGGCTCATTTAAAATGGACTGTGGCAAAGTGGAAAACTGTTCTGTGGTCAGACGAATCAAAATTTGAAGTTCTTTTTGGAAAACTGGGACTCCATGTCATCTGGACTAAAGAGGACAAGGACAACCCAAGTTGTTATCAGCGCTCAGTTCAGAAGCCTGCATCTCTGATGGTATGGGGTTGCATGAGTGCATGTGGCATGGACAGCTTACACATCTGGAAAGGCACCATCAATGCTGAAAGGTATATCCAAGTTCTAGAACAACATATGCTCCCATCCAGACGTTGTCTCTTTCAGGGAAGACCTTGCATTTTCCAACATGACAATGCCAGACCACATATTGCATCAATTACAACATCATGGCTGCGTAGAAGAAGGATCCGGGTACTGAAATGGCCAGCCTGCAGTCCAGATCTTTCATCCATAGAAAACATTTGGCGCATCATAAAGAGGAAGATGCAACAAAGAAGACCTAAGACAGTTGAGCAACTAGAAGCCTGTATTAGACAAGAATGGGACAACATTCCTATTCCTAAACTTGAGCAACTTGTCTCCTCAGTCCCCAGACGTTTGCAGACTGTTATAAAAAGAAGAGGGGATGCCGCACAGTGGTAAACATGGCCTTGTCCCAACTTTTTTGAGATGTGTTGATGCCATGAAATTTAAAATCAACTTATTTTCCCCTTAAAATTATACATTTTCTCAGTTTAAACATTTGCTATGTCATCTATGTTGTATTCTGAATAAAATATTGATATTTGAAACTTCCACATCATTGCATTCTGTTTTTATTCACAATTTGTACAGTGTCCCAACTTTTTTGGAATCGGGTTTGTGTGTGTGTGTGTATATATATATATATATATATATATATATATATATATATATATATATATATATATATATAACAGATCGGCATAATTGTATTTGCAAAGTGTTAAAGAAATCTGGTAACTGGAAGAGTGGCACATGGAGTTACCATTACTGCACTATTACTTAAAGAGGGTGGGCTTTAGGTATAAGGGCCAGTAACGTTACAATAAGGCACCATCTATTTATGATTTAATAAATATGAGCATATAAACTGAATATCATTGCGGTTGGGCAGAAACCTTGTATCTCCAAAACCACTACTTTTCGCAAAAAGACACTGTATTTTTCAATAATTAAACACGGTGTTGTCAGAGTGGATATTGTGTCTTTATATGTGGTCAGACACTTGTATGTGTCATTATATTTTTAACATTTAACCAAAATCAAGCTCAAATGGAGTTACAAGGCTTTTGACATGCGAATTTTGGATAATTTTGGACATACGGTTCTGATGGCCGCATCTGAGGCAGTAAGTGCATCGCATTATGTTTTCATAAACGGTTATAAAGTTTAGTGTGTGTTATGTAGACGCTCAGTTTTATCTGTCATTTGGCCAAAATCTCATGTTATAAAAGATGAAGTGCTACGCACAGGCTATTTAAGATGGTATTGGCTATGAGTCATCGACAAACGTTAGCATAAAATATTAGCCTTTACTTATATAGTTTTTCTTGAGTAAAATGTGCACTGTATTGCATTGCAAACAAGCAGAGATGGTCCAAAATGCGTGCAGCACTTCATTCTAGATTGAGGCGGAATGGAGTTTTACCCACAGTTTGTGGATCAAATGGAGTTACACGGTTTTGTCACAAGCTCTTTTTAATACTTTTAATTGGTTAAAAATTTGCTAAACCCACAGATGTAAGGGGTGACCAAAAGAAATGTATGATAAAAAGACAAAATATGGAGATGTTTCTGCCCGACAGTGACAATATCTTATAGTTATGATATTACTGCATATTGTTTTATAATGCACTACAAGGTAAAAAATAATAATAATAATCTGCTACGTTTTAATATCATCTAAATCTATTTAAACCTAGTAAAAAGAAGAGACCCTTTGCTGTTTACATGTAGTTTTAAAAATATGTTTAATCGCCATGAAAATGTCACAATGCAAAAAAAAAATTGTAAATGTATTATCTGTAAGCAAAATATTTTTTTCTTGCATGGGCCTAAATTTCACCCCAACATGTTTTTGATGGGTTTTGTGAAATTCACTCACACAGTGTATGCTTCACAGTATGCAGTAAGCAGTCTTTCTTGTCTTTAAATGACAGAAAGCCTGTAATTTAACAACAACTGCTTTCTCTGTCTGTTCTGTAATTACACATCTTTTCAGAGTGTGAGTGTGTGACCCTCACAGTGTCTCTGCCATCAGACGCACCATATGATACAGTGCAGTCGCTGCCCCTGAGACCGCCCTGCTAATTAGCTGACACTCCTCGCCCAAAACCATCGCCCACCCGCTGCTCTCAGCACTGCTCTTGAGTGCTCACACTTCGCCTCAAACGCTCATGCTCTGCCTATTTACTCTCATTGAAAACAAGTCTGATTCTTTGAATGCTTCCAAGCTTCCTGACTGTAGTTGTCAGCAGGATTATATGGATTGTGGATCTAGTCATTCAGGCGTAGCCTTAACAAGAAACCCCACAAAAAGCTCAGATTACCAAGAACTGCCCAGTGAAGTGTATGCTTTTAGTGCATTGTAAAAGTACTAGTTCTGGAGATAGCACAGCACGTTGGCCACATTCACACAGTCAAGTCAAGTCACCTTCATTTATATAGTGCTTTTTGCAACACAGACTGCTTCAGAGCAGCTTTACAATGATGATAGGAAATTAATTTAGTTTTTGATTAATTTATGTTGTAAATTTTTTACATTTTTAAATGTATTTAATTTGGTGCCATTTAAACAACACCATCCTCAATTAAAACAGAAACCCCCAATGCATTCCGAACCCCATCTGCACGGCAACAGCATTTGGTGGCCGAAGAACGCAAACCATGAAATAGGTTTGAAATAGTTTTGAAATTATACCATCATCTTCCCCTCACAACCCATAAAAAGGTGATTCTGTGAAAACGGTGATGGCATGTACACAAGCATTACGTTTTCAGCCTATAGGCAATTACGTTTTCAGCCTATGATACATACTATGTGTGCATATGTGTTTTTATCTGTATAGAGGGAAAGGGAAGGAGGCCTTCACAGGGGAGAGTCTAGTTGAAATGTTCTCTGCCGACACTTCAGGGATGCGTTGTGGTTGTATCTAGGCGCAGGTCCACCATCTGATCTGGATCTGGCCTGCAGCATAAACAGAGAGACTAACATTAGCGTAGATGCCATTCTTCTTATGATGTAACAAGTAAATCAGGTGTTATGGGAAGTGTTCCTGGTTCCGGCTGACCTAGTTAATACAGCCTAACAATTTAACTGATTTGAATAATAGAAATTGATAATGTTCTATGTGTATGCCAAAGTATAGAGATGCGTTTTTAGTCTAGATTTAAACTGCTTCCCGAACAATGCTAGGAAGACTGTTCCAGAGTTTAGGTGCTAAATAGGAAAAGGATCGACCGCCTGCAGTTGATTTTGATATTCTAGGTATTATCAACTGTCCAGAGTTTTTTTTTGAATAGACGTGATGGAGTATAATGTGATAAGAGCTCGCTCAAGTACTGGGAAGCCAAGCCATTTAGAGCATTGTAAGTAATAAGCAAGATTTTAAAGTTTATACAATCCAGTGCAGTGTTGACAGAACCGGGCTAATATGGTCATACTTCCTGGTTCTAGTAAGAACTCGAGCTGCTGCATTTTGGACCAGCTGGAGTTTGTTTATTCAGCAAGCAGGGCAACCACCCAGTAAAGCATTACAATAATCTAGCCTTGAGGTCATGAAAGCATATGCCGTAATTTAGATATATTTTTAAGATGGAAGATTTCAGTTTTACACAGCAGCAGAATACAGTTGTCAGTCCAATATTTGAAAGCTTAATAAAGCTGTGTTTATGGATGTAACAACCACATTTTATAACACCCATAAATCAGAACCTATTTTCAGCGAAACCCAGCTGTGTGAATGGAACCGTACAGGGCAACTAATTGTCCCCTGTCCTCAAGAAGCGCTCTAGATGCTATAAGCTGCGATCTTTAACGTCCTTGTTAGTGTTTGCTTCCCGTGCTGCTTGATGTTGGTTTGAAACCAGTTACATTGGTACCATATCCTGGATGGGAGTGAAGTTTAGGGAGGTGAGTGTAAAAGAAAAAAAGAGAAAGAGCTGTGCAGGTAAACCACACTCCACTCCTCTGCTATAGGCTGCAATATTTAGTGTACTTAATAGTGAACCCGCCTCACATGCTGGTTAATTATTTTTTACATCCAACCCGGATATTTTTAGATTCACACCTATTAAGTAAATGTTTAAAATAAAAATGTATATGGTAAAATAAAATTTATATGAAAATAATGTCTATAATAATATGAAATAACATAACATTTGTTTGTGATGTTATGGTGTATTTATTGTGCTTTGGCCGTTATAATATGCTGGGACGGTCAAGATTGCAGCACATCTCTATCCGTTCTGAGTTCTGTGTCCCTGTGTCCTTCCGTCCTTCCGAGTTCGTTCTTTCGAGGTCACCTGGCAAGACTGGTCTCCACGAGAATGCAAGTTTAAATCAGTCAATGTTCAATGTTCTATAGGAAATTATAGCTCTACTCATACACCGGTTACACAGTACAGTACAATGTTGTGTCAGAATGTTTCTCCATTTATCATCTCATTCAAAGGTCTCTGCTCATGTCTTCCATGGACTGTGAAAATAAATTTATTCAGCTTTCCTCTCCAATCTCCTCTACTAAGATAACTGCAGGGAGAGTCGTTCAGCCCTCTGCCCTGTTAATTAGCCCTGTAATTACAATGTGATCAGTGCAGCACAGCTCGAGTGTGTAATGGTGTGCTGCTTAAGTCTCCCCAACAGAGTCTAGTTACTGTTCTCCTGTTGTGTGAGTATTGCATCGAAACAGAACTGTTTGGTGAAGTTTAAAGGAGTGTTTCACACAAAAATTATCCTAACATATTTACTCCACCATAACATTCAAATCTCACTTGCACATATTGAAGAGATAGATGACATGGGAAGACATGTCAAGCATGGGTCTGTTCATTACACAAAGCCATCGTATGAGTTTAGAAGACTTGAAGTTTTATGATTGTATTTTTGGTAGCTTATCCACTCACTGTCCACTTTCGTTTTATGGAAAACAGCATCTGCATTCTTCTGCTGATATAAATGAAAAAATAAAAAAATTAATTAAATTAAAAAAATAATAGTGTCAGAATCTATGACAGCACACCAAAAATAAAAATTGCTTTAGCTGAGTTGTGATTGAATTCTAAATTAAAGTTTATGAGAGACATGTTGCAAAATAATAAAATGAAACTCACTCAATGAAATAATTATGAAATAATATATATATATATATATATATATATATATATATATATATATATATATATATATATATATATATATATATATATATATATATATATATATATATATTACTATTTGATGTGCCACTGTACTGCACTCATATTATTTTATAGAGTTTACACTCATTCACTTCATGCACTCATTACTGCATAGTGATTTTAGTTTTATATAGCTATAATATTGTGCTATCCCCGGCTCACCTGTTATCCAGCAAATACAAGAAGTGTCTTTTTCCTACACTGCAAAAAAATGCTTTTCTTATTCAGTACTTGTGTCTTCTTTACAGTCCAAAATATAAAAAATTCATAAATCAAGATGATTTTACTAGACAAGTAAAATGACATAAGATATGTTTTTCAAAATGAAGTGAGTGTTTGCTTAAAATAAGCAAAATTATCTGCCAATGGGGTAAGAAAAATAATCTTGTTTCTGTTTGAAATCTTGTTTCTTGTTTCTGTCCCAAACCAAAATAATGTTAATAATAATGTCTTATGTAATTTTACTTATCTAGTAAAAACATATTGATTTAAGAATTTTTATATATTTGGACTGGAAACAAGGCAAATATACTAAGAAAAGCATTTTTGCAGTGTACTATTTGGTAGAATTCGTTACTTGTTTTGAAGCTATTCTCTGTGTCTATTTAGCTTTGGGCACATCCTAATATATTGTGATGTCCTGGCTGGTTAATTTGATATATCAGTTTTTATCAGAATCTGAACAAAGGTGAACATCAAACGTGTACATCACAGGGCAATCACAGTCTAAAAGCGCCGTTTTCAGTCACAACTCAATTTGGACAAAATGTGCACAGCAGTATAGCCACGCTTTCTCTTTTTCTCTCTATTTGTCTGTCTTTCTCGAATACTTCTCCATATTTCTTTCTTTCTCTTTGCCCAGTCCACTGCTTCCATTGGGAAGTGTGATTTGTCAGGGCAGCAGCCTAGTGTTTGAAACCAATTAAGCCTTTACAAACGAGTATTAATCATCAGGGCCAAGGCCGATCAAAGGCAGGCCTCCCACATCCGGAGGTATAGATTTCCATTCGCTGGAGGGAGAGAGGCCAGTGTATGTCTCTCTGTGGGCAGATCACCTCCTGTTCCAGCAGCAGATAATTTGTTTTCAATGGGTCTGGATCAATGGGCTTGACTGTTCTAGGAACAGAGGGGACACTGCACTGGTAATTGGATGGAGTAAATTGCAGTATTTGTGAAAAGCCAAACAGGTGACGTCAGACAGCCCAAGCAAGCCGACCCCATCTGATTTCCGCTCGAGTGTATCGTTCCATTAAATTGACTGAAGCTGTGATGTCCTATTGGCTTTGGTTTTAAAAGGTCAAGTCTTGCTATATTAAAGCGTTCTATTTTTCGTCTTGTAAATGAGAGACTGTACTGTGATCACCATACACATCACTAGTACATCACAGCCGTCTCTCTACATCTGTAGCCATGACAACACCACCAGCAGATGACAGTGAGCCTTTCTCCTCTCCCCTCTCCCTATCTGTCTATTTGCCTCATCATCTGAGTTAAAGGCTCTGTTGAAGTTGGGATGGGCAGCCGTCACCTCTAATTTGCAAATTAATCTGTTACAAGCAGGCACACTGATCCCTGAGGAGCTACAATCTACACACTGCTCCTCTGACTTACATCTGTCCTGCTGCTACACTATAACCCTTTACACCTAAAGCAGCTGCACCTGACCTGACAGCTTTCCTGTATTTTACCTTTTGAAAATTCTTTTTTGCTAATAAATCTCATCTCTGTTCCTAAATCTAGTGAGCTGCCTACCTAGACAGGCATCATAGGCAAATATATGTGTAAGCATCACATGTATCCTTTGTAGAGAAGATGGAGGACTGAGAATATATATAGAAAACATACATATATTCATAGGACATTTCATTAAAATGTTATTAAACAATTGTATTAAGTGGAATCCTTTTCGCATCAGCGCCAATCCATTCCTTCATTTGTGTCCTTCAGTCAGGCTGTTGACCGGAACAAATGCGACTGCCAGTGCTCAATGACCCCGCTCACTTGAAGCTAATGGAGCCTAGTTGACGCAGCCTTAAAATTACGAGCATGCCTCCCCTCTCTTTCTCTCTCTCTCTCTCTAGAGAGAGAGAGAGAGAAAGGTTTCTTTCCTCATACATGGATAATGGATACTGGAGTCAATGCTGATCCAAAGAGGTATCAGACAGGGATTCCACCAAGCCGTTTTCCCAGATTGTTTGTGAGAAGCCGAGCTGCCATCAGAAGATGCTGACACCCATTCACAGCAAGAACAGCAAATTTACCTTTCAGTTGGACATTGGACACTTTATTGCCTTTTTTTTTTTTTTTTTGTTAATTTTCTTTAAAAGAGAAATGTTTTCGAGTCTGAACCCACTGTGTCTGTTTTTGCACACACCACATTTGCCATGCAAAAGAATAACAATCAGCTTTGCATGCTGTGGAGTGATACAAATACTGTAGCTCTTTGAAGTTGTTTATCATGAATAAACCACGTCTCTAGACCAATTAGCATTATGAACCAGAGCTATCTGTTTTATAAATATACACAGTAGTTTAATATTATGTTTATTCACTAGAAGACTGTATTCATTAACATTACTTAGCATGCATTAGTTAACATGAAATAGGAATTAACAATACTTTTTGCAACAGCACTTCAGTAATTCTTGTAATTCCAGTGAAAACAAATCTTAATGCTACACTACAATGACTTAGGAGGGTTCACTGATAATGGTTTGGACAACTTGATTGACCAGCTCAAAGCCCAGACCTGGGGTGCGTTTCCTGTACAACGACGTAACTCACTGCTTAACTACCATAGTACATAGCATCGTTGAAGAAATCACCTAGTTTCCCAAAACCGTATTGTCGCAAATATGTCGTTCAACCACGTTGGTTAATGATGTAACGCAGGTGGTCGATTAATAACTGCTTTTAATTAATTATTTTGATTTCGAATTCATGCTAGATTTTTTTGCTATAAATTATGGACATTATTATAATTATGGGATTTTGCTTTATTTCCAGATTCAAATAGGCTCGTTTTTACGTACTAGAGCACGTCCGCACATGCGCACTCTTCAAAAAAAGGTGCTTTAATTCTCTTCACAAACTTAAAAGTCATAAATGACATTTGTATGTATTCTAAACAAAAGATATAGATTGTACTAAATGTCAGCTTGCTTATTTTGCTCAAGATAAGGATTTATTAAGTCCACATGTCATGCAAACAAGAAACCATGCTTCTAACCACAGGTCGAGAGCTGTTGTTGCAACCACACAAGTTTGCGACGCTGTTTGCGAATGTTCGTTGAACTATGGTTTCGGGAAACACTGACTGGCTGAAGTATGTTGATAACGGCGGAACTTGCGGCCATTGTTGGCTAACGATGCTTTTGGGAAACGAACCCCTGATCAGCACTGACATGCTGGAATATAAATTGACCCTTCTCAAACTTTTACAAGGTTCAAAACACAATGGGCCCTATCATACACCCGGCATAATGCGACGCCAGGTGCAACGCAAGTGTTTTTTGCTAGTTTCAGCCAGACGCAGTTATCATTTTCATGTCCAGCGCAACATTGTTTAAATAGCAAATGCATTTGCGCCCATTTGTGCGCCCATGGGCGTGCTGGTCTGAAAACGAGGTGTGTTCAGGCGCATTGTTGGAGCATTGCTATTTTGAGGCAACTGAAAACGACTGCGCCATTGACCAACAAAACCTGGTCTAAAGTCAATAGTGCAGTATTTTTTTTGTATGTATGTTGTATTTGGTGAACGAAACCTACAACATTTTTTTATAAAAATTGTGTTCACAGAAATTACTGTAATAGCCAAACCCATGATGGTCCTGAAGTGACAATGATGAGAGTCAGTTCTTTATGCTTTGTGAAGTTGGACAAGTATGGGGGATAACCACGACAGAAGCTTCTTCCACACTGCACCCTCAATGTATTGATCTACACAAGGTGATATAACATTGACAGCTTAAAAATGACTTTTAATTTGTCTGCAAGAACAACCTCTCTGCTTGTAGTCCACATGTTACCTTAAAAAACAAGCACAAAGAAGCTATTACTTTAAAGACTTCTCTCCTGTTATATCACACGCGTATCACTCAGCAGACACCAGCATCACAATCAACTTGTTACATGAAGATGAAGTGCGTGTGAGGAAATGGGCTCTCCATCATTTGTCATGTGTCGAAGAGTGAGTGCGTGCTTTGTTTGGCTCCTATCTCTCCGAAATGGATTACCTTCATCAGCGCATGTCAGGAGCAGTGAGGGAAATTTATTGAGCACGTGACATTAAGCAGCCAACAGGGATGACATCACCACCGTGCAGGAAATCGATGCGACTCCTAGCTTTTGCTGGTCTCCTTAATTGTAATGTAGTTTGAGACTCAAAGCGACAGACCATGAGCAAGGCACAATTCTCATTTGATTTTGCCAAGCAGTGCCGGTTCTAGACTTCTGGGGGCCCTAAGCAAAATGACCCCCAACCCCTTAATCTGTTCTTTCAGAGTAGTTTCACTGTCAACACACTACAGTGAGTTTCACAATAGTTAGTAATAATACTATAAAAAATAAAATTAAAAACAATAGAAAAAATACAATAGAAAAAATATGACAAATGAAATAAACAATTTAGCCTACAACTAATAATAGCCTATACAGAAATGAAATAATCAAATTTAAAAATAAAATTGTATTGTCTTGTATTGGCTATTCTAAATATACATTGATTTCATTAACAATCAAATGACAGAAAGCACTTTATTTCAATTTACACTATAAGACAAAGTGCACAGATCTAATATACTGACAAGAATCCGATTACTTTCCAAACCGTTTATGTTCACTTATGACATAACTGACTGTGTTTAAGTGACAAGACAGGCATTTTGATATATTTTTGTGTAAATCTGTCATTTAAGCGCACACCCAAAGCCCAAAGAAACCTATACTTGTCTGTGTTTTGCTCCATCTCGTATTGCGTGCACAGAAAGCCACCTGAGGAAAGCATTTTGTAATGAAGTTTGTAGAATAAGGAGGAAGGAGGCGGGAACCGGCGAACATTTAAAAGACTTTAATCAAATAAATACACAAACGAAAGTAAACACACAGGCAGCCCCGGCCGCGCACAAATAAACTCACTCGTCCACCTCGCCACATACCCCCATCGCCCCTCGCAGGCCAGGGGGTACATTTAAAAATATTTGTGTGCTGCTGCGTCCCATCTACACCACAAATACTGTGTTATTACTGTGTTAATATTAAAAAAATAAATAAAATAAAATACTGTGCTCAATAGTCCCATCTGTCTAGATGGGACTATTGAGCACAGTATTTTATTTTATTTATTTTTTGTTATTTAAAGTCCGCGTTAATAATGTGCGCCTATAGGCGGGTGCACAATGTGCGTACACTCTGCTTATTATAGATGGGATGCAGCAGCACACAACCATTTTTAAATATTAAAAATAAAAGGATTACACTCTTTCTTTCAAATCTTCTTCCAAATACAAAGATTAAACAAAAACAAACAAATACAGTGGACAATTGATTTCATTTTAAAAACTGCATAAAACAAGGGAACAGCTAGATCTTTCTTTTCCCTAAAATCATTTACTACTTTGAAAATAAATTTGACCAATTTATTTTATACTCATTTTTTGCTGTTGTTGGTCTGGTACACGTGCTGGTATTTTGAGGGATTGCTCGTTCTCTGGCAAATGGGAGCATGATTGTCTTTCATCCAGCTGCTCTCTTCAAACATCACTGAAAAGTCAGATTTGCTCAGAAACACATCCCTGGGTGTGGTTCTAATGAAACAGTGTTGACTGTGTCTGTACTGCAGTGTAGTAGAGAGTGGCTTTTGTGTATTTGTTTCAACCCTGTAGTGTTGGCAGTGAATTCAGATAGTTGTTGCGTGTAGAAATATCACACTGCAAAAAAAATGCTTTTCTTATTTCTTATTTTTGTCTTATATCCAGTCTAAATATCTAAAAATTCTTAAATCAAGATGATTTTACTAGATGAGTTACTAGACGAGTTTTCTGGAAAATAAAAGCAAAATGAAGTGAGTGTTTGCTTAAAACAAGCAAAATGATCTGCCAATGGGGTAAGAAAAATAATCTTGTTTCTGTTTGAAATCTTGTTTCTTGTTTGTCCAGAAATAAGATTATTTTTCTTACCGCATTGGCAGATAATTTAGCTTGTTTTAAGCAAACACTTGGATTTTTTCCCCCAGAAAACAAGAAAAAATATCTTGTCATTTTACTTATCTAGTAAAAGCATCTTGAGTTAAGAATTTTTAGATATTTGGACTGGAAACAAGGCAAAAATACTAATTAAGAAAAGCATTTTTTGCAGGGCAGAGAAAAGCTGCCCCCATTTCAATGACATTACAGTCATACATTTGAACCCAAAAGCTTATTGGTCAAATTCTGGATTGCTAAAATTAAAGCTCCTCCCACTTTAATGGCTTCGGTGTTGAACAAAAAAAGCTGCAGTCTCTTCTAGTTGGGATCTAATTAAGGTTCTTGCTGTTCAAGACTAGGTTGTCTGTATATTTGCATTCTTTGCAAGGCAAACAATGTTTTTGCAAATAATTAAGCTTGTACCACTTAACAGTCAGACTTCATTCAACCTATCTGAAAATGATTTGTTTGTTTGTTTTGTTTTTTAATTCTGTATTGCATTCCCAACACAGCCAAACATCACACCTTCCTGTCTGTTATGATAATGAGCTGTTCTCACACCAATCAAGCAGAGAGGGACAGAAGATACGAATGAACACACCCCACTGAAATTATCTACATTATCTTGGAGACAGTATCTGAACACAACATTGTGCATTAAACAATCATGCATCAGTGTTCATGTTGAATAAAGGCTCTCTGCCTTCCCAGGAAGTTTAATTAATCCAATTGAGCTGCTTAGTGTCTCATCAATAGGCATTGTTTAACGATGGCTAGGTTATCCAGGCAAATCCCATCCGCTGAAGCCTGCTTCATTACCCAATAATACTCATGAAAGAGAAGGGAACTGCGCTCATGCAGATTAGGAGAGAAGAGTTTTCTCATAAAAGCTTGCAGCTCAAATCTGTCCAATCAGACAAGAGCGCCGGTTCATGGCTGCATTTATTGGATTGGAATGGATTTGATTGGGTGGCTTATAGTTTTAACACGCTGGAAAACGACCGTCATGCTTTCTCTGGCTTTGCATGTGCTGAGCTGGAGTGTCCATGTTTAGTGTGTTAATCTCTCTGTGATCTGGGTGAAACTGAACTTCATGCTAACAGAGAAAGAGGTTTAGAATAAAGAGAGAAAGAGCGATTGGAGCATTTCTGGGGTCCAGAAACATTGCATATGTGTCCAGTGTTAAGTGATAAGTGCATAACATATAGTCATGGCCAAAAGTTTTGTGTTTCACAAAGTTTGCACCTTTAGTATTTGTAGATTATTGTCCATGTATACTGGAAAACAATACGATTATCATAAGGCTTTTATTGGCAAAAACATTCAATATATGCAAAGCTTCTGGGCTAAATCATGACTGATGGCGATCCAGTCCTGCCTTATTGATGCTCGGCACAATTTGTGGGCTTCTGCTCGTCCACTCGCCTTTTGACCACAGGTTCTTTATAGAATTAAGATATGGCTAGTTGTTTGGTCAGAAACCGTGGGTGGACAATTCAATCCGCGCTGCAGTGAACACACACACTGCCGCTTACAACGCCGGTCTCCATTCAGGGAATATGACTGAATACAGATCGTCCTGCTATGCTCTGCGGCGTGCAGTTAAAGCCGCAAAACTCCGTTATAAAGATCGAGTGGAGTCTCATTTCCAACTCAACGACTCCCGGCGCATGTGGCAAGGTCTGAGGTCCATCTGCTCTTTTGGATCTAAATCCTCTGCAGAGGTGAGCGCTGATCCGTCGCTTGTGAATGAGCGTCTCTTTCTACGCTCGCTTTGACTGTAACCGCGGCAATGCGACTCCGCCAAGTGGCACGTCAGAGGGAATTACTCTGAGCAGCAACAACCACGTGATCTCTGTCTCGGAGGATGAAGTTTGGAGAGTACTCAAGCGTGTGGACGTCAGGAAAGCTGCTGGGCCAGATGGTATTTCAGGCCGTGTTCTGCGGTCCTGTGCTGATCAGCTCGCCGGGCTGTTTACATCTATCTTCAATGAGTCCCTTGCTACATCTGTGGTCCCCACCTCCTTCAAAAAATCCACCATCATCCCTGTCCCTAAGAACAGTAAACCCTCTTGCCTAAATGACTATCGTCCAGTGGCTCTCACATCTATAGTCATGAGACTCATTAAAAACACCATTTGCGCCTTCATTCCTGACACTTTGGACCCTCTTCAGTTTGCCTATCGTCCCAATAGATCGACTGAAGATGCCATCTCTCATGTCCTCCACTCCTCCCTCACTCACATCGACAGCAAAAGTGGGAACTACGTAAGGCTGCTATTTATTGACTATAGCTCAGCCTTTAACACCATAGTTCCCATCAAGCTAACCTCCAAACTCCTGGATCTCGGCCTGAATCCTTCTCTCTGCCACTGGATTGAGGACTTCCTCACTGGCAGGCCTCAGGTGGTGAGAATAGGCCAGTCCACCTCCTCCTCCATCACCCTGAGTGTGGGAGCTCCACAGGGCTGTGTCCTGAGTCCCCTGCTCTACTCTCTCTACACGCATGACTGTTTGTCCACACACAGCTCCACCTCTATCATCAAATTTGCTGATGATACTGTTGTCCTGGGCCTCATTTCCAACAACAATGAGACGGCATACTTGGACGAGGTGGAGCATCTAACATCATGGTGCCAGGACAACTGTCTCTCTCTGAATGTTGGCAAGACCAAAGAAATGATTGTGGACTTCAGGAAGAGACAGCAACGGACATACTCCCCCCTCATGATCAGCGGGTCACCAGTAGAGAGAGTGAGCAGCTTCAAGTACCTGGGTGTAAACATCTCCGAGGACCTGACCTGGACTTCTCACATTCAGACACAGGTGAAAAAAGCCAGGCAAAGACTGTACCACCTGTGCCAGCTGAGAAAATTCAGGGTTTCACCAGCTATCCTGAAAACTTTCTATTTAGGGGCGATAGAAAGTGTATTAACTCAGTGCATCACAGCGTGGTATGGGAACAGCACCAGTCATGACCGCAAAGCCTTGCAAAGAGTCGTGCGCTTATCCGAGCGTATCTCAGGGTCAGCTCTCCCGTCTCTGCAGGACGTCTACACCAAACGCTACAAAGGTAGAGCTACTAAGATCATCAAGGACTCTAATCACCCTGCAAACCCTCATTTCACGCTGCTGCCATCTGGTAAGCGCTTCCGAAGCCTGATGGCCAAAACTGAGAGACTCAGGAGGAGCTTCTTCCCCCAGGCCATCAGACTCCTGAACTCAGTCACTTAACACCACGTGACTTCACTTCAGGATAAACATCGATACACTGACATTGCACTGCACTTTCTGTTCTCGTTGTTACTGTGTAACAGCCTGTTATAAACCTGTTTGCACATTATACTCTTATACATTTGTTAACCACATATTTATAAGTCTACAGTTTACTCACTGCACAGTTTACCTCACTTATTTTATTCCACTTCTTTATTCTTATTTTTTTTACTTTTTTCTTCTACTTGACTTGATTATTTATAATTCTACAGATATATATATATAGTACTTTTTTTATCCTATTTCTATTATAATTTCCTCCTTGTGTTTTTAACTGAATTTGCACTGTCCATGGAGCGGACCTGTTTACATTTCACTGCCGGTTGTATATTCTGTATATAACTGTGTATGTGACAAATAAAACTCTTGAATCTTGATCAGATCCAAAATGTGTATGTAATGATCTCAGAGCCACTTCATTATCACTCTTGCCTTGTGACATGGTCCTGGAATAGGAAAACAAATACATCACCACCAAATTGCTCATGAATCGTTGGGAGAAGTTGTTCTTGCAGGATGTTTTTATGATAATAATTTATTCATGGGCAGTGTTTTGGGGCAGAATTGTGAGAAAGCCCACTCCCTTGGATGAACAGCAACCCCATACTTGGATGGTCTCAGGATACTTGGCATGACACAGGACTCATGGTAGCATTCACCTTTTCTTCTCCGGACAATCGACTTTTCAGATATCCCAAAGAGTCGGAAAGGGGGCTTCATCAGAGAAAATAACTTTGCACCAATTGCTGTCCAATCCTTGTACTTCCTTCAGAATTTCAGTCTGTCCTTGATGATTGTCTTGGAGAAAAGTGACTTCTTTGCTGCCCTCCTTGACACCAGCCCATTGTCCAAAAGTCTTGCACTGGTTGTAACATAATTCTGTAGCTGACTCCTTAGGAGGAGACAGTCCTGGCGTTTACTGGAAACTCTGGGATGTCCTGAAGCCTTTTTCACTGCAGTTGAACCTCTCTCCTTGAAGTTCTTGATGATTCTGTAAATGGTTCTGTCAGGTGCAATATTCTTTGCAGCAATTTCCTTGCATGTGAGGCCATTTTGATGCAAAGCAATGGTGACTGCATGTCTTACTTTGGAGCAGGGGCGTTTCCTCTGAGTAGGCAAGGGAGGCAGTGTCTCCTCAAAATAAACTGGATGATAAAAATAATCTATACAACAAAAATAAAACATCGCAAATATTACAAAATGTGACATTAAACAGTGTAAAAGTCACTTGCTTTCATAAAGTCACAGTGTCCAACAGCGACACCCGCATGTGAAGTTACAGAGGGAGGCGCGCCTCCTCTGTCCCCATTGACTTTTAACAGAGCCCCTAATACATGTGGTGAGTTTTGTGCGGGGTGATAGAAATGAATGGGGAAAGTCACGTGAGAGGAGGCAATGGCTCCATCATGCTATGATTGGATATAATTGGTTTGTGTGATAAATGCCGCCTTTTGTTTTTGTGTGCGTTCTGGTATCGGCCTGAATGAAGACAAGGCGTTAATGGGAAGACTAATTAATAAGTAAGTAAACAACTCAGCCACGTAATTATCCCCGCTTTATGTCACATCAAAATCAAACTTGAAATGGCCTGGAAACATGATGACTGTGGGGTTTTTTAAGTGAGCAATCGCTTGGGGAAATTAAAGGTACATATTCCTGTCTGTGAGCAGTGTGTACAAGCTTGATGACTGCTGAAAATAAGTAGATTATTAAAAAGACATTAGTTCACAAAAAACATTTTGTTTAAATTAACAGCTTTTATTTATTATTTTGAAATAAATGTACAAATGCGTAAAACACTAACTTGATTAAATGTATACTTGGTTTTAATGAATAGAACATTACATAATTTATTTGGTCCCTCTTTTTATGTAATGTTTATTTAACCACAAAACAATTAAGTGTAACAGGGACATACATTTACATTTTATATGTATAAAAAAAAAGTGAGGTCTTTGCCTCCTCATTTTAAAACACTATTCTCATAGACACCACTGCTTTGGAGGTAACTATTGCTAACACTATGATTCAAGCACTTCTTCCCTCCTTTTATAAAAATCGATCTGCTCTTATAATCCAATCTGAATGATAGAATGATTTCTCCCGACTAGTACTTTCCAATGTGCTGATGATACGTTGAGTGAAATCATGTTAACTGGTCAGTTTGTGCTAGGGCCAAAAACAATGGAATTTGGGTTTTTGTGACAAAGTTCTTTATTTTTGGCCAATGAAGCTTTTTGCAGTTATTTAAAATGCATATGATCACTCTGCACAATGATCTAGAAACAATGTGAATTAACAGCACAACAACTAAAGCAGCAAATTTAGCTAAACTCAAAATTTATGTCTGCCAAATACTTTTGGCAGCATTATGCATTGTGCCTAATTATTATACAGCATTATGATGCAGATATTTGTTTTACGTTTGTAAGGTGTGTGTACTACAACATTGTGTTCTAAATGTATCTTTTTCTTGTTTTCTGGTACAAACATCCTTTAAAAAATTTGCTCTAAGATATTAAATTACAGGAATTTTTAATCTATTTTTACTTGTATTTTGAATTACACATTGCATTGTGTTATAGCATTGTACAAGCGCATTTTCTTTTTTTTTTTTCTTCTTACAGTGTACTTTCAGAGAATAAGTGTATCTGGTCTTAAAAATTAAGAATTAAAAAAAACGTAAAAAGTTTTAAAAGCCACTTTATGGCAAATTGTTTATAAGACTGAATTAAAAACAAAACAAACTTCTTTAAATATTTATACACTAATCATTAATGAGATCAGTGTTATTAACGTCATAAATATGCAAATAAGAATATCTATCTATCTATCCATCCATCCATCCATCCATCCATCCATCCATCCATCCATCGGTTGCATTACAGTTTTTAAAAAGTGGCGAAGGTAGCCCCTTCTATGTGGTGCTGCTGGACTGAGAGTGAAAGACCCACAGTAGTGCCAGGGCTGAGACTGGCATCACCACAGCAGGGGGAGGTCTGGAGCCCTGCTCCATCTGCTGCTGCCCAGGCGGTGTGCCCAGAATAGTGCCCTTCATGCACACATTCATATCCAGAGCATCTCCCATGTTATGAGCCCAGTTTTCTGCCCTGTCTCTTCATTCTCTTCCTAAAATGGCGTTTTTCTCCCTCTCTGCATTTAGTCTATAGTCTCATTTCTGTTCTGTTCATGTCTGATGCACATAACTATGCTGAAATGACAATGATTGTTCCCACTCTTAAAATTTGATGGGATGAGATGCGCTGATTTTGAAGCCATTGGAAAACAGGTGATATGCACACACTTGCTACACATAAGCTTATTTCTATATTAATGCACATACTGTAAACCTCCCACAGTTTACACAGACTAGTGAAGTATACGATTTGGCTGAGAAAAAGTTTATTGTGACTATTAACAGAGGAACATACTGAGCTGAGATACTGATGTTTCTGTAAACATCTGTATAACTAAAATGTTGTTGTCACAATGATGCAAAGATGGCTGCCATGGTTAAAGCATAATAATAATAATAATCTTCATGAAAATAATAAAGGATTCCGTCAGTTCTTTTAAAAAACATTTTAAAAAGCAAAGAGAGTATGTATTTAATATCTTTTTTATTTTTTATTAGAACAAATGTTGTTCTAACAAAATATATTACTTTATTTATTTTATGGAATTTAAAAAAAAAAGTGTTACTGAAACTTGGGACATTTGTGTTTCCATTATTTTCTATAAAGCAGTAAGAAGTATAATGCTTTAGATTTAGTCTAAATGAAGCTATCACTCCCACTAGCCTTTGACCCTGCAAATGTGTGTGTACTGCGACACAATAAGAAACGGTAGACTGGTCTGGGGTCAGGACATATCAAGTTAGTCTTAACACACAGTTTCAAGGCTCTTAGGTTATGTGACTGGGGTGCGTTTGAGATCAACAGTGATGTTCTTTTCTTCTGTGTTGGAGTAAAACACACACACGTGGATGAGCAGATCTGACCGCAAGAGAACAGAGTGTGTTTGACAGCTCATTACTCGCCTGAAAGCCACATAGATCATGGTGTGTTTACCCGTCTCATTGCTTTGTCACTGCGTGCAGATCGGCCAGTGAGAGGAGAGAGAGAAAGAGAAAGAGTATGAGCCTGGGGCAGATCTGTCAGGCAGCATGATGTATGCGTGTGTGCATTATGGATGAATATCAATGCTACATTAAAGTCCACGGAAGTGTGTTTCTATGTAAGGCGCAAAGTGATTTAAGAATTTAAGTAAATATATTTACATGCCTGTGTGTAAAGTTTGTAAGGCTAGCACATCCAGTATACAGCGACTAGAGGAAGTTACGGAGCCCATAAAGGGACATAGTGAAGTAAAAAAAAAAAAAAAAAAATGAGATGGAAGGACAATTCTTTGTCAATGCTTTTGCATTCTCTTGCAAATGTTTTTGAAACTTTGCGTTCGCTTGCAAAGAGCTCAAAACATTTTGCAAGCAAACATTTGGGAGAGAACGCAAAAACATTTACTTATATTTTCCGTAACATCTCCTTTTTTTTTCCCACCACCATGTCCCTTTAGGGGCTCCATAGGAAGTAGTATTTATCTGAAGAGGTGGCACAAAAAAAAAAAGAGAGAGACCTAAAAATCTGAGCACTGGTTTCAGGAGGGAAATCTGCAGTATGGGTTTAAACCAGACTGTAAAAAAATATGGACGTAGTGTCAGTGACGTCACCCATAGGATTCTGAAGAGCAGTTTTGAAGTGTAAAGTAGAGACGAGCTGGCTGTTGCCGGAGCTGAGGTGACGCGATGACTAACAGACAGCAGATAAATGGCTATCCACCTGTCACTCAAAGTGGCCACACCCTTAATTATGCTGAACTTTAAGGCTTTATATAATGTAAACGAATGAGTTATAAAAAAATCAATTCACCCCCCTCACAGTTGTCATGAAGGGCAAAATTAGGGCAAAATTTAGACCAAAACCACAATTTGTACCGGGCTGTAAATATGTATTTTTTTCTGCTGTAAAGTTGGGCATTTTAACATGGGGCTCAATGAGATTCTGCTCCCTTCTGGAGCCTGTCCCTAGCGGCCAGTCGATGAATTTCAGTTTAAGTCACTTCCGTATTGGCTTCAACAGAAACTGAGGGAGGTTGCCGCTTGGTTTAAACTAAAATGTTTTATATTGAGCTGAGCGCTACACTCATAATGGCAGATGAACATCATCGGGTTACTTAGGTTTGGAAGATGTACAACTTTTTGGTAACACTTTATAATAGCTTTGAATTTTTAAACATTAATTAATTATTTTAGTTAACATTAAAAAACAATATGAATAATAAGTACTTCTACATGGTTTATTAATAATTAATATGGATTTTATTTTTACACAAACCCATTGATTCGCTTCAGAAGGCCTTTATTAATGCCCTGGAGCCATGTTGATTACTTTTATAATGGATGGATGCACTTTTTTGGGCCTCAAATTTTGGGTCTGCCATTTACTGCCGTTATAATGCTTGGATTAGCCAGGACACTTTTAATATAACTACGATTGTATTTGTCTGAAAGAAGAATGTCATTTACACCTAGGATGACTTGGGGGTGAGTAAATTATGGGATAATTTACATTTTTGGGTGAACTATCCCTTTAACAAACTTTAACTTTTTTAGGTTAATAAATGCTGTAAATAATATATTCTTCATGGGAAGTTCAATTAACTAATGTTAACAAATGAGACCTACATGTTTAGTGTTGCCGTCATTTTTAATGATGGGCTTTAAATTCTGTTAAAACAGATTTATTTATCTGGTTATTAAATACTTCCTGTCTTCTCTTTTTCTTCCATGTGTTTCCTGCTCTACCGTGTCATGTCATGTGATCTGCTCTGCAGGTAAGTGTCTGTTTTTTCCACCCATAATCCATGTCTGCTATTCCTATTTACTGCAAGATAAATGGATGACTGTTTTTGTTGGCACCTAAAGTCCTGATTGTTAATGTAATGCTTTAGAATAGATAATAATATAAGTATTAGCTAAAAATAAGATAAATATTAAGGAGTTTTATTCCATATATCAATTACAAATATGGCAAATAATAGCAGCCATGCAAATGCTATGCTGATAAGTTTTGGATCTGATGGGCTTCAGTTTGCATGAGTGTGGAGCAGGTGGTTTTGTATGTTTACAGGAAAAGCTTGTTTGATTTAATAATTTTATTATTGTGAAGTTTTCTTTGGTTTAAAGGATTGTGTCTCAAGGTCAGTCTGGTGTCAGATAAGGGTCATAGAGCAGAAGTAAATTGATTATTTTTACTCTTGTAAACGATCTTTTGGACACATTTTCTTATACTATCTCGTATAATTGTTTAGCAAAGGGATAGTTCACCCAAAAATGAAAATTCTGTCATCATTTAGTCATGCTCAAGTGGTTTCAAACCTGTATACATTTCTTTGTTCTGCTGAACACAAAGGAAGATATTTGGAAGAATGTTTGTAACCAAGCAGATTCGGTAGCATTTACATACACAGCTTTATAGTTTATTTCTAGTTATATTCTGAAGGATTTTTGCAGACGGGTTTGTTCATATATCACTTGCCTGTTTTTTATACACCATTTATTCCTAGAAACATGGTTATTTTTTGGGGCAGTATTTTTTTTTTTTTTTTTTATAGAGTAAAACAGAGATCCAAAATCCCATCTGTAAAAACCTTTGACTCTAAAATGTCAACAAAATGAAACAAGAATTTTGAACCTGGCTTTATCCAAAGTTCAGATTTCCTTTCTAGAAATGTATTCAGATAAGTGCATATTTCTTTAGATAATGTAGCATTTGCATATTTAAACATAGCATTTCAGAAAAACTTGTAATACATAGAAAATGTGACAATGCAATCAATAACCTGGTTACATTTTCTACCTTATTCACCTGGGGTGTCTTGCCTTAAGCAGGAAACATCTAAGAAATACAAATAGGATTCTACTGGGGGTAGGAATCTAAAAGATAGTTAGAACATAGAACATTAGCTTGTTCTAAAAAAATAAAAAAATTAAAAAAATGTAGTAAGTTTTATTCACCATGCTGAGGCATCTTCTTTATAGACTTCCATTCAGACAAAAGGGTCTCTTGTGTACCTGTCTGGTCCCACCACATTTTTCAACTTTTAGCCTTCCCCTCAGGAATAGGGTCTGCCGTATGTGTCCATAAAACTACATCAGAGCAACTCCACCCACAGGGAGTACTTCAGTAACTCGTAACCAAAATCTTGAACCAAAAGTAGAAGTCCCACCTATACTATGCAGAGCACAGGGGGAGTCTCTCTGGAGACGGTAGGCAGAAAGGAGGCAGTTCCCCAGACGCCCCAGCTTTTGTCTGGAGACCCAACTGAGGCAAACAGGGTCAACCCCAGGGAGCAGAAGCCATAAATTACTGTACAGCAATCACCCCAAAGCTCTAAGAGACACGTCCTTAAAGAAAATAGAAAATCTTGTGATGAGCACTGCGGCACCATCTGCTTGCCCCGAGGTCAGACGTGGGCACATTCCGGGCTCTCTTTGTGTGTGAACATTCCCCAGCATTAATGGGTCACAATGGCTGTTTGTTTTATCACAGATCAGTGGAAATGCATGACTGCAATCAATAGGTTCAGATACATATAACACTTTAGGTTAAATGGGTTATTTAAGACTCGTCATATACATAAAACAAAGAGAAGTATATCCCGGCTACAATGTCCTTCTGCAAGACGCGTGCAGTTTTGTTCATTAACCACTAGAACACCAAAAGTGTAGGGTACAAAGGGGCTAAAGGCGCACCGGGGTAAAAAGCACATTTGACTTTATTCTCTTTTAAACTACTAGATGGCACAAAAATTCAGCTCAGGACTTTTCTTAACTCCCGCTGTTGATGATGCACATGGAAATTTGGCTGTTTTAAAAAAATGTTGTAGATTTATCAACACAGACTCATTGGAAAAACATGCCTGTGGCAAAATTTCTGCAAAATGCAAAATACCTGCCAATACACACATACATAAAATTTCTAACAGAAATTAACACTAGAGCAGTAAAACAGCAAGCATTTTAAATAATTTTCATAATATCAAAATTACAAATTAAGGATTATGGATTAATAAAGACTTACACTATATTACCAAAGGTTTTGGGACATCTGCCTTTACATGCACATGAACTTTAATGACATCCCATTCTTAATCTGTAGGGTTTAATATGGAGTTGTCCCACCCTTTGCAGCTATAACAGCTTCAACTCTTCTGGGAAGGCTTTCCACAAGGTTTAGAAGTGTTTATGGGAATTTTTGACCATTCTTCTAGAAGCACATTTGTGAGGTCAGGCACTGATGTTGGACGAGAAGGCCTGGCTCACAGTCTCCGCTCTAATTCATTCCAAAGGTGTTCTGTTGGGTTGAGGTCAGGACTCTGTGCAGGCCAGTCAAGTTCCTCCACATCAAACTCGCTCATCCATGTCTTTATGGACCTTGCTTCGTGCACTGGTGCGCAGTCATTTTGGAACAGGAAGGGGCCATCCCCAAACTGTTCCCACAAAGTTGGGAGCATGAAATTGTCCAAAAATTTGCTAAAAACAAGTATTAACTTAGACATGATTAAAGTGTAGTGAAGTGAAGTGTAGTGTAGTGTACTTTGTTAGTACATGTAACGTGTAACTACATCACGTTAAAATAAGTGTTACCAAGTTTTGAATTGATCCGTCAAATTGAAGTTTTGAATTTATTTGTTGACATCAGGGGCGTTTCTAGTTTTTAAAAACATCAGGGTCTGAGCCTGAAACATCAGGTGCTGGGGGTGAGTGATAAGATAACGTGATTTGCAAGAGCAATTATGCAATATTGTTTATTGGTAAGCACAAAGTAACACAAATTATTCATATTTTACATTCTTGGTAAACAAATATATAAAAATATATATTCTCTCTCACGCACACAATCAGTTACTCCACGTAACATTATATATATTTACAGTGCAGTTCTTTACTACAGTCTCTCATCTGTTCTGTCATTTTGTGAGGAAGAATCTTTTCCAAAGATTCTGCAAGCATAGCAGAATGTCCTTTGATCTCTAAGATCTAGTGACTGGATAATCTTTGAGATGAACTTGTTTTGGTCCTGATTCCAAAGTGCCTAAATCATCTTGTTTCTCACAAGATTATGTGCCTAGCTGCTTGTCTGCTCTCCCTTACTCATCTGCAATACAGAGTATATTAGAAGTATAATGTATTTGTATGTAAATAGCTCATTTCTGAGATAGCAACAAAAAATTCTTGTTATTCATAATTTAATATATTGTAGTCCTAATTCATAGACACACGCACACAGACTCTCACACACAGCACAAATGTGTGGACATTCCATAGACATAATGAATTTTATACTGTACAAACTGTATATTCTACCCCTTACACTGCAAAAACATTATGTGGGGACATGCCATAGATATAATGATTTTTATACTGTACAAAATGTATAATCTACCCCTTACACTATTTCCAGTAAAAATGTCAAAAAAATAAGCAAAATTACATAGGATAAGTTGCCTTGTTTCCTGGAGAAAAAAATATATTTTGTGCATTTTGTTTAAAACAAGTAAAATTATCTGCCAGTGGGGTAAGAAAAATAAGCTTAAAACATGATTATTTTGTCCCCATAAATTAGCGTATACCTGAACCACACACGCACACACACGCACATGTTGTGTTTTCATGTTTTATGGGGACATTCCATAGGCGTAATGGGTTTTTTTTTACTATACAAACCATATTTTCTATCCCCCTTCACTGCCCCTGCCCCTAAACCTACCCATCACAGGAAACATTCTGCATTTTTATATTTTCAGAAAACATCACTTAGTATGATTTATAAGATGTTTTCCTCATGGGGACCAAAAAATGTCCCCACAAGGACAAGGATTTCGGATATTGCCATCTTTGTGGGGACATTTTGTCCCCATTAGGTAGGGTTTACCAGGACGCGCGCACACACACACACACACACACACACACACACACACACACACACACACACACACACACACACACACACACATACACACATCCAATTGTAACTGATCCTGCTGCAGGTCAGCTCTACTGGCATCTGTGACACTGCCACCACTGCCATCTGGAAAGTTAAGCATCAAAACTTAAAACAATACTCATCCTATTACTATTGAAAACTACATGACTCTGCGGCTGATGTCTTGAGATTTTTATTTGTTTGAAAAAGAAAACTGATCATATGTTTGTAAATGATTGTGACATCTAGTGTTACATCTAGTGGTTAAACATTTACATTGCATTCAATTTCCACCAAGTTGCAATAATATTCCTCCTTTTATTGGATTTTAAATGTCTTTTATCAGTCTTTTTATAAAACAGAAAGTCATATGCTTGTTGTGCCTTAGTGCTTGAACTTCTTTTTAGAGCTGGGTGATATCTTCCAGATTTAGATCTAGCTATATTGTATTTAGGGCTTGTGTATGCTTTCAGACCTTGTTTTATTTATTTCCCAGCGTTGAAATCAGACAAATATAAATATCAGGAAACCTGATTGATTTGTATGTATTTTACGAGGTGGCTAACTTTTGCTATTTGACTAGTTGCCCAATTCATATGATTTCGTACAAATGACCTAACCTCAAACTCTGCCCCTAAACCTACCTGTCACTGCGGTTTAGACAAACCGTACAAATTCATACGAGTGAGGTCAATTTAGCCACCTCATACAAATACGTATGAATTGGTCGTGAGATAGCATTGACAATACTGAAATCACAAAACTACTTAATAACACATTTTTATAACCCCATAAAGAGCTAAATAACTGTGACATACTGTAGTGTTCTGAACTCAAATGTTTTGCTTGATAACTTATGACCACTCTCATGTACAGCAACTGTTTAGGATTAAAAACCTTAATTAATAATGTAAAGGGGGGTGGGGGTGGGGGGAATCAGTGTTTTAAATGTCCACATTAACTGAAGTATAGCTTACATGTTTGTATGCTAACTCGCTTACATCTCTTTCTTTTTGAACTTGATTTGCCTCCTCTGTCCCCTCCTGCTTTCCAGCAACAAGGAACAGCTTGGTGGCATGACCTGGGCAGAATTTTACGCCCAGTGCACAGTTTCATAATTAGCACCCTCCCTCTGCTGCCTCTGATGGGTAATGACACATTTGCAAATTAATTATTTGAGCTTGACCACAATTAGCATATGGAGATGGGGCTCCTGCAGCCGGCCCCCAAGCACAACTGCTGAGATGAAAGAGAGAGGATGGGGCAGAGGTTAAAGGTCAACTTGAGTTTATTATGTCTGAGCATAGATAGATCTCTTAACCACATGCTTTGTGTCACATTTGTTGATCTATTAATTTCAGCGGTCTGGCGTCCTTGTGGATTCTTTTGTGCATGTACAAGGGTGAGTAGACAGTCCAGATTTTACGAGGCAGCTGAAGTGCAGGTATTTGTCCTAATAATTAATCTTAGCTTCAGTTACTTGCTATCTTTTGGCCACCATGTGAACTGCATTGTAGTTGAGTCCATGGACTCATTTGAGTCTGTGTCCAGGCTGAGACCTGAGTATAGTCTGAGGCAAAACAGAGAACTGAAGAAGGTTTGAACAATTCAGACAACACTGTGTGACCATAAAAATATGCTCTGGTCTTGATTACTACAAAATAGTAATAGTAACAGTCTTATAAAGATTAACATACTGACATATCTGACAAACCATTTCCATTACCAGTCATCTTATAAATATGGGAGAAATCTTAAACTGACTTTAGGTCAGAAAGAATTTTGCTTTGTGATAGATACCTAAAATTCCCTCTGCACGCAACAGGCTAGTGCTACAACCAACCAGAGCAACGAAGAAGGTGAAGCGGAGCTAGTTGATAGATTAAACTTTTGCCGTATCCAGTCAGCAAAACTCTGAACACATTTTCCTTTTTTTAAGAATGACTTCAGTGCCGTTTTTTTTCTCAAAGAAAAGCTTAACTCCAAGTCTTCCAGAGTTGCGGCCAAAGCCAATTTGAAAGACATTAAGCCCACCTACCATTCGATATGTTAAGCCCGCCTACTGACTCTATACACGATGTGATTGGCCTGACTAGAGTTTGGTTTTTCAAGCTTGCAAGCCAACGGAGAGTTGCTAGATGACCCTGGCTGCAAATTACAAATATAAATACGACAATAAATAAAACTATTCTAAACAAATCTTTTTTTTTTTTTTTTTTTTTTTTGTAGTGTGTTTTTGTAATCTCATAATTTTGTTAATATAATAATAATATTGTTTTGAACTGTTCGCTATTTACATTGGTTACTATTAACTGTTTTCATTGTGTGATTTTGTGTGTGTGTGTGTGTGTGTGTGTGTGTGTGTGTGTGTGTGTGTGTGTGTGTGTGTGTGTGTGTGTGTGTGTGTGTGTGGTGAATTGTATTAAAACCAGAACAAAAATCATTCATAATAATTATGAATGCTAATAATAATGTAGGGAACCCACAACAAATGGCAAATTCTCAAATGGCACACTTGATGTGGACTTGTGTTCTTGTGGTCATTGATTGATCTTGTTGTAAAGTTAATGAGAACGTGGAGTGTCCCATGTGTCAGATTTAAATCCAGAAAGGTGCTGATGAGGGGGGCTATGTGCCCTTTTGCTGAGCATTTATTGGTGTAGACTGGTGCAGAAGTCTACAACATTATGTCATGAAAGTGACAGAGGGCAGCGTTTGGGAAAAAAGAAAAGAAGCCTATGCAACACCGTACAGACACTTAAGATCTGCAGGAAATGACCAAATCTAGGGTTTAGTGAGCTGGTGTCACTGTATGTTTAGTCTGGATAGACAAGGGACCAATCACTTCATGCTCTGAGGAGAGACCATAGAAACATCTGACATCCTTTTCTTCTGTAGCTTCTCACACACACATACACACACACTCAACAATCTGAAGGGTTCTAGTGGTTTCAGACAGGTGATCCCAGACAGATTGAGGCATTACTGTTTTTATATGGAAGTGCACCTGACTGGGACAGAGCACGAATGTGTCTCAGGATCTCCAGTGTCTTTTTAAAGCCTTTCAGTTACCATCTAAATTGTTACACACATGCTGTCTCTGTCTGGATCATTACACATAAACATCATTTTATTTTCACATTTTACTAAGAGAAATAATGAAACCGATTGTCCTATATCTGCCCCCAAATTTTACAAAGCATCATAAACAAATCATGAATCATGCTAAACATTTTATTTTAATGTTTGGGTTAGAGTGAGGTCATTGTTATTATCTTTTTATATATAAAAAAGAAATATATAAAAGGGAAAAAAAAGTCTAGTGTGTGTCTCTCCTGTGTGAGTGCAGGTTCACAATAGGACTGGCCATCTCTCCTGCATCTGTCACTCTCTCTCCATCTGTCTCTTTCTCTGATTAGTGTTTCTCTGTGCATGCCTGTCTCTCCCTCTGTGGCATGTTTCTTTAGGAAGGGGGAGGTAAAGACAGACAGACATTTATCTGTGTGTGCAGGTATAGTGAGAGTGAGACAGCCCTCAGGGCACAAGTTGTCTCTCCCTTCCTTCTGTCTGTATTGCCTTGCCACGAGTCTTTTCTTTTTCCTGTCTCCTGCTGGTTTTGTTCTGCTCTGCATGCAGCTCCACAGCAGATAGTTAAACCCCCACCCACTGCATGAGTGTGTGTGACGTGGAGGGGGTGGGGGTGTTCGTTGTTTGGGTCATGACAGGAAAGACATTTCAAAGCCAGCAACATGATCCTAAAAGACAGAGAGGAGATATTTTTGTATTTTATTTGCATATTGTATATTGTACATTATATATTTTATTTTATTTCTCTTTTCTTTCAGTGTGTATTAATGCACTGGCACTGTTGTATGTAAAACAATCATGCCAGTAAAGTACTTTGACACTGAAACTAAAATGGAAAAAATGGAGAAAACAACCAAAAGAAAATCTGTTGTGTTCACGTTGTCTTGCGCTCATCCCGCTGTAACGTCACACCACCCTGGAAATGCTGTGTGTGTGTGTGTGTGTGTGCCAGCTGCCGTTTTCACTGTCAGTCTGTGAGGCTCAGAGTGTGTGAGGCTCAGATGTTCTGCAGGTTAAGATGACACCGTTTAAGGGCAGATCCAGGAGCAGGGGAATGAACAGATGCCCTCAATGCTGAATAATGCCCCCGTGTCACCGCCCTGTTCTCCGACCAATCACATGCTTTTCCAGTGCTATCCCACTGTACTGATAATGATGCTCATGGGAAGAACCATCAGCGGGCACAACCACTTCCCTCCCTCTCTCTCTCTCTCTCTCT